>JAOYMU010000098.1:71023476-71034894 GCA_025802295.1 Psammodynastes pulverulentus
TCTCTCTCCTGTATGGCAAATTATGTTTGACAAAGGAGACAGAGAATCACTGCCAAACACAAGTGCTACCATGCAACTGGACAGATGAAAAAACAGAATAAGAGGAACCCATACCAGTTATGCAGGGCACATCCTTAACATTTACCACAATCTCTTAAAAACTGGAAAATTATGGGAGAGGCTTTTTTTTATTTTCTGGGAAACAAAAAAAAAGGAATTCCAGCAATAACAGATAATCAGAGTTGGAAGGGACCTTGTAGGTCATCTGGTCCAACCCCACGCCCAAACAGGAGACCCTACATCATTTCTGACAAGTGGCAGTCCAATC
Organism: Psammodynastes pulverulentus; assembly: GCA_025802295.1. Taxonomy (NCBI): domain Eukaryota; kingdom Metazoa; phylum Chordata; class Lepidosauria; order Squamata; family Psammodynastidae; genus Psammodynastes; species Psammodynastes pulverulentus. The sequence continues at coordinate 71,023,805 of JAOYMU010000098.1, forward strand.
TCAAGTGATGAAGCTCCCACAACTTCCGAGGGCAAGCTGTTCCATTGGTTGGTTGTTCTCACTGTCAAAAAGTTTCTTCTTATTTCCAGGTTGAATCTCTCCTTGTTCAGTCTACATCCATTATTCCTTGTCTGGTCTACAGGTGCTTTAGAAAATAGCTTGACCCCTTCCTCTCTGTGGCAGCCCCTCATATTGGAAGACGGCTATCATGTCTCCCCTCGTCCTTCTTTTCACTAGACTAGCCATGCCCAGTTCTTGTAACCGTTCTTCATATGTTTTAGTCTCCAGTCCCCTAGTTTTAGCCTCCAGTCCCCTAGTTTTAGCCTCCCGTCCCCTAGCAAGGGGGTTAACTCATTAGTTGTTTTAAGGGGCATTACTCTTGCCACTGGAAAATTTAGGAGTTTGTCACAGCATCTTCAAACTTCTGCAGAACTGCCTCCCTTCATCATTTTTTTCCATGGTAAATTCATATTTGATGCATTGTTTGCAGGTCACGGATGAGGGATATTGTTGTATGATACAGTTTTGTGAGATCTCAAGGGGCATTAGGTCAGCATCTCCTTGAAGCCAAGCTGTTTCTACTGATCTCTTATATAATTTCTAAAGGATGGTGGATCTTGGAGCAACTATGATAGGGAATACCTGGACAGTTCTATGAGTCTCTGTGACACAGCTCCTGGGTATGGTTGATGCCCTCATAACTGGTGATGGTGGGGACTGCTGGGATTTTATACACCGTGCCTCAAGGGTTTGGGTGATGGTCATGGTATATCTTCTTTGAAATGCCATTGCCAATGCCCATATTAATTCCAGGCCTAGAGGATGTTAGCTAGCTAATTATAGTGGTATGCAGACCTTGGGCATAACCCAATCCTTTTATTTGAACTCTTTGAATTGTATGTATCTCTATAGTTTTTACACTGGAATATCTGAAACAGAAACCACTTTTGCTCATATTCCCCCTGTAATTCATATGATGATATTATCTTTTAACATGAACTTTTGGTGGGCTTCATGTACCTCTTGGTAAAATTTTTGACACCGATGGAAACATTTTTTGCTGTTATTTTTGGGTCATGGATAGGAACAAATCCTATATGGATATGGACTGGGCATTTTGGACCGCAATCTATGATAACAGAAGGGGGTGGGGGAGATTCCTGCTCTATACTCTGAAATGGATGATAATTGAACAAGTCTCAAAACACCCAGAGGGTTGCATGATCTGTCCAATGTGGGATTTCTTTTGTATCCTGCAACAATGGCAAAAGAATTGCAACTGGTGGCTCTACTCTGAAATGCTGTGCTTAGTGATTGTCTGCTCATTTGAAACTAGGGGTAGCTTGGTTCTGCTCTGTGAAAACAATTACCTTCCCCTTTTTGTCCAGATGAAACCTTAAGAAGGAAGGAAGTGACTATAGTAAGGCAAGTTTTCTCATGCGATTCTAGCATACGCTGGCATATTCCCAGGGAGATCCTGAGCTATTTTGGTTCTTGGGGCTATGGTTGTGCGTCTTTATTAGCATGTTCATTCACACTTAGGAACACGTGGGATTCTCTTTGATGGATTTTGAAGCTGAAGGAACTCTACTGAAGGGCTTTTCCAATTTGCTGGCTGTAAACACTTGTTGCTGCCAGCAGCTTAATAGGAGTGTAGGATTCAGTTGGCAGGAACAGTATAACATTATCTATGGAGGTACAAAGATTTTGTAGGGTGAAGACATCCTTTCAGAAATGAAGTAAGAATTGACATTGTTTAGACCCTCTTGTGTGGGAGTTAAGAAGCGATGTGGTCTAATGGAAACATTTGCTCAATCAACTGGGCAGATCTAATATAATAGCTGAATACCTAGATATGGATGCACATTTTTATGAATCTTCCTCACAGCTTTCTTTTCAGGGCTGATTTTCAAGTTTGTTTGCTTATTTATTCATTCATTCCATTTCTATAGCCACCCAACTAATGTAATAATATTTCATTACAATCCAAAAATACTAAAAACTTTTTAAAACAATAGAAATATCCAAAATAAATACACCAAGCACTGAGATACTTGGCCAGTTAGCAATACAGCTTAGGTAAACAGGGCATTTAACACATCCAGCACCCCAGGCTCAGGAAGAGAGCCAGGATTGTAGGGCCCGATGAAAGATCATCCTAATATCTGAAAGGAGGATGGATGTTCTATAGAGTAGTAAGCCATTGCAGAAAAAGCACATCTTCTGGTCTCCATCAGCAGACACTCTTTGATTGACAGGACTTGTAGCATGTCCATTCTACTAGATCTGGCTGAAAGGTAGAGAGAGACTCTTGGGAAAGGACCATTCTTCAGGTATTTTGGTCCCAAGCCATGTAGTTTACAAGTAAGTTACCTTTAAAGGTAACCACCAGCACCTTGAATTGCATCCAGAAACACACTGGTAGGTGACCAATGAAGTTCTTGCAGAAATAGTGTTATGTGTGCCATGTATCAGGCACCATTTACTATGCAGGCAGCCACATTCTGCACAGTTGAAGTTTCTAAATCATCTTCAGATGCAGCCCAATGTAGAGCAGGTTACAATAGTCTAAATGAGAAGTCACAAGGACATGGGTGACTGTGAGCAGGGCCTCCCAGTCCAGGTATGGGCAGAACTGGTGCACCATTCAGAGGCGTGCAAAGGCCCTGATGGCCATGGCTGCCACCTGCTCTTTGAGCAGGAGCCACGAGTTCAAGAAGAACCCCAGATTGCACAGTCTGTCTGGAGTAGTGCAACCCCATTCAGAACCAGAGATGGAAGAACCTCATCTCCAGAGGGTTCAAATACCCACAGCCACTCCATCTTTCTCGGGATGAGTCCGTTTCACCCCATTCACTTTCCAACTACCTCCACACACTGGAATAAGACATCCCAAGTTGATCGGTAACACTCACACAGAGAGGTCAGAATCAGAATAGAGCTGGAAGGGACCCTGGAGGTCTTCTAGTCCAGCCCCTTGTTCAAGCAGGAGACCCTATACAATTTCAGACAAGTGACTGTTCAGTCTCTTCTTCATCTCCGATGATGAAGCACCCACAAATCCTGAAGGCAAGCCATTCCACTGGTGAATTGTCCTTGCTGTTAGGAAGTTTCTCCTTAATTCCAGGATGCTTCTCTCCTTGATTAGTTTCCATCCATTATTTCTTGTCCTGTCCTCTGGTGCTTTGGAAAATAAGTTGACCCTCCTCTTCTTTGTGGCAGCCTCTCAAATACTGGAATACTGCTATCATGTCCCCGCCTCCTAGTCCTTCTTTGCTTTAGACTAGCCATACAAACACAGCCATACAAACATGCATAAATGCCTACATACATAGATAGATGCACTAGATACTATGCAAACATACACAGATGCATAGAAAACCACAGAGAGTCAGTTTCTGTCATCCTCTGGCAGGATGAAGAAGGGAGGGAGAAAGAAAATGCACAGTAGAGCTCTGAGGTGAAGACAGGCGTTGGATGCCTGGAAGCCCCACAGCCCTGAAATCGGATGGTCATGATAAACAGGTGGCCCTTAGCAGTTAATCCAAGAAGAAGCAAAACCTGCCTCTCAGTTCAAGCACTCACATCAGCAGGGGCAGTTCAGTTCCTGACCTTTATCTCTTCCTCCATTTGGTCATGTCTGGCAGTCACTCTCAAGAGGGTAATGTGCAACCCTCCACCTGAGAACTACACTGCGGAAGGAGCAGCGCTTGCTCTACCACCCTTCATATTTGGTAGCTCAGCTTCCACTGGCAGGGAATCCCCGGGAGTGTGAAATACAAGCCATCCCTCCCCCGGCACCCTCGCCTGTCAGAGTGAGAGACATTCTGCTAATAATAAGTAGCATATCTGCACTGTGTCAAAACTATGCGAAACAGTTTGCAGATGAATCATTTCTGGCAGAGCGGCATGTACACTTGTATGCTTGCCCAGGGTTGCACCATGCTAGACACAGCCCTAGTTAACAAAATAAAAATTTAAATTAAAAAAAATTAAAGTCTGTCTCAACACACAGGCACACACAGAAAGTTCAGCCGCTGGTACACTGGCTGGATTTTGTTTGGATTGTGGGAGAGAAAATGAAGTTTACACCCTGCTGTATAATGGGCCTTTTGCTCGGCAAATTATCCACTGAGCTGTTTTACCCAGTAGACCTTAAGCTCACAACTCTGCAAACCTTTTGCCAGATGAGGGTTCAGGCCAGACTGACATTTGTTGCTGGAAGGCAAGGAAATTCTGCTCATGAGGTTCCCATTGGCTTGCAAAACAGAAACATCTGCAAAGAGCCTCGGGAGGCCTGCTAAGCAAAGTTCAGGATTAAGGGAGATTGCAGCCAAATGACTTTATCTTTGCTAGTCATTAGTAGGCGTGTCTCGGGGGGGGGGGAGTTTTTAGTGCCGAATGAGCTTCATGGGTAAGAGGTTGTGGTAAGTAAAGGTAAATATGTAAGTTAAGCAACTGCTTTTCAGGTATTGAACAATGTTCATCCAAAAGCTGGTTGAGCTGGGCAGCTAATGGCTTGTCTATGTCTAATTTCCCTTTTCTTTTCTCTTTGTTTTTGCATGCCCTTGCACTCTACGGTCTTTTGGTTTTCTCCATTTCTCCCTAGCGTTTTTTTCTTTTCAATACAGTATAAACCATTATTTCGTACCGCACTCCAAATCACATTAGCTCTTCCAACCATTCATGTGAACAAATTCGGCTGAAATGTCAGCTTTCCCTGAACGGTCCAAATTTCAGCATAACTTCAGCTCATAAACCCCAAACGATTTGAAACGGTGGTATGCAGCAGAGGAGCCAAGAGGAAGAAGCTGTAGAATCTGTCCTCTGTTCCCTATTCCCTGAACCACATCTTTCAGGCTGGCCATTTGGACTTTGCTTGTGTCAGCTTTTCATCCATACAATGCAGTCATATCAAATTATAGACAAATTGCTTAGAAAACAGCTGGGCAGCGGAGCTATTTATGGCACTGCGATGTGAACCCAACCTTTTCAATAGGCTCAGTTCTGTATCCTTGCCTTATTCAGAAGGCCTTCTAAACCATCTGCTTTCAGAAAAACCTCGCAGTCACTACAGTATCTCTAGGAATGGATCTGCCTAATGGCCCAAGCACCAGGCGATTCTGCTAGCCCCTTGGAAAACAAATTAATCCTCTCTTATTCATGCTCCCTTATACTGCCAACATACACACTCATTCACAAACAGTGCAGGCATAAAACGTACTGACTTACCAGATCACATGATTCGTTCATCTAGTGTTTACGAGAGCCTGCATTTCCAAGTTAAACATATTAAAAAAAACAAGGGCCACTAGCCTTAGAGAAAATACACGCCAAGTACACCTACTGTAAAACGATCTAATCTGACTGGCAATAGTTCTCCAGGTTTTCAAGCAGAAATCTTTTCCTTTCCATCCCTTTAATTGGACATAGCACACATTTTGAGCCCTAGGTTTCCTTGCACAGGCTCTGCTTCCAAGTGGCTATCTCTTCCCTCCACGAAGCCCCACATTCATCTCTTTAAATACACCCTGGTTTCCTGTGTTGTTGTTGTTGTTGTTGTTTTTAAGGAAAAGAAGATAAAATGTGTCTACCACTGTAAACTTTCACACGTTTGTGTTCTGAGTTATTTGTATTCATATCTATAAATATATGTACAGCATCTTCTAGGCCTGATCAGCTTACTGGCTTTAATAGGAGAAATGCTATAAATTTCAGTGCTATAAAACTGCAAAAAAAGATGCACTGCTTTTTCATCTTTTAAAAGCATTGCCCAAAAACACATTTTTTTTCCCTCTCTCATCCCATATGCTGGTCTTTCTGCTCAGCACTTCAACTCTATTCTTTAAAAAAAAAAGATTAAATGCTAAGCTTGAAAGCAAGAATAGTATTTAATATAAGAGGCTGCTAAATGATTCAAGTACAGAGAAGAAGAAGTGTGGAAACAGACTCTTCTACCCAGATGCTCTTATTCCCTTCTGCCTTCTTAACAACCAATGAAGGTTAAGATTACCTTCATTCCAGTGGAGCATTTTGGCTATGCCATATATGGAGTTAATTTCAACATAAGGAGAAAATATGTGCTTTTGTTTCTCAAGCATGGCACAACTATCCTGCTGCAAGTTCATGGGACAGGAAGCCAATGAGTTCAATTGGCTGAAAGCCATAATATTGTTCATGTGATGCTCTAAAATTTTACCAGATGTTAGAGTCAATCAACAGGATGACTTATCCTGTGCCTTGCTTAGCTTCTGAGAAGCGTCAGGCCACTCACTGTTAGAAACAGAGTGTTGGCCTTGAAAAATGATGGGCTTCCTAGAAAAACTAGAATACATATTTGGAAAGATTTTCCATTTTCCATTAAAAGTCTAACTTTCAGTTTTTAATGAATTTTACCTATGCTCTCTCAAAAATATCTTAGTCAACACAATAAGCAAATCTTTGTTCCTTCAGAGGAGAATATTTGTAGCTCCAGCTTGAAATGAGCTTGGTGCTCTCTGACCTTGGTTCTTTTGTTGCAGACATTTCATCACCCAAACTAGGTAACATCATCAGTGCTAGTAAGGAGTGGGGTTTGCTCTCATTTTATATTTTAGTGTCTTGCCTCATCAGTGTTTGGGGGAGTGGTCTTGGTTTTTTGGTTGGGCTGTTTAAAGCAGAGGACAGAGTAGCCTTCAAAAAAGGCTTTAAAAGGACCTGACTATCATCAACCTACCAGCAAACAAAGGCTGAAATACAGATCACAATATATGCAAAAAGTGAAAGAATTACTAGGCCAAAAAACCTACATCCCAGTGAATACCAATCCAATACAGAAACTAGACAATCAGATCAAGAGAACTCTCAATGACCTCACCAAGAAAGGCCAAATTTCCAAAGAGGAACAGTGGCGGATGAATGGACCCATCCTCCTATGCTTCTATGGATGCCCCAAAACACGTTGACAATTCTTAGATTGATTATTCTACCTGTTGCCATTAGTTTAGTCTTCTTTATATTTATTATATTGTTCCAGTTTTCCATTGTGTTCTTGACTTTCATTCCTAGAACTTTCAAATCTGTGCACTTTCATCTGTCAGAGTAGTATAATTGGCAAAACATAGGTTTTAGAGGTTTCTTCCTCTAGTTTTACAGCCATGTTCATCTTCAGCCAACCTGGTTCCCTTAATATATGTCAGCAGAAAGAATGCATGAATAAGAAGAAAGTACATAACTTTATCTCAGTCTTTTGTCAACCTGGAATCAGTCTGCTTCATCATGTTCTATACGTAATGGTTTTCTGTCCTGTATATAACTTTCTTATGAGGACAATGAAATGTTCTGGGATTCTTATTCTTCTGGGACTGAGGCAATGGCATCATCATTAAGTTGATAACACCTTGTTTTTTCCCCTCTACTTTTCATCATGTCTAGGTGCTTTGGATATCAAACATTGTATCAAATAATCTCTCCTTTCCTCATTCATCATCTTCACAATCATCATTCCCTACCTGGATTCAGAAGTTTTGCAACACACCCAGTCTTGGTTTAATGTTTAACATATGCATATTGCTCACATGGTACTGTTACAGGCCCTTTCAGAGCTCAGAATCTTGAATTGACATCTAAACACAACACACAAGATTTGAATCATAGCCAAAACTAATATATTTTCTCTTTTCCTACAAAAGCCAAATTATTTAGTTCTCTACCTTCCATGTTATCATCACTTTTCCGGTTCAGAAACTTCACTACTATAAATATGATGTAAGATGTGGAGACCATAGCTATCATTATCAGGACAAGTGCTACCTATTTTTTTTTTCAGAAACATGTTTTGAATAGAACTTAAATTAAGCTGGATAATATTTTTTTCCCCTTGGCTTGAAAGATTAGACCTCTGAAAAATATGAGTGGAGTCAATCTGTGGCAAGGACCTTAAAGATATCGTTTTTCAGGATCCAGATTCATAAAACAAAACGATGCTGTGCAAAGGATCTTTATTTCATTTTAAAAGGCCCAAATTTAGTTGGAAAACGATCTGAGACAGATTGACAAGAATTCATAAATTCATCACTGAATGGACAAAACTGAAAAACATGCCTCCTGTGTGGTTCTGCCAAAAGAATGTCAACAGTCCAATTTGCCTACTCTCAAATTTATTTTTAAATTTTGATGGGAAGCAAGTATAAACATTCCTGAAGATGCCACCATGAAGGAATGGGCATAAGAAACTCCATGAAGCCAGTTATGGCAGGACAGAAAAAATACCACAAAACCAATCCCTTAACCAAATCAGGGATACAGGCAATCACCTTTCAAATTAACATATTTTCCCTGATGTTCCCCTCCTCACTGTACTGTGGTAACTGGCTGCTTTCCAGCACTTTCCTTTGGGCAAAAGAGAAACAGAAATGTCACTTCATTTAACCAAAGTGAATGCATAATTTGTAGAATTCCAGAAGCTACAGTATAGTAAAACTGTGATGAAAGAGCCAGAAGACTGATTAGAAAAAGTAGAAAAAGAAACTATAATGGGAAGAGGGAATGATATTGAAAGACAGGAGGAAGAATCATTACCAAGACAACGGTCAGACAAAAGAGGACCGAATCCTGGATAGTAATGTATTGTAAATAAACATCTCTGACTTGAAAAAGGAAGGCAGGGGAAGGAAGTATCTTCAGATTTGCATGTTTCTATTACTATAGCTTTACAATACAAGTATACTAACCTACATGACATTGAATTCCTAGTCTGGTCTTCTTTGAAGGGTCTCCCCAGCAGTGGTGGGATTCAAATTTTTTTACTACCAGTTCTGTGGCCTGGGCATGGTGTGGGGTGGTGGGCGTGGCAGGGGAAGGATACTGTAAAATCTGCATTCCCACCCCACTCCTGGGGGAAGGTTACCACCGGTTCTCCGAACTACTCAAAATTTCCGCTACAGTTCTCAAGAACTGGTCAGAACCTGCTGAATACCACCTCTGCTCCCCAGGCTCCTTCTTCCCTCAAAGCATCAGATTAAAAGCCTTTCTTCTTAGGCTCTCCAGTATGGGAGTAAAAAGTTAAGGCCACTCTGCCAACCACAAGTAGACTTCACATTTATGTTCTTATGTGTAATCCAATCATGGAAAATGATTTTCCTAAGGTAAGAGAAAAACCATTGTCCATAGTATCTATGAATTTCCTTCTAAAACAGAATCTAACAAATAAATAAATATTAGACTACTAACAGCATTCTCGGTTCTGAAGGAAATTCAGTACACATAAGTAATGTTATCAGAAGTTACTTCTGTAGTCTTTGATGGAAATACTTCATACATCTGAATAGCCATGGAAATGTATCCCAAAGGTGCTTTTTCAAGAGGCAACTGGATTTTTTTGGACAGCAACCAATTATAGATCTCACAGCCACAGGGTCAGCCATCACGAACAATAAACTGGCAGAAGCAGAACAATTAAGGCTGAAGGTATCTGCAGTCTTCACCAGTGCCAAAACACCCCCTTCCATCCTCACAATTCAAGAAAGGAGAGCAGTGACTATCTATCTATCTATCTATCTATCTATCTATCTATCTATCTATCTATCTATCTATCTATCACCTACCTACCTACCTACCTACCTACCTACCTACCTACCTACCTTATTTTTGCAATAGGATTGTACTTCCTCAGAAAGAACAACTACCAGTACATAACTTAGGATGTTCCTAGAGTCAATATTCTTGAAGGCCTTTGACCTCTATGGCCATTTTCTCTGGAACATATACAGTAGTAAATATAACATTGATACTCTTTCCTTGAAAGAAACAGCCTAGCTACTACTATTCACACTGGCAGCCTCAGGTTTTATTACTGTAATTTTCCCTATGTCCCTTCTCTGGCTGTCCTTCTATTCCAGTCTTCTATTCCTCAGTTTTAAAACTTCTCAGTTGCTTTTCTTTGATTTGTTTAAAAGCTGTAAGTGCAGAAAGTTGATATATGACCAGATTGCTGAGGGGACATCTGGTTGCTAAATATGACACTTAACCATTCACAATTGTTCTGTTATTATATCTTTAATTATCCTGTAAATGTTAGTTCTAAATGGCAGATTTTGACATTTTTGCTGCTTCTGATGAACCCCAAACTAATTTTGGCGAAAACTTTTACTTCTATATATTTTTTTCTTATTCTGAAAATAGTCTGTTAAAGTCAAGAAGATGCTTGTTAATAAGCAATGCTACTATTTATCACTCAGAGGTGAGAGAAAAATGTACTGTCAAACAATTCAACTGGTAATTATTGTGCCTTTTTCAGTGGGAAGTATCAGCAACTTCAAGACTCAACCTCATCCAATCAAAAAGGATTTCTGCAACTGGCTTTCCGGCAGCTGTTGCACATCCAACAATTGGTTTACCCAAGGCTCCAAGGCCAAGCCACATCAAGCATCTGGTGTTTCCAATTAAGTCTAGAAGTGTACCCACATTCCCTTGTCACTTTACGAACCAGTAATATTTCCCTGGAATCTGATCCTGTTACCATTTAAACCAAATGTTCACCAGTAACACCAACCACACACTTGTTTCTATGTATAGATGGGAAAATGCAAGGGGGGAGGGGGAAGCCCATTATAGTGATCGTATCAGAATAAACATTTGAAAAGGGGAACATTCTAAGAAAAAGTCAGGAAGTAAAAGGTTTCAGTTCTGATGTTTTATGCAAATCAATTCCTTCGTGGTCCTATGCAAGCTCTGTTTAATCATTAGGGAATAAATAGAAAATAAAGTAGTCACTTTTCAGATTGGTTAATAATTATAGCACAGGTGACTGCACTTAGAACTGCCTTAGAGAAAGATGTTTTCCCCATCTAGTCAATTCATTCTTAGTCACAGGGATTCTTAGGGTCCTTTCCATCCCCAAAACCAGAAGACCCTTTATGTCCATGGAGATTTATTACTGCAACTTCCTTCTCTTCAATATCTTCAGTGTCTCTTCGTTCTCTTTGTACTGACAGATTTGCCTCTACCACTCAATACATGCCCAAACCACTGCAACCAGAGGTGGTATTCAGCAGGTTCTGATCAGTTCTGGAGAACCAGTAGTGGAAATTTTGAGTAGTTCAGAGAACTGG
>JAOYMU010000098.1:71063398-71083931 GCA_025802295.1 Psammodynastes pulverulentus
TTTTTGTTGTTACGTCATACTTGCTGGCTTGCGCAGCCTCCTCCCGTGCTGGCCAATGGAGAGCGAGAGTGAGTGTCAGCGGCCAATGGTGAGGCCCGGGGGCGGGATACGGCATGCGTGGCACCAAAATGGGGAGCGCGCGGGATGCGGGGGACTCAGACGCGTGCATAGGAGGAGGGGCTAGAGGCGCGTAGAATCTCAAGAACTTGAATACATTTGTAAGCGGCACCCCCTGCTCCACGCAACAGCTGTCTGGCAACCCCTGGGAAAGGGCCGATCGACCCCCAAAGGGGTCACAACCCCCAGGTTGAGAACCGCTGATATAGAGTAAAAGAATAAAGCTATGGAAGACCACAGCATTCATGAACCTTAAAGAAAAATAATATTTCACTAATTTTCAATGTTTGTATTCTTATGACATCTTTAAATCTGATACTTACACTTCAGATAACTGAAGCAATTTCCTGAATGTTCAAAGCAAATGAAAAGCAGCCATATAAATGTTTAGAGAGCTAACTATATACAAAACGATAAACAGTCAATGCATCCAAAGTTAACACTCTATACAAAGATATAGTGACTACACTCTGTTAGGAAGTAAAGATTCAGGCCAAGCCAACATCAGGATTCCAAGGTGCAATTGGTACCAGATGTTTAAGAAAAGTCAGCCACTGGATGACTAGGGAGAACTTATTCTCTTCATTATTTTCTTTTTCTTTTTTAGCAGAACTAAGTGTTTTTGATGTCCCTATTGCACATCAGCCTCCTCAGGTTTCAGAAGGATTGGTAATTTGCGGAGGGCCAACCCATAAAGCTGAGGTAATAGCGTCTTTGGCAACTAAAAGTCATTTGCTACACTCAGTATGATTTTTTTACTTTTACCTAAAGAACGGGAAACTTTTATGAAATAAGTCCAGTGGCAGGATGCAACCTTTTTTACTACTGGTTCTATGAGAGCGCACTTCTCGCGCACCTAATGCGTGCTTTGTGCGCATGCGCAGCAGTCAAAAACAACCAATTTTGAGCTTCAAACAGCTGAGGCGCGGCAATCCACTGTGCCGCGCGAATCAGCTGAGCTCAAAACCAAGGAAATAAAGGACAGGAAAGGGCAGGGGTGGGTGGGCAGGGCCAACTGCTCACTGGCGCTACTGGTTCGCTAGAACTGGTGCAAAGCAGCAGTATCCCACCACTGAGTTAGTCCCAATTTGGGAAAATACCATTTGGTTGATCTACTTAGCAATATATTTACCGAGACCTGTTTATATACTACAGTAAAAGAGTAAACCCTTATATTCACAATATTACAATGAAATCATTTGGCATATGTTAACTTGATTGGAGAAGCACAGTATTCCTTGATGCAAAGCAATCAGTTGATTTATATGCATTTTCTGCTCCTAGTTAATTTACCATGCACGAAAGGTGAAGGAGAAAACTTCTTTTCCTTTCCACTCTTTCCATATAAATTAATAAATAAGTGCTACATTTAAATGATTACATTTTTTTGCACAGTTAGCATATAGGCTAGCATCATGCCGAGAAAGGTTTCCTTCTCTGTAATAAATCACTCCAGAGCTTTAAATATTAAAAGCATGGATTCCTTTCCACCACATTGCTGGTTTTTCATCTGCAGTGCTGCTGATCGCTTTTTGAAGCAGAATGCCAGCTGCTCAGATTGGCAGCTCTTGCTAACAGCCACATATGCTAAATTATGCATCTCCAACAGGCATTCCTATGTTGGTGGCTTCTTCTACTATATTATACATCTAGCCGTTGATGTATTAGAGCTGGATAAAAGAGCAGTACAACAATAACAATGCAGCATCCAACCTGAAGTCTCCTGCTGTGATATAATATCAGCTGTGAAAGGGCTCCTTCTCCTTCTCCTCCCCCTCCCCCCTGCCCTCTCTTCTACCTATTACATCCATATCTTACTCCGACTCCTGGGCAAAGTATCACGGCTGCGGTTTCTGTATCAGCTACCTTTTCCTATGTGGACTTGGTTCCGGAGGGGAAGTTAAGTCACAGAGTTAAGGTTTGATGACATTCCTTCTTGTTTTCCAAATGCCTCTCAGCATAGAACAGGCAATTAAGGATGATTTATAGCTGTTTAGTTGCTCTTTAGTGGAGTCAATGGAGGGGAGGGAAGGAGCAAGGGCAGAGGAAGGGGTGATTCCCAAATAGTTGGCACAAACCACACATATTTATGTATATATGTGTATATGCATACACATGTTGCAGTCTATATGCCAAGGGATTGGAATTTTCTGCCTGTGTTTTCACCCTCTTGTCATGGTTTGATGCTCTTAGCTGCTATTCCTTGTCAGTAACAGATTCCCTCTTCAGAAAATGTGTTCAAATATTTTATGGCTAGTTTTCTTGGTTGACTCTTGAGTATTTTATTTTATTATTCTGGAGAAAATCCCCAAACTTAACAGATAATAGCATATCCAGATCTTCTCGTCACAATGTATCCCAACAATGTATCCCATCACAGACAGTGGCAGTTATGGAAAGAAATTATGTGCAAGAACTCAAAGTCAATTTGTAGGAACAGACCCAAAGAGTTCTACATAAATTAGAACAGGACAGGACAGGACAGGACAGGACTGAATACTTTATTGGCCAAATATGATTAGACATACAAGGAATTTGTCTCCAGTGAATTAGCTCTCAGGGTACATGCAAAATAACAAAGTAATAATAATCATAATAACAAGTTAATCATCATCATAATAATGATACCAATAGTAGAAGGTAGTAGAACAGTTGAAAAAGATAAAAGTAATACAGCTATACTGTCAACCCTGAAGCTGACCTGGCTGAAGCCATCTTGGAGCTTCAGGGTTGCCACACTGGAGCCAGAGATATGGAGGGGGGATTAGAGATAGTTGGGGATGTGTAGCCAAAATAAAATACTTTCTCTTGGGAACCAAGGATGTTCTCACACTTGGCCGGAGGAAGGAGGAGTGATGTCACCAGACCAGTGGATGCTGCATTGATTGGGCTATGTGACTGATAGTTTGGGACTAGGGGAAAAACTTTTACTTTTAAGTAGATGAAAACCAACTCTGAAGGGCCTCTTGGTTTTCACCAGTTATGTGCCAATTTGATATTTCCAATAAAGCTATTCTTTGAGGAATCTACCTGCCTGGGAGTTCTTGCTTGCAATGGATCTATTACTTGGAACCCTGACACATACTACATGGGTAAATATACTTAGACATAAGACAGTACTGTGTTTATTAGGTGTTCAGCAGAATGATGGCATGACAACAAAAAGAAAAACTGGCTCTGTATCTAATTGTTTTGGCATGCAATGCCAGTGAGGGTTTTTTGTTGTTGTTTTTTGAGAAAAGAATAACCACCATCCACAGAAGCAGACTACAGAAACTTGAAAATAAAATGGGTGCTCCTACAGATATTAGCAACTTTTTAAGGCCATTAATTCCCACTGTGGCCATTTAAGAAGCTTTCAGACAGATATATTTTATTCATTTGTCTAATAATCATGATTTATCTCCCATATTTTTTACAGAAAATGTACAGCAAATATCTGGACTACCCTGAGCTATAGACTGAATTTTCTTAACAATACTCAGAGGGAAAGCTTTAATGCTGACTTGCAAAGAAAATGGAATATTGCTTCAAGGACTCCACCAAAGGATTCAAAAGATTCTTCTGCAAAAACTACAGAGCTGCCATAAGACATCCAATGAGAAAGTCCTGCAACCCAAACCATGAAAGTTCTTTTGATTAGCCTACTTAATCCCTATTCATAAAGATTCTTGCTTACTGGTTCTCGGCCATCCATGGCTTCCATCCACAGCCTTCGATCTTCTTCAGAAAGTGCCTGCATTGTAATCACTCCAGGCCTGCAGAGATGAATGGAATGATGCTGTGAATAATAGGTTTAAAAATATGAAATAGGAAAAACAGAGGTGGTAAACCAGGCGAACTCAGCAAAAGCTACTACAATGCACCTTTCCATGGTTCAGACTCAAACTCAAGTGGAACGAAATTATGTGCATTAAAAAAGAGAGAGACCAAAGTAGAAAGAATATAATCCATTTTTCTCGCTCTTCATTTTGATAGTTCTGTTGGGGGGGGGCAAATATTCCAAGCAACGTATTTCAAATATTCATGAAGGTAATTCAAATAAAAAAGAATGATCACAATAGGCTGCCAAAACACAATCCCCTGACAGAACCTTCATAAAAGAGCAATCAAGGAAAATTATCACTAATTAAATTGATGGGGTTTGCATTTCTGTCAAAATCCAACCCAAAGGTGCTTGTTCAAGAGGCAACTGGACTTTCTTGTTTTTTCTCTGAAGACGTTTCACTTCTCATCCAAGAAGCCTCTTCAGCTCCGACAGGATAGTGGGGAAGGGAAGGATTTATACACCTTGCAGACAGCTGGTAATTTACATTCTTTGCACTACACAGGTGACCCTGAGACATAGATAACCTCCAAGTGGCCTCAATGATTCTCTAAAAGAATGCAAATGACTCTTGAAAAAGCACCTTTTGGGACAACCATGATCTGGATGACTGAGAATCTCCGTAGACATTTGTCAAAGTCTATCATCATATTGATATAGGTTAAATCAATCAGAGCAGTATTGAAGCTTCTGAATTATCACTACAACCTTCCCTTGACTTGATGTGGCAATCTAACTAATCTGCCGAGGGGTAGACATTTTTGATAATAAAAGAAAAATTGATTTGTTAATCAGTGAAATATTTTGATTCAAAGTTACCAAGCTGCTGCAACTAAGATTAAAAAAAAATAATGTTCTCCTTCAAGTTCTTCCCTATATTGGTTGATGGAAAGAAAGAGAACAGCTGAAAAAAACTCATTTATAAAATTGATAAGAAATGGAAAGTCAGCTTGAATGAATTGACTAACATTTCAATATATTTTAAAAATAAATCTTCAAAAGATTCTGTAAAAGGGAGGTAGATAGCAGCGAGTGATTAAGATCACAACCAGTAATTGGAATTAAACTCTCAAATCAAATGGAACAGCATAAGAATCCAATAACAAGTAATTCATGTTGGCAGAGTTCCAAAGGGTGAATTATTTTTTATTGTATATATCAATAGCTCTTCTCTACTTCTAGAACCTTGTTAGAAGAGAGCATTTATAAGATGCCAGTTGTTTTCTGTATTCATCTGTACTGATCTTTTCCACATCAATACAATGTATGTTCTCCTGCCTTGTCAATGACTATGCTATAAAGCGACTGTTGTGATATTTCTGCTCTGAGGAGAGTTAATTTTTAATGATAATTTACTGTATTTTGTATCTTTAATGAAAATGGGGAAAAAAGATGAATAGTGACATTTCTCAAAGATTCACAGAGTCATCAGCAAAATGTTTTGCCTACAAATATTTGGCAGTAACTATTGCAAGAATCTGTCCAATCAATGCATGAAAATGTCTAAAATGAAATGGAAAACTATAATGAAGCATATTAATGTGCCTCACAGTTATAAGAAAATTAACATATATCATGGAAAGTGACATTTGGCTTCTGCCTCAACAGCAATGAAGAATGAAAATCCAATTTTTAATCATATAAATTTAGAAACTGCCAATCAGAGAATTACATTATGTCCACAAAAAAAGCTCACACAGGAAAGGATACAAGCCATTTCAGCTTGCATGACATACAGATGTAAATTATTCAGATTTAATAATGTTATTTTCACTAATCTCTTTCTATAATAACCTGAAAACTATAGAAATAGCATTCTGAAAATAATATTTGTCAAAAAAACCACCCTAATTTACAGCTTATCTGGAGGACTGTGCTGAAAATTAAATTTGTCAGTGCTAGTTTTATATATATATATATATGAGCCGTTTTTTCATAGAGATTTAGCTCACTTTTGGGCCTAATCTAGCATGATCCTTCTCTTAAATTAAAGCAGAAGAAATCTCTGTTGAATGTCCGAGCTTAACAAACCTGTTTTTAACTGAAGCTAAACAGAGTCAGTAGCAACAATGAGTTTTTGTTCTTATGATTAAAAATAAAGAGGTTGAAGGAACCAGAAGCTTTCTCTCTTTTAATCCATACTTTGTTTTCATTACATTGTTTCTACAAAGGAATTTAATTTAAAAGAAAAAAGACATGGGTCGGAAATCTTGTTAATACACAAGTTACACCAAGCAACAAACCTAGTGCTCAACAGGGCTCATTCTAGAATCGGACAAATCAAGCCTAACAGATAGCACTAACAGGTAACTGTAACTGTATTAAAGTCTAGGACATGTTCTTAGAAAACTTGACAACATCTTTGAATGGAGCCAAAGAGTTGCTTGGCAAATAGGCAGCCATATAAAGTGAGTGAATGAGTGAAATTAGACTTCTCCTTTTGTTTGAAAAAGACTTCCATGATGTGGTTTATTTCTTTCAGTCAGGCATTATACTAATTCTACAAAGCAAAAATGGAAATGTTAGCCTTCACCATGCTGGATGCTTAACGTCTTATACCAAAGGTGCTTTTTCCAGGAGCCAACTGGTCTTCCTTTTTTTTTTTCCTTTGAAGAACTTGGAGGGTTATTCAGGTGATCCTGAGGACACATAAATTAACCTCCAACAACCCTCTAAAAGGATGCAAATGACCAGCTGTCTGCAAGGAATATAAATCCTTCCATTCCCCACCATCTCTAGTCAGAGCTGAAGAAACTTCTCGGGTGAGAAGCGAAAGGTCTTCAAGAGAAAAAACAAGAAAGTCCAATTGCCTCCTGAAAAAGCACCTTTGGGACAACCATGACCGGGATGACTGAGAATCTCTACCAGTTTTACACTTCTTATAGCATTGTAGAAGAAAATGTTTGGATTGTTTATTAGATACAGAAAAGGTGGTAACCAAGCAGAAGCCTCCCACTCCCTCCTATCTTCCCCCCAAAAAGAGACATTGGTTTACACCCTAAGAAGTACTACTATACCACCTTTTATTTTTCTAAAAGCCTAAATGATGGGAACTAAGCATTCCTTTAAACAGCAGCATCCTCATCCAACTCTTTGGTGTTTTTCTTCTTTTTAAGAAAACAGCATGACCTTTTGAATTCGTATTTATACATCTTCTCCAAATGGGTGGCCTCCAGAAATTTTGCAGTACTGCTGTATGTACAGATGGTCCTCAACTTGTGACCATAATTGAGCCCAAAAACTCTGTTGTTAAGTGAGACACTTCTTAAGTGAGTTTTGCTTCATTTTGTGACCTTTCTTGCCACAGTTGTTAAAGGAATCTCTGCAGTTTTTTAGATTATAGCATGGCTGTTAACTGAAACTGGTTTTCCCAATGACGTTGTTTGTCAGAAGGTCGCAAAACGGGATCACATGACCCCAGACACTGCAACAGTCATAAATAGGAGTTAACTGCCAAGCGTCTCAATTTTGATCAGGTGACCATGGGGATGCTGCAACTGTCGTTAAGTGTGAAAAAGATAATAAGTCACTTTTTTCAGTGCTGTTGTAACTTTGAACAGTCACTAAATAAACTGTGGTAAATCAAGGACTACCTGCATTCCAATGTAACATAACCTAGGAGTAATGCATCTTTAAATCGTGTCTGTCTTGGGTCATTGGGTAGGAAAAGATGCAACTTCCATCTTGGCTGCAACTATAAAAGAAGGAAGAAAAGGGCAGACCCTACATGGTGTATTCCTATAATTAATATTACCCCTACTTTCTAAATGCTAGAAACTATAAGAGACAAAAGCAAAGAAGTACGAGTAACATTCAACTGGCTTTTGTGCTATGGGAAACTTTTTAAGTTATACCAAATAATTTCTTAGCTAGCTACAAATGTACTATATCACATTTGTAGTTAATCAGAAGCCAGTGTTTTCTTTTCCTATTATCTAAAATCTATCTTTACTATCCAGTGCTGTTCTGACTATTCACCAATCAAGTTCCCTATTCATAAGGAGCAAGCTACCTTTGGGGAATCACCATTTGCACCTTTCTACAAAACAGCAAAAAAAAATGGAGGGAGAATATAAGCTTTAAAGTTACTTAGCATTAGTCATAACATGGTAATTTCAAGATTTTGTTCATTTGTAAAGGTCACTGGAAATGTGACACAGCACAAGAACAAGTACAGGTTGTATTGCATTTGACCAGCACAGAGCTCATCCGAGAGAAGGAGAAAAATGAATATATAAACAAAGCTGAAACACTGCTGCAGGTAAGAGGGGTAAAAAAAAATGAGCCTGCTGTGTCAACACAATCAGTGCCTACGGGCAAAGCAGAGGCCTCATGATACACTATGATTTTGATTTTTTTAAATGAAGAAGCAAAACTTTCAGACCAAAAAGAACTATGAACCGTGAAGATAAACAGTATACTAGAAAGAAATCCAAGAGCTAACAAAGAAATTAGAAAAACCCTTAGAGGTAACTTTAAAGAGACATGTATTTCTAGATTGTTCTATCCAGAATGACATTTGTAAAACTAAAATATTCCTCTTTTAGGAATAGCATTGTTATTATAACCAATAAACATTATTATAAATTATGTTTGAAAAATATTTTCTTAACTGTTGAATTTTTTAAAAATCCTTTTTCAATTTTTTTTTTTTGGGGGGGTGAAAGCAATCTCCCATATCTTTCAAAAGATCTGAATTATCTTCACAGCCAGTTCTTGATAACTTGTTCAGAGTTTAAAGAAATTCTGTGTGGCAAAGAATCTAATATGATTTATCACTAGAATTGTGATTCTTGGCTAGGAAGGCAAAAGATGCTTTGGAGCTGTAAAGAGCAGCCACACCATCCAATATAAGGCACTGGTGCTGTAAGGTGGTGTCTCTTTATATCCCAAAACACTTTTTGCCTTAAATCTAAAGTGTTGCACAAGTCAGGTTCGGACTTCACATTGTTCTTCCAGAATTCTTCCAGGGAACCTGTCCTGCTTAATGCAAGAATTCTCCATATTATTGAGAATTCCTTGCTTTTAAATAAAATAGTTATAAATCATTCTTAAAATTTAGCATTCAGGATAACTATTTTCATCAGTTCTATCAAATCCTCTATCTTCCCATTCCTCATATCGAACAAATTATTTCCCATGCTTAAAAAGAGATTTGGGTGAAGATCAGAAGAAGTGAAAAGTCAAAGCTAATGTTTGTACTTGCCATATCCAGATTTTACATGATGATTTAAGGCAACTGCTTTACATTCTTTATTCAATATTTTGTTACCTGAATTATGTATTTTGTAATTATTATTTCAAAATTATTATTACCCGCTTTCCTGTCACTTTGGGAACTTTAATATAGCAACTTTATGGGGCAACATGTGGACTTTAGCTTTAAGTAAAGTCCATCCATATTTTACACACTGAAAGGAATCTATGGTACATGTTGCTACAACAGAAAGGCACCTTCATTTAAAAACTGGACTTTGTGAAAAGATAAAACTTCAGCTAAACATGGCTAATAGCAAAATGCATAATTTACAAGTAAGGATAACTCAAAAACAGTGTGACCTAGTGCGCTGTTTGGTGAAGATCAATCCAGAAATTCTTTTTTCACCTTCCGGTAAGTCTAATACTGCTTCTTATGGAAGTGAACATCAATGATCTGGAAGTGATGAATGAAATGCAGTCAAAGTTGTATTAAGGATTTGTGATTCCATTCTACCTTGTATCAATGGAGCTAGAGGTTTTATATATACATAAAAATACCCTGCAAGAAATATTACACATGTCCTGAACAAGCCTCCCATAAATAATATTCTGAAGGATGAAAACTTTATGGGCTTGCTATTCGTCAATACATTAATACACAAACATAATTACTGCATAGATTTAATAACACTATTTGTTGAGAAAATAATTGTAAAAATTGATTCCACATTGATTTTCAAAAGCAGAATGAAAAGCCATAAACTACACGAGTTTCTGCTCAATTTAATTTTGCCATATACCAGTATCCTCTATTTGACATCAATGGTGGTTTCATATATATAATATCTCTATAGATATTTATTTTCCAGTTGAGCTAAGAACTAATAAAGCAGGCACAGATGCCACCTACAGGCTACATCGTAAGCAGGCTTATTTGTTTTTACAACATTTCCTAAGTAAAATTTTAGTTAGGATATAAAAGGCTATATGAAGGTTTCCTCAGCAAGATTTTAAGACTACTGCAATAATAGTTCAAGGAATCTATTATATGATGATGGTTTTTTTTTTTCTAGGAAAGAAAATACTTCATATAAATAATGCAGGGTCAATTTAGGGGAGGCAATAATACACCTATTTATGGAAAGGATATACTGTAATTGGTAAGACTTGCATTCTTTTACAATCTGGCTTCGGCCTGCATAGAGTAAATAATGTGGATTTCATATTTACAGAATTTACAGAATTTCATCATTCTGTAAATATGCTGCTATAGGCAAGAAAATGGATGTGTTGATACAGCCAATTTATCTTCTTTTTGCATACTTGTCCACCTCATCTTCAGACACAGAACATGAATGCAGTTTGGTCATATGTTTGGCTATGATAAGACTTTTCAAGTTCAGGACCTAATCCTCTTTCATCATATCTCCTTTAACACTTCACTCTCAAAAAAAATCACTTAAAAAAAAAGTACAAAACTAAAAAATAAATAAATATGATAAATGGATAACTTTCCTTACAGCTGCCACTACCTTTCTCTGCAAACAAAAAGTCAGATATTGAAAGAAAAACAATATTTTCAAGTTTTGTGATTACTGTATGGTTAAGAGGATTACAGATTGTTAAACAGACAATGAATCAATATGTATTTATTAATGTGATATTATCTTATTTGATCTGAAGGAGTCTTGACTTGCAAAGTATGAGAAATGGAACCCTTTGAAGACATGGTACCTCTTCATCATGCATGAAGACCACCTCTGGTGTCCACAGTACAGAGCTTGAGATGCACAATCTATACATGTATAAAATGTAATTCAAGTTAAGCTTGTCTTTTGGTGACTTCATATATATCATGTATCCATGCCCAGTTTTCTGACAACAGTACAGGAGGCGTTTCCATTGCCTTCCACCAATTTTGTTTTCTTGTTGTCAATCTACACAGGGTGGCCTAGCCCAATTAAGATGCTGGGCTTGTTGACCGGAAGATAGGCAATTCAAGACCCAAGTACCGCATGATGGGGTGAGCTCCTGTTCTTCCCCAGTTCCTGCCAACCTAACAGTTCGAAAGCATGCAAATCCAAATAGATAAATAGGTATCCCTTCAGTCGGAAGGTAACAGCATTCCACGCACCTTGGCATATAGTCATGATGGCCACATGACCACAGAAGTGTCCTTGAACAACACTGACTTTCTCCACTAGGAAATGGAGATGAGCATTGCCCCCTATAGTCGAACATGGCTGGGCAGAGGGAACCCTTTACCTTTAGTCTATAGACTAGCTCCCAGTCCTAGTATTTTATCCAAGTACTCAGCAGGCACAATTGTCTTTGGTTTTCAGGCTTACATGTGTAGTTTCATGTAACTCAATACAAAATCATCATCCCCCCGGGTTCCAGGAGTTGTGGTGATTTTGAGTTTTCTAGCTGGACAGAAAAAATCAAATTTGCTTGACACACATGACACTGGGAGCACAATTTCTTGGTGGTTCAGGCTAACTGCTGCTCACAAGTTGGGATAAGAGGCACATACCTGTATGGGACCCATACCTGTATGGGACCTCTGTATCACTAACAGATTCATTAGCTACAGTCTTTTGAAACAGCACAAGTAAGAGGATTTTATGTTATTAATTCTGAGAAGTAACAAAGCATCACTGACGCCATCTGCTTAATGCCTCACAACATTATCATCTTGGCAATATGTAATTGACAACAGAGAAATTACAACAAATGGTCTCTGTTCCCTCATCTGATTCCACTGACTCTTGCTTCACCTTTTCTTTTTGCAATTCTTATTCATTTTACCCTTTGCCTCAGTTCATATTTGTACACAATGCACATTTGGGTGCATGACAGGAAGCTAGAAAAATGATTGGCAACGAATGCCAAAATGAATTCTTGTTCTGTTTTCAACAGGGTGACAAATTCCACTGCTGCAGTAAAAATTCCTTATGATGAACTCTTCTGACTCCCTTCTATAGGACTACAAATATAACTACTGTTGTACTGTCCTTGAATAAAACTTGGACGTTGATGGAGAAATAGTAGTCACTTTATGTTAGCTGAATCAGCTTAATATAAAGAGCCTATTATTTTTCCACTGGTGTTCAAGTACCATTCCTAAGCAATTGTTAAGAAAGTATATGTGTACAGTATATATAAACACTTCAGCAGAAATACTACCAGTTGTAGTACACTAAAAATAATCATTTAAATTTGATTTCCTGTAGATCGGTTATAACTAAAATACCATTGAAGAAATGGATTTGCACCTTTTATTCACCTCTAGAATTGTTGATCATGCACCTCAATCTGATTTTTAGTAGAAACCAGAAAAGCTAATTTGTCTTCCCTCCCTTCACTCTCCAAAAAATCAAGGCAATTACATCTACCTTTTTTTGTTGTTATTTAGGCTGTTCTTTCTACCAAATTCAGCCATACTGCATCACCTTCACATTTTCTGTTCCTGGAAAGTTCTTATGATAAAGAGCCCTGAAACAATTAATATAGAACCTACTGACTTTTTAGTCCTTTTATATAACTAGAATTACCCGCCCTGGGAGAGACGAAAATATGTGAACTTTTTTTATTTCCCCCTCCACAGTTGATTGGCTGCACTGTTTGGGGTTTGCAATCAGCAACTAGACTTGGATTAGAGGAGAACATCAATATAAAACTCCCAACAAGGAAAGAAAAAAAGATTGAACCAGGTTTCACGGGCAAAATAAGAGAGTATGTATAAGTAGCATCCCTATTTTAGATAAACCAGAGTTAACAAATCACATAGTCCCCCCCCCCTTTTTTAGATCCAGTTAGCAGTTAATCAGGTTTTGTAATGGACAGCTAATTCTATTGGATCTTTGATGTATTCAAAGAGAATACATTATTGCAGTCACTATATGTTACTTATATAGAATATAGGTTTTTAAATACATATTTTAACACATTACAACATTTGTTGATGATAATTTGTGCTAATTTAAGCAATTTCATATATTGTTTGTACATTTTACACTAGTGAAGAAAACAATGTAGCTTGATCTTACTGCATGTAACTATTCCCAAGACCTGATTTCTAGGGCACAGCCCCCTTTCCCAATGCTTACACGAATAGAACAAAATTCTAAGGTATGTACTGGATGCCAGTTAATTGCATATGAAGGCCCCTTCTCTAAAGAAATTCATATAGCTAGATCTCAGAGAAACAAACTGTGGGATATGTGCAAAAACAAACCAAATAAACAGTACCATACAACCTAGGCCAGTGATGGCTAACCTTTTCAGCACTGAGTGCCCAAAGTGCATCACCAAAATGCAATGTGCATGCGTCCCCTGCGTATGCGCCCTGCCCGACACATGGTCGCACATCCTCTGAGCATGCCCCCTGCCCCCTCTTGCATGCGCAGCAGAGACCCAAAGACCAGCTGGTCGGCGGTAGATGCGTGAGCATGCGCGGCAGAGCTGAGCTGGGGCAGCAGCTCGCATGCCCACAGAAAGGGCTCTGCATGCCACCCGTGGCACGTCTGCCATAGGTTCGCCATCACGGACCTAGGCAATCTTTTATGAAACTGCTTATGAGCCCAAAGATTTTAACAGCAAATATTAATTTCTTTTAATTCTCTCTATTCATATTGTTTTGTTTACATGGGGTTATGTAGGCATAAATATGCAATCTTTTTTTTTGTCTTATTTCAGGTGGATTAATTCACAGTTAATCCAAGTAAACAGTTTAATCCCTCTTAACTATAGAGTCTTCATTATCAAATCTTCTATATTTCCAAAAATACAGAAGAAACTGCATTTATTCACTGTGAATCAGAAAATTCAAAACGATCAGAACTGATCAAAATGGGCTTTCTTACCCTTCTGGAAATGATCAGGCTCCAAAGTCACATTTCAAACACCTTTAAACTGAACTCTTCACATCTCAAACATTTTTCCAGCTGTTTATAATAATTTGCCTCAAACTTAAATCACCCTAACTTGTAACTCAGTATTTCAAGCGTTACAATTTAAACTTATATTTATTTTAAGTATACATATTATAAAATTGAACATCTAAATCATATTTAAGTTGCAACCTGTTTAACATTATAACGGGCATGAGAAGACATATGATTACTTATGAAATAAATCTAGTCACAATTACAATTTGAATGTCTATGTTTTATGAGAGTGCTTAATAGCATTTTCATATTACCATGCTGATTTATTAAAAAATCTTGTTTATTAATCTAACGTTCATCAATACTGGAATGAGCTATTTTTTGTACGGTAAGGTAAGGTACTAAGATAACATATAGGATATATTTTAAATACCAGAAAACTCTATAGAAAAGTTAAGGACAACTTGAGGAATTATCCTATGAGAATTCCAGTAAAAACTGGCCTGATTTCTGTCTCTTAAATTACTATGTGGACTAGAAGACAGTTATTCTTTGGAATTCACGTATCTCTAATTTACAAGAGTTCTTAAATCAAAGCATGACTGAAATCTTTCTATCAGCTCCCTAAAGAGGGTTGAAATCAATGTTGTGCTTTTTAAGAATTCTCTTTAATTTTTTGTTCTGAGCCATTCTAAAACTTCTACCGCTTCCCGTCTGAAGTTTTGTTCTAGCTTCTCTCCATAAAGGGAGATTTTTGTCTTGTGATTATTAGCTGGTGCTTAGGGTTATACAGTATTTTGTTAGGTTTCCAGATGTGTGCCCTATGTAGTGATGTTCACTGACTTTGCATTTTATTTTGTACAGATAGTCCTTGACTTATGACCATTGATTCGGCGACTGTTCAAAATGATACCCGTTCTGAATGAAAGGACTTCTTTAATTTTATTTATTTAGAAAATTTATATTGCATCCTACTCCCACACGGCGACTTAGGACACCAAAATTTTAGTCGTTGCAATACCCCCATGTGATTGTGATCTGAGCACCATTCACACTTAATGACTGGTTACTAAGTGGCCCCCAATTATATGATCAGATTTCCATTCATCCCTGCCAGCTTCCCCAAAAAGTCAATAGGGAAGCCTGCAGAGAAGTTCACAAACCACTGTTGCCTGCTGAGAGGATTCTCTCTTATCTCTGGGGGATGGCTGAAATGATCTGCGTCAAAATCTTCAACCTCAGGGGATTTTCTGCCCCAGAGTAAAAAGTCCCTCAGAAGTCTCTCGACTCTGGAACTGAACATTCTAGTGGTTTCGGGGCTCTTGCACACTCGCCCCAAACCCTCCCAAATACCCCCACATATCCTCTTCCTCCCATACTCAGCAGAGTCTGGGGCTTGCATCTTCCTACCATTTTCCCACTGACTTGATTGTGGGAAGCTGGCAAGATGTTGCTTCACTTAATGACCAGGGCATTCGCTTAACAATGGGAACTGAGACTGTTTGGATGGCAGTTGTTAAGCAAAATGGTGACATGTTATGACTGCATTGCTTAACAATGGCAATCCCATCCCCAATTGCCATTGCAGGATGGGGATTATCAGCAGTATAGGACTGCGAATTTGTCTTCATTTTGGTACTGAGTCCATACATTGCACACAATATTTTCATAGCTTTGTTGGAGTACACCTTACATTTATTTAGAGTAGCCTGCTAGTGGACCACGAGACTCCTTTGATCTAAGGCTAGGTTATACTTGGTGTGGGGGTGTGTGTGGGTGTGTGTTGGGATTCAATTTTTTTTACTACCAGTTCTGTGGCTTGGTGGGTATGGCAGGGAAGGATACTGCAAAATCTCCGTTCCCTCTCCACTCCTGGGGGAAGGTTACGACCGGTTCTCTGAACTACTCAAAATTTCCACTACCGGTTCTCCAGAATTGGTCAGAACCTGCTGAATACCACCTCTGGTGTGTGTGTGTGTGTGTGTGTGTGTGTGTGTGTGTGTGTGTGATATGTTCATGCTATATTCAATTGGGTTGATCTGCACTTTTTGATGAAGGCACGTGGTTTGTCTGCTATGGTGAAGCATGACTTGTAAGTAATTTATTTCTGCTTCTATGGTTCTGGCTAATGAATGGCAAATTTCAAACTCTACTTGAAGCACTACACAAGTCACACTGAGCTCCTGAATAAAAGCTGGGGTATAAATTTAATAAATAAATAAACTCACCGATCCACAGCTTCTACGTCAAAGCAGAATCTCTTCTCTATGGAATCAGTCTTCCGTCGAGTGCAAGATTTGAGAATAATAGCTTCGTCTTCTCCCTGGCGGGATATGAAAATCGCATATTAGGCCAATTCTTTTTTTTTTTAAATCCAATCTGGAAGCAACCTTGTTTTCAATGCCAGAGGCATTCACTTTGGAACCAGTATTTCACCCCCATGCTGATTATCAATTAAAACTAGGTAATAAAGAAAAGGATTTGTACATCCTGTAAGATACTCTTTGCAAAATGAGAAATAGAAGCTTTCTTTAAACCTCATTTAAACCTACCAATCTTAGAAGATGTAAGAATATAAGACAGCCTTGACAGATGAAAGCTTTATCTAATCTTGCCTCAAAGAGTGTTTACCTGTTCAGCCAAGCCAAAGCAAAACTGGAGAGTATCTCTTGCATGCTCTTAGCATTGGCCACAATGGAACATTATCTCCAGCTCTGACCTTTCATTAATTTTTATCTCCCCTTCTTTACAAAACCAAGTAAGGTAATGTCCAACATTATAATATCATCAATCAAATCAGCAGAAGAACTTTAAGTCTACCATGAGCCGTGGTGACGCAGTGGTTAGAGTGCAGTACTGCAGGCTACTTCTGCCGACTGCCTGCAGTTTGGCAGTTCGATTCTCACCAGGCTCAAGGTTGACTCAGCCTTCCATCCAGCAATAGGCAGACTCTGTAAATTGCTTTGAGAGGGATATAAAGTACTGTGAGGTGGTATATAAGTCTAAGTGCTATTGCTAATTATACATCTAGGATACTTACAGTGGGCCATATCTTCATATGCTGCTCATGTAGACTGTTTTCTAGTGCTCTGTGGCACACCTTTTTCCACAAAGGGGTGAAGGGCCCCAAAAGTGGTCAGTTAATGCATAACTGCATTAACATGCCTATTGTCCCTGTCATTGTATTTTTATTCTTTTATTCTTCTCATTTTTGTTTCACAAATTCAAATGAATGAATGAATGAATAAAATAAATAAATAAAAATGAATGAATAAAATAAATAAAATACAAATAAATAAAATACAAATAAATAAAATACAAATAAATAAAATACAAATAAAATAAAAATAAATGAATGAATGAATGAATGAATAAATAAATAAAATAAAAAATAAATAAAAATGAATGAATGAATGAATGAATAAATAAATAAATAAAATAAAATAAAATAAAAAATAAATAAAAATGAAGAAAGAAAGAAAGAAAGAAAGAAAGAAAGAAAGAAAGAAAGAAAGAAAGAAAGAAAGAAATAGACAGACTCTCCCAGCAGGGGTCTTGTCTTCGTTTTCCATAGAGGGCAGACGGACTGGCCACTAATAAGAAAACGGTCAGACAAGAGGCCTCAACCCAGAGCAAGAAGCACCACGTGAATAAACATTTAAGACAAACCTCTCTCCCCACAAAGAATGAGGGAGAAGCACATTTACATTTGAAAAATCCAGTTTCTTTAACCTTACTGTAGGAAGGCCCAGAGCCTGGAGCTTCAGCTGAGAGAGGAAAAGGCAGGGAAAGAAAAGAAGGGAGTTTCTGTCAGGATTTTTGGAGGGAAAGTTTTTGGTGAGGGGATGGCTGGAATCCTGAAAGGTGAGGGGAGGGAGGCCTTTATCTCAGATAAGTCCCGAAGGTGCTTTTTCAGAAGAGCAAACAAGAAAATCCAGTTGCCGCCTGAAAAAGCACCGTTGGGACAACCATGGCCTGGATGACTTGAGAATCTCTATAGACTTTTATCTCAGGTAAGGTTAGAAATTGAGGAGTTAGAATTTTCAGTTAGGCTAGCCCTGGAGCTTTCACTGAGGGAGGAAGAGGCAGGGAAAGGAGAGAAGGGGGTTCTGTCAGATTTTGGCGGGAAAACTTTTAGTGAGGAGGTTGGCTGGAATCCTGAAAGGTGAGGAGGGTGGAATTTATCTCAGACAAGATTAGAAATTTAGAACTTTTAGTGAGAATAGCCCTGGAGCTTCCGCTGAGAGAGGAAGAAGTGGGGGAAGGAGAGAAAGGACTTCTGTCAGTTTTGGGCAAGAAGACTTTTGAGGAGGAGAGAATAGGTTGCAATCCTGAACGGAGACAGGAGATGGTGTAGGTGATCTGACCCAGAGAATTGGGCAAGCCAGTGACCAGAAGGGGCGCCAAATGTACCAGAAGACCACAGAGGCGAACTGACTGAGATGAATGGATGAGGCAGTGACCAGGGAGGGAGCCAGACATCTCTGGCATCTAGGGTCACCTGCTTGGGTGGGGGATTGGACTGGATCAAGGGTCTCCCAACCTTTCAGACCTCAGGGACCACCAAAGTCATAATTTTAAATCCCGCGGACCACTAATAGGAATGCAGTGCACTGCTCGCTGAAGTGCCTGCTCTCCCAGTGACAGGATGGGGTCCTTCAGGCACTTAGCTTGGCCGCCTGTTTCTGCAACCTTCAACACTCAAAAGAGCCATTTGGACCCGTTTCCCACAGAAAACAAAACACTGGGATCTCTCTCTCTCTCTCATCTCCCTCTCTCTGTGTATCTCTTTCTAGCTCTCTCTCTCTGATCTCCGTCTTTCACTCTCATCTCTCTCTGTATCTCTTTATCTCTTTCTCTCATTTCTCTCTCATCTCTCTTTCCAGAGCTCTAGTCACAGAACTGGCCCATTGGTCATCCTGGAGCAGCTCCTCCACCCCGGTGCACTGTGGACCACCAAAAACTTTTTGCGGACCACTAGTGGTCCCCGGACCACTGGTTGGAGACTTCTGGACTAGATGACCTACAAGGTCCCTTCCAACTCTTGTTAATCTGTCTATATATTACAGATCCAAGAACATACACTTTTCATACTGGTCTATTCTGTCAACACACATATGCAAGATGGTACAAGAGGACATGATGGAGGTGAACTGACCCAGGCGAGTGGGCAAGCCAGACCAGAAGACACTAGAAGTGAGCTGACCAAGACAAGTGGGCAAGCTAGTGACCAGAAGGGTCCCAAACACGATGGAGACGAACTGACCCAGACAAGTGGGCTAGCCAATGACCAGAGCGGGGGCACCAAATGTACCAGTAGATGGCAGAGGTGAGCTGGAGCAGAAGAGTGGGTGAACCAGTGACCAGAGAGGCTGCCAGACACACTGGAGGTGAACTAACCCAACTGGTGTTTTATATTTTGATACACATTTATGTGCTGTTTTGTTGAATTTTATGCGCTCATGCTATATTCTGTTATGCCATAAAAAATAAAACCTACGTGATATTGGATTCCTAATCTGAAGGGCCCAAACTCGCTTTGGAAATATTTTGCAAGCCAATAAGAAAAGAAAATAACGTGGAAGAGTGAACACCATTTTTATTTATTACATTCAATATCCGTAGAAAAACCAACTCTTGCCACAACGCTAAAACAATCCGCAAACTTTCATATTCTCTGTTATACGTCATTGGGCAGGAGGTCACAAAGAGAGGAGGTGGGGAAAAGTCAAGGAAATCCAAGACTAAATTATGTGGACTACGCAAAATCAAAAATACAAAAATGAAACAAAAATCCATGTAAAAAAACAAGCACCTATTAACAACGTTCGTCATTCAGCCTCCCACATCATATGCCCATCGCATCATCTGCTCGCGCAGGGGGCTGGACTAGATGACCTCCAATGCCCCCTTCCAACTCTTGTTACTCTATGTTATTTGTTAACAGCGACAGTGACCTGCAATCACGTGATCGCTTTTTGCAACTTTCTGACAAGCGAAGACCGTGATGAAGTCAGATTCGCTTAACAAGCATATTAAGAACTGCAGCGGTTGAATTAACAAGAATAGTTGCAAAGAGTTGTAAAACGGGGTGAAAACTCACTTGTCTTTCTTAGCAACAGAAATGTTGGCCTCAGTTGTGGTTGTAAGTTGAGGATTGCCTGTAAATAACACATTTGTAAACCGACACTGGATCAGCCTTGGAGGTGACTGAGATGTTAGTTCGCCTAAAACGGAACTACCACATTACAAACTGGTTTACGATCGCCTGTAGATTCCTTTATTGCCATCTTTAAAATCCAGACCATTAGAAAAAAAAGGAGTAGAAATATTGGTTTGAATGAACATTTACCCAGTTCCAGAAACTAACCAAAGATGGAACTTACCGTACTTTTTGGAGTATAAGACGCACTTTGAACTATTACCATCTGGCAGACGGTACAGGATAATAAAAACAAGAACAAACAGGCTGAAAAACAGCTTCTATCCCAGGGCAGTAACT
>JAOYMU010000098.1:71084031-71096702 GCA_025802295.1 Psammodynastes pulverulentus
AAAGTAGAAAAAAACAAAAGGAGATTTCTTCCAACAACCAGTTCTCTGAACTGCTTAGAAAGTTAACAACTGGTTCTTGCGAATAGGTGCAAACCTGTTGAATCCCACCACTGGTCATAAGTTATTTTTTTCAGTGTTATTAACTTTGAACAGTTACTAAATGAACTGTTGTAAATCAAAGACTACCTGTATTTCTTTTCTTTTTTTTACAAAAAACTTTATTGATTTTTAAAAAAATAAAAAAATTCAATCATCTTATTAAACGGTATTGTGACATTAATCTTAAACATATCTAATTCATGTATTATACAATCTATAACTACCTGTATTTGTAATGATCTGTATACTTTTACCCCTAATTATACAAATCACAATGTTGTTTTTCAATTGCTGGAAAAACCAATTTCCAATCTAGATCTTACTGTAGCCCAACCCACAGAAAAGAAACTAAATTTGCTCAATCACTAATCAGGCAATGTTCCACTTCTGTTGTTGGCTTTAGTCCAATTCACAGATTCTTAGAAAGACCTGGCAGATGAGAAGTTCCAAATGGCCTCTAAAAGATACACTGATAGGGAAGTGCCACAAAATGAAATAAACATTCCCAGACCACGAATCACGACCAAATGCCCTTGGAGGGATAACCTGTGTATCCCCTTGCTAAAGGCATACTTGCGAAAAGCTATTCATTGGGATGTGTCAAGTAATGACTTTGTTTCAGGAAATGACTTGACTGAACAAGAATAACAGGAACATTATTTCAAACATAGTAGCTGCAAATCTTTATAGCTTTAGAAGTGTTGCCAATGCAAATGCAGACAAGTCAAAAGGCTGCAGGGCAAAACAAAGTGAATATAATAATTCATCTCATCTCTTTAAGGAATGAAATCCATATAAGCAGCAAGTGCCTTGAGACATCTTCCTAGTATTACCGTACATTAATTGCAACAAACCTGTTTAGGAAACAAATTACTATGTTGGAATTTTTGTATTAAATATTTAAAAGCTTTTCATGCAGAGCTCTCTTTTTTTCAAGTAAGATTCTGTTAACTTTTTTTTTCAAAAAAAAAAGTTATTTTCTAGAATAATCATAATGCCCAAATGAAGAATTTGTGGATGTTAAACTGAGAATTTGATTCTACTTTTTCAACATAGTGTATGTGCACAGATACATGACTTTATATGCACATACATTTACACAGATAATCATTATATATGTACCTACATGCACATCATATATAAATATTTAGATATATATGCAGATCATAATGGTAAGAGAAATGGTGCAAAGAACATTTTGGTAAACAAGGAAGCCTTGTTAACCAGAAAGTATCATTGTATCTGATATGCACAATTACGTTGCGAATTGTGTCCTAACATTTAGATCAGTAGATTTCAGCACATTCTCATCCTCCTATCATTATAAAGATGCTTATACAATTAATTCATATGTGGTGAAAATTGAAATAATTTATTGTATATGCCTTGAAATATATTCCTTCATATCAAAAAATAATAATATTAATTCTATTTAAATGAAAACACTAATTATAAAGGGAAGGTGTGAACATGTGATCCAGATG
The DNA here is from genome assembly GCA_025802295.1 of Psammodynastes pulverulentus. Lineage (NCBI taxonomy): Eukaryota > Metazoa > Chordata > Lepidosauria > Squamata > Psammodynastidae > Psammodynastes > Psammodynastes pulverulentus. Next base: position 71,085,615 of record JAOYMU010000098.1, read on the forward strand.
CATCATACCATCTGAACAATAAGTTGAGAAGGAACTGAAGGGACACTTAAATACAGTTCTAGTACTTCATGTAATTAGTAACTTTGCTCAACTCCATTTTAGTTTAAATGTTTAGTTTAGTTTAAATAATCATAACTATCTCCATGAAAAATCATCCGCATTTTTACTCACCCCCTTTCCACCAGACTTCTGGTCAAATGGCACCATCGTTATTCGTTTGGATTCACTCTGATATGTGCAGTAATGCTTTACCCAGGATGTCCCAAAATGACCTAGTCAGAATTGAAATGAGTTGTATATTTCAGGAATAAAACAAATGCAAGCTAATTTTAATGGAATGTACTTCTCAACATATGGAAGGATGGAACCAAACTTGCTGCACAGGCTACAATTCATGATACGATTGAAACCTTTACATATATTAAGGGTGTGAGTAAGATTCTAGAAGGCAGGATGTTCAATATGAAGCAACCAAGAACACAGAGGCATAATCTCAAACTGACAGAAGGGAAGTTCAAAAGCAATATGCAACAGAGTGATTAATGGCTGGAACACACTACCTGATGCTGTTGTCACATCCTCTAATCCTCACTCCTTTACCCTCAAACTAACCACTATAGACCTCACCCCATTCCTCAGATGTCTATAAGGGGCGTGTATAAGCGCACAATCGTGCCTATCGTCCCTGTCCTATTGTCCCGATTTATTTGTACCTATTTCTTGTATTCTTACTTATGTTACATTTATTTGTATGTTATTAAATTAAATACCTTCTTCAGTGTATGTTATGTTTATTCTTATATTTATTACCTTGAAAGCGGTTGACGAATCAAATAAATAAATAAATATTAGAAAGTATTACTTCACAGAAAGAGTAACGGAAGCTTGGAACCAACTTCCAGAGGAAATAGTGGCTCAATCATCAGTAACTGAGTTTAGACATGCTTTGGATAAATTGGGATAAATGCATGTCCATCATCTAACAAAAATAAAAAAATAAAATAAAAATTAACAAAATATAAAAATGATAAATAAAATAAAAAGTAAATAACAAATAAAACAAAAACTCAAAGGGCGGACTTACTGGACCACTAGGTCTTTTCGTGCTGTCAATTTTCTACGTTTCTTTATCCAAAATATTGAAAGTCACAAAAAAGTCACTAATCCTTATTTGAATTACTCTATCAATTTCAGTCCTTGAAAACAAAAGGGAGTAATTCCTATCATTTATCATCTTTTTCTAGTAAATCTAAAAAAGAATCTCCAAAGAGAAAAAAAATATTCTGGAAGAAAGATATAGGAGATGCAAAATGGAAACTCTGTGCAGATTAAGAATACAATTTTCAATCAGGAAAAATATTAGTTTTCCTTGAAGGTAGTGCGCAGTCTATTAATAGCAGTCCTCAACCTGATATTAGATGAAATGAAAAGAGCAGAGATTCATCCTTTAATAGTCAGTGCAGCTTTTCTCTTCACAACAACCCTAGATAAAGGTGTTGATATTATTTCAAATATATAATTAGACTATCTACTTTGAACTTCTATTACATTTTGTAGACCTCTCCTGAAATGTAAGTTTCATAAGGATCTTATTTTATTCTTGCTAATTAGAGTTAGGACAGAAATAGCAAGAAACTGTAAGCTGGTTGCAGTCAATGTGGTTGAAAGCTCAAGGGCACAGCAATTCTTTAAGTGCAAACATATTGCAGAAGACTAATTAGAAGGGGGAAAAGTAAAATCTGTTTTAGCCACATCATTTCTATTTCTCTTATACATTAATAAAATTCATTTGCTTGATGCCTGTTCATCTTTATAGTAGTTGGAAACCTGGCTCTTCTGACGCTGCTTTATCTTTTGGCAGTCTGGAAATACAGCGAATGCCTGTGAATGCTAACAATTGTGGGGCAGCAATATCTATAGGAGTCCTATGTTTTCTATACCCTATCTCCAAACTAGCCAAAAAAAGGTTGCAAGGTTTATAGAAAAGATATGACGATATAAAACAGTTTTACATATCATTACCCTAGAGCAGAGGTGTCAAACTCAAGGCCTGGGAGCCAGATCTGGCCCATGGGGGTGCTTAGATCTGGCCTGAAGGACTGCCCTGGAAACAGAGAAGGACTAGCCCATGGTGCCTCTGCCAGGAAAAAGAGCTCGGGCGGGCCACACGCTGCTCTCCCGAACTCCATTTTCAGCTGCAACAGCCTCCGGCAACCCTCTGCTAGTGAAAACGGAGCTCGGGCAGGCCATCACAGGCATCCCCGACATGAGTGACGTTGAGCTGGCCATACCCACCCTGGCCACTTCCACCGTGGTCCCCCCAAGGTCAAATACAACCCTGAAGTGACCCTCAATAAAATTGAGTTTGACACCCCTGCCCTAGAGATTTCACAGTGCATACAAGGAATTATGTAATACTTGCTGTCATTAAAAATATGTAATATTTGGTAACTGAAAAAGGGGAAAAAATAAAGGAATAATTATTTTAAGTTGTCTATGGAGATTCTCAATCATCCAGGACTTCTTGAAAGTCCAGTTGGCTTTTGTAAAAGCACCTTTGGAACTTCCAGAGGTTCTGACTAATTGCATCAGCCACCCATTTTCCTGACTGAAATAAAAGCTTCAAAGTCAGTTCAAGGAGATAGCGTAAAAAAAGTTATTTGAAGTAAGCATAAAGGTACTCACGCTTTTCCTGAACGTAAAGATAGCCCTCCATGGTGAAGGGGCTGATGTTTTTGTGCTCATGAGGATTCTCCTTCATTTTCTTCATCAAGGATTCAACTTCTGACCGGGTGCCTTCAAAACGGTTTCTTGTCTGCATTTAAAGATTAAAGGAAAATGAGTAATGTAGAAAGTATTTCAGCCAAGCTTTAAATGCACAGAATATTATATTAAGGTTATGTAAGAAACAAGACTGGCCCAAGAATGAATGCTACCTAAGGCAGAACCGCAAATGAAGAAGACCCATACCAACCAGATTCTTTAGTAATATGAGACAGAATAGACTTCAAGAATTTTATATCTAAATCAGAAGATGGGCAACAATTCTGAATTAGCAGGTAACCAATGGCTTGTTGGTTTTTCATAGCATCAAAATCTGTTGCCTGAGGTGGGTTGCCATATTTCCCCTGATACCTTTACTAGTTAGAAATAACATAGGGAAAGCCTCACACATGCATTTGGCTTACAACTTGATTCAACTGACGTGAAAGCTGCACGTTTTAAGCCAATATGTTGCCATATATATCCATTGTATATACCAATCTATGATGCCTGTCAATTAGCTGCTTGTTTTCTCAGAATATAAAACTACAGGCACACATAGAGTTCAGTTGCAGCAGAAGCATAAGATTTGCTGACTCTGTAAACTGCTTAGAGAGGGCTGTAAAGCACTATGAAGCAGTATATAAGTCTAAGTGCTATTGCTCTTTATACCCCTCAGACCACCAGTGAATCTAGACTAATACTAGTAGTAGCAACTAGCAATGGTTCACTAGGACAATGATCCCCAACATTTGCAGCTTGGCAACTCGGCTTGGGGGGGTGGGGAATGGAACCGGACCACACAAGGGCAGTTCGGCGTACAAGTGCCCATGCAGCTCTACTCGCACGAGTGGTGGGTTGGCACATGGCCTGGTTCTAAATAGGCCACAGCCTGGTAGTGGGCTACGGCTTGGGGGTTGGGGACCTCTACACTTGAGTGTCAAGCTGAAGTTTCTGCACACTAATAGAAAGGCCAGGTGGGTTAATTGACCTATCCTAAAAATAAATTAATTGTTAGAACATAATCATGTTATTTCTTCTTAATCTTGACATGTATATTCAAGATTAGAATGCACAGACAATAGTATTGTAAATATAGGCTGTAGTGGGATTCATTTAACCTTTCCATACATGATCAATTTCTTTTAAACTAATCCAGGCATCATATATTTATATAAAGATTTACAAAATACAGAGGGTGAGAAATCTTAAGACAATTGAAAAATGTCTATGGAATATAACAAATCTCAATATTTTGAGAGATTTTGAGAGACAATAGCTATTAGAAACTCTTAAGCATTTTTTTTTCAAATGGAAACAAAAATCTCTTTTTTTATTGATGAAGCATGCTGCCAGTATAAAAAGAGAGTAAATATTATTTACACTAAGTCCTGGCACCAATATTCATATCTGATGGTACCTTCTTGAAAAAAATAACCAAGAGGTTTAGGTAAGTTATGAATTTATAGGACATTTAAGCTTGTATTAAGGTAAACATCTGGTTCATAAGACAAAAGTAAATATGCTATTTTGAAATTGTGGGTTAATCTCCAAGTTTACCAGCCACCAATGAAGAAGGAAGAGGAGGAAGAGGAGGATTTTGCTTATAGTAATACAAATTAAATTTTTTATTAACATAGGAGTCCCTGCAGATTTTACTCCGCTAGTTGTAGCCAACTACAGGGGGCAGTGGTCATCCCCATTTCAAGGCCAATGAGCCAGCACTGTCTAAAGATGTTTCTGAGATCATGTGGCCAGCGTGACATCACAGAGCACTGTTACCTTCACAACGAAGTGGTACCTATTCATCTACTCGCATTTGCATGCCTTCAAAGTGCTAGGTTGGCAGGAGCTGGGGCGAGACAGGGAGCTCACCCAGTCATGCAACTCTCAGGTCTCGAACCTGGGTTATTGGCTTTCCAGCCAACAAGCCCAGCATTTTAACTACTGAGCCATTACACCATCCCTTTTATTAATATAAACATAGCATAATATGCTTAGGCAAAAAGTTGAGGAATAACACTTGAAAGCAATCCTTTATCTTCAATAAGTGTTTCTGCTTACATTTTGTATACTGATTGTCAGCTCTGTCTTGAAATCACTGAAATCCTTTGCAAGCTCATAGCCATGATGGTAGAATGTGAATAGTCCTTGCAGAAATGCCAGCAGCTGCAGGGGAGGAAAAAAGACAAAACAAGGAATTGAGTTACAAAAGCTTGTTGGTTTCTTTTTATGTAAGGTAAAGGTAAAGGTTACCCTTATACATACATGCTAGTCATTCCTGACTCTAGGGGGCAGTGCTCATCTCTGTTTCTAAGCCGAAGAGCCAGCACTGTCTGAAGACATCTCCGTGGTCATGTGGCCGGCATCACTAAATGCCAAAGGTGCATGGAATGCTGTTACCTTCCCACTGAGGTAGTCCCTATTTTTCTACTTGCATTTTCACATGCTTTCGAACTGCTAGGTTGGCAGAAGCTGGGGCAATTAACGGGAGCTCACTCTATTGCGCGGCATTAGGGATTCAAACTGCCGAACTGCCTACCTTTCTGATCAACAAGCTCAGCATCTTAGCCACTAAGCCACTGCTTCCCCTTTTATGTAGTAGAGAGCAATTGCTCCTGCTCTCTTTCTTCCCACCATAAAATCAGAGAGGATGCCATGGCTGCAGTCCATTATGCACAACACAGAGTAATTTCTGCTAAATTCATTGGGATTGCTTTCTGAGTACACTTGATACACTACTTTATAACTGCACCAATAATGAAACCAAAAATTTAGAAGGTGGATATCCAGGGATATGTTTAAGAATGGACTAGCAAAAATATTATGATTTAAGTTTTTAAAACTACATATAATATTCCATTCTGTATCTCTTGAATCTTCTTTTCAGACCATTTTTAATCCTCTATAGATTCATTATGGAAGGTTAACAACTACAGAAGTTCCCCTCTTTATTTCTTAAGGCTGAAACTGAACAAACATTCAAAACAGATTGAATTTATTTCTATGCATGCTTATTTGATAGTAATTCCATGGAGCACAGAGAAGCTTTTTGCAAATCAACATAAAATTATCCCAATCTTACATCATCATCATCATCATCACCATCATCATCACATCCCACCTTTATTTAATACAATTCAAAGTGGTGTACGTAATGTTCCTGCCTCCTATTTTCCTCACAACAGCAACATGGTGAGGTGAGGTGAGGTGAGGTGAGTTGAGGGAGAATAATTGTCCTAAGATCACCAGCCAGCTTTCCTGCCTAAGGAAAGACTAGAATTCCAAATCATTTGATGACTGTACAATCTTTGGAGTTTCCAAGGTTTTTTTTCCAGACAGAGGGAAACAAAATATTTGACAGATCTAATTTTTAACAGTTTTGGCCCATTTATGTCAGCGTAAAACAAATAAATACATAAATGAGTTTCCTTGTGTGTCTAATCACACTATCTGTCATATAAATTCCTGTAGTTTATGTCTTTTCTTCCGGATAACTGAAGGGAGAATCTGACAGAATAACAAGAGAAAATCAGCAGAAGCAATAGCTTCCTTCAAGCATTCAAATGTACAAAGCATTGAAAGGAAACCAGAAATGCCTGCTTCATCTGTGTCCTTTCCAATTCCTAACTTTTCTGCATCTACAGAGAGGCTGCAGCCCTTTGCAAAAACACACAGTTACAATGATCTGTTAAGCAGAAATTCTGCTCAAAGTTCTTTATCGTGTGAACCATTTGTTGTATTTATATAGAATCGATTATTATTTAACTCATATATTTAAATTTAAGCAACGTATCTGCTGTACCCAGTGCCACCTGCAGTTCAAACAAAGAAATGACATTAAAGTAATTAAATATGTAAAGTAGAAGGCTTTATGTCTTCAAGGCTACAGGAAGGAAGGAAGGAAGGAAAGGATTCCCACCCATCCTTCAATAAATAATAACAATAATAATAAAATATAAATAATCAGCAAAGTTGTTGAATCTTACTTAAAGTAACAGGATTTTTTAAAGAAGAGAAAGAATTCTCAATCTTTCTCTCTCTTTCTCCTTCCCTTTTTTTTTTTTTTTTTTTTTGGAAGAAGTATACAATTTTTTTCCCAAATGCTTCAGAAATGTAAAAATGCTCAGGCAAATTACAAGATACTGATTTTTTTTTAAATTTGAGAGTAAGCATATGGTCTGATTTAGGGCCAACAAGCATGGGGAGGGGGAGCCAAATAATTCCCACAGCTATCTTGTTTAAAATAATGAACAAAGAAATACAGAGATTCATTAAAAAAAACAAAAGCAAAATTGGAACTCATTGATTCCCAAAAAACAAAATGCCAGCAGAGAGAGATGCATATAATTTTTTTTCTTTCGAAAAAGGAACTTTAAGATAATGAATTTCTACTGAATAAATCTAGTATCAAAAATGTGGGTTGCAAGCATGTTTGCATCAACCTTCATCATGATGTCACTGGGTATCTTACTCAATTCAACATAACATATGTAGAGGTCGTTCTCACCTTCCCAGAGGCTCCAGGGAAACCCCTGGAGCCTGGGGAGGCTGAAAAATGGGCCTTCTGGCAAAACCGCAAGTGCCGAAACTGGCCCGTTATCATACTCCCGAGGCTGCAGAGGCTTCCCTGGAGCCTCTGGGAGGGTGAAAACGGCCTCCCACTGACTCCAAAGGCCCTCTGGAGGCTGAAAGTGGGCACTTCCGGTTTTGCCAGAAGGCCCATTTTTCCCTCCGGACAGCCGAAAAACAGCTGGCTGGTAGGGAGGCCACCCGCATGTGCGTGGCTAGGCAATGGCTCAGATGCCTGCCGAGATGGCTCTGCATGCCATGGTTCACCGTCACGGCCCTAAGCTATGTAGCAGCAACTCAAGTTCAATCATTCCTAAAAGAGGCCAATTATCTTGATCCATTTCAAACTGCCTGATTACATAACATGTTTTTCTCCTCAGGGCCAAACTAAAAGAATGATCCAGTTGGTTTTGCTGGATATTTTGGTAATTTTCAGTGATTTCATTCATAATATCTTTCTGAATTATTTTGTTGAAATTTATTTTCACGTGATTTTAAAAAGCAGAGTCCAAGAATGTGATATTGAATACATCAACCAATGACTTACAGTGCCCTGAAGCTGTCTATTCTGATCCCCATTACATCGAATCTGATTCCTAGATAAATCATCCAGAATTTTTGAATTGGTCATTTGAGTTATAAAAATGATATGTATAATGCCTCAAGACAAACTAGTTTAAAGATAACCCATATCTGTCCTATTTTTTTTTTTAATAATCTAGATCAGGAATGCTCAACATAACATGAGAGTCACAGCTAGGAGGGCCTTTGCTCAACTTTATGTTGTGCACCAGTGACGCCCCTTCCCGAATTGAGAGGCTCTTCTTTCAATCATTCATGCCCTGGTCATCTCCTCTATGTACTCTACTTGGGGCTATCCATGTATGCATGTAATGTATGTATGTATGTATGTATGTATGTATGTATGTATGTATGTATGTATATTATTTGTTTGTTTAAAACACTAACTGTATATAGCCACCCATTTTACAACAACTCTGGGCACCCCAATACATTACCTTCATCCCACTCCCACCAGAGGGCACCCAAAAGTGCAACCAATGCCATTTGTTTCTCACCTCGTATCTGAACCTAAAACCTGACTAGAAGGGATCCAGATAAGCCATCTCATCCAAAATCTGCGAGGGAGATGGCCGGTTAAGAAGTTTGATATATAAATATCTAATTCACAGCTGGCTGCACCTACAGTCCCAAGGACCCTGTCCATTTTCTCAGGTTCAACAGGATCAAACAGTGACCATGTCAACTCCCCAGGCATCTCCAAAGGACCTAGAATACCACACCAGGTCCCCAACTGAGAATAAATCTGAGCCAACATACACTGTAGTCCTTCCTCCTCCAATTTTGCCCACAACAATCTTGTGAGGTGGCCCAATGTTTCCAAGCTGGCTTTCATGACTAAGGGAAGACTAGAATTCATAGTCTCCTGGTTTCTAGGCCAGCATCTTAACCTCTTACACATATATATGCACACATACTTTATCAATGGTCCCCAATGCTTCTCAACCATGACAGCAGAAAGTGTGACAGATCATGGATAAAGGAACTGGATGGCACAGAGAACACTCCCATTCTTTCCTATATACTTGTATGCAAAGCAGGAGAGGAAAAGGCAAGATTCAAAGACGATACAGCCTGGCTACCTAGGCCTGTGATTAAACAGTAGCCCTTCAGTCTCTTTTCCCTGCTATTATTACCAATCAGCCAAGCAACATCACTTCTCTGTCCTTTCTTTCCTAGCTGGCCAGAAATAGTTGAGTCCTGAAGAAAGGAACACAGTGCTGTACCAAAGACCAGTAAATCAAACACAATACTGCCAGAGAGCAATTCTGGTTCTTTCCTCTCATGAAGACTATTGAAGTAATACATTTCCATCACTTAAAATAGAGCCGCAGAAATGTAGCATTCCTTGCATAACAAATAAATAAGAATTTCCTTTTTCTGGCTTTGTTTGAAACTTCCCAGCAAATAAGTCTCTTCTGAACCTGCTATTGGCTTTGATGTCCCTGTCTGTAGTTTATTCTTCCCCCCCCCCCAAAAAAACCCCTCACCTGCTTCTAAAGTTTATGGTTAGAAATATATTTTGCCAGAGTAAACTTCTAAGTAATTTGGTGCTGGAAACATGACTGATGCTCATTGTGATTATTTTCTTCTCATAGCTAAACAGATCACTGAACATAAGATATTAGCATATCCTGAGCAGATATAGCATCTGAATGTGCAACAAATCTTCACAAAGAATTTACTGCAACAGTGAGACATTTCAGATTCAATTCCAATTCTACTTCAGAAATAGGGGCACAAATCTATCTATACATTGTAGAACAGCTACATCTTTCCCCATATTTTATATAATTTCAGGAACAGGCACAGTTACTTGAAAGAGTTACAGACAGATATTATGTTTATATCTCGGCTTGCTCTGAAGCACTTTGAATCAAATCACAAGCACTGCATAACCCAATTATTCATAACAATTGGGCCACTTACAGTAATATTCTCTTTTAATGGTTTTTCTTCAGAGCTACTGTATTTCTCCAACTAAGAACATACTGGAATTAAAATGTTGTAGCAGCATAAAGACAACAGCAATAGTTGATAATTAAAAAATTTCAGTACCCACCTTTCCTTACTGAGAATGAAATTAGAATCGATGGTAAATATTCATATTTGTGATATTTGGACGTAACTATTTCCATTCTGTTCACATGGAAATTGTTTCTATGCTGCTTCCTGGAGGTAACTTATTTCTAGGGATGAGCCAATATTTTAAGATTGAGTTTCACTTAGGGATTTTTAGGTTTATAGATTGTTTCAAGATATGTATATATTTATTTATTTTTTGCATATTTCATTTAATATATGCAACTCTGGGTTCACTTTTTCTAGAAGCAATATTTTAAAACAATATAAGGGGACTGGCATCTTTTTTCTGAGTATATTTTTTTTTTCATCCAACTCTTACGCTTTTGCAAATATTTTTTAAATCCTCAAAACTGAAAAAGTTAGGAAAACGCAAATGTCAGCTATTCTGATTTATGTATTGTTTCCTCACATATATCATGGAGATGGAAGAAGAAAAAGCCACTTTATCATTACTTTTTAAAGCATTCACAATAGCACAATTTATTGTTGTTATATTTCAGAGAAGAAGAAATGCTTGACAAACATTTACTTACTGGTTCCACAAACTCAAACATCTTTCTCTCCTGAACTTCTTGTACTTTGAAGACATATTCAAGAGAAACTTCATAAAAGTGCTGCCTGACCAGGTCCACCTGGGTGTCTGCCTGTCAGTCGTCATGTGGATTAAAAAGAAAATAAAGCAAGTAATTAACTGTGAGCATTTGACATCAAGATTATACAAAGGCTGTTCGTTTGTGTAGAAGTCTCCCAATTAAGTATATTTAATTCTAGAATTCTATGGAGCAAAAGGCTGCTAAGCTCTTAAGAAAGATTGCCTTGTCTGTCCAATAGTTAATGACGTACAAACTGAAGTTGGCAAACTTCCTTAAGTGGATAGAGTAGCATTCTGAGAATCTGAAATTTCTTCAAAGTTAATTGAAGATTTCTCACTGAGATGATTGGTACAGGTTGTCAAGTTCCTGTCTCAAAAATAATGATAGCTGATAGGCTCTGTTCAAACTGAAGCCCTATAAGCAGATAAACACATCAAGATATACTTTCTTTTTTTTTTTTTTTTTTTTTTTTTTTTTTTTTTTTTTTTTTAGT
>JAOYMU010000098.1:71102370-71114982 GCA_025802295.1 Psammodynastes pulverulentus
GGACCCCATCCTGACACTGGGAGACCAGGCACTTCAGCGAGCAGTGCGCTGGATTCCTATTAGTGGCCCGCGGGATTTAAAATTATGAATTTGGTGGTTCCTGAGGTCCAAAAGGTTGGAGACCCCTGGACTATAACACTGTGGAACATCCATAATGCCAATCCAGGTGGATTTTCATACAGATTAAAAACAGGCTTTTTCCTAGGTACTGGGCCGGGAAGTTAAATAAGTTCATTTTTAGGACTCGTTGATGTGGGTACCTGTGCTGCTTCACATGAAATAAATGAGTTCATAACAAAGAACCCACAGAAGAGCATAGCCATTTCAACTGACATCCATAAAACTCCAAAATTAAGTAGATTTAAAACAAAATTCTTTAGATTCCTAAGCTTCTGAGATTTCAGTATTTCAATGTAATACTGCAATTCCAACTTTCATGCTTCAGACTGTTTGCTCTATTTTTATAGATTTCCAATAGAATGTGGATCATAGGTTGGAAATGTTTGCAGTGAAAGCAACCACAAACAAGGTAAAACCATGTCTAAACATAATTCTAATTCTAAAACTGTGTAAACACTGTTTAGCTTTTCTAATTTTCACCATTCAACCTTTTGCAACTGATGTAGATTCCCTTATTCAAGATATTCTATAGTTACAAGAGCCCTGATGGCGCAGTGTTACAGTCCAGTATTGCAAGCTAACTCTGCCCACTGCCAGGAGTTCAATTCTGGCCAGCTCAAGGTTGAGTCAGCCTTCCATCCTTCAGAGGTGGGTAAAATGAGGACCCAGATTGTTGGGGGCAATATGCTGACACTGTAAACCAGTTAGAGAGGGCTATAAAGCACTGTGAGGTGGTATATAGATCTAAGTGCTATTGTTATTGCTACAAAGTCCCAACGAATCATAGCAGGCAAGAAGTGTCTGGTCTAAAAGCTTTTTGTTTTAAAGCAGTTTTATTTATAACTTTTGAGACCAAAATCATTTAAAGATTACAGAAGACTGATGTGGATGTTTGAATAGTCAAGAGTAATGTTAGGCAGAGAAATTCTTCTACATTTTTTAATATAATTCAATCAGCTGTAGAAATTTATTTACAGAGAACAGAATCACAAAAACATTTTCAAAAGTAATAAAGGAGGCTCCTGCAGTCAGTCACAAGGACTATGTGTGAATTTTCTGCCTGTCATTGTTTCAATCATCTCAGTAGCATCCCTGGCTTCCCATGTTTCGATTAAATCCCAAAGGAAGACATCATGAGGGAATTCCTCCAATTGTTTTTTGTTCATACTTGAACTACTGTCAGCTTCGTCCTGTTCTCACAGAGAAATCGCTATGCTTGGCAGGCAGGCAGACTTGCTAAACCTTCTGGAAAGCCAGCCAGCCAGAGTGTGAAGCAGAAGCAAGATCTATGAATAGCCCAAAAGATAAGAGAAGAAGCAAAAGAATGTAGGGTCAAGGTACAAACTAGCTCAAGCATTTCTAGGGAATAAAGGATGAAGTCTGTCCAAGTCTTCTCTAGACAACTAGTTCAATACCCCAGGCTTCAAACCTCCCCTGAACTATATGAGTCTCACACCGGCTCAATTCAAAGGGCCAATCTAATGAGTACAACGAAACCTCTACCAAAGCAGCCTTTCTCTAGTTCCATGATGATTAGCCCTTTAGCTCTTTGCTTGAGTCACCATTATTCTTGCAGATTTCACCCCATATCCAAGATAAGTGGTGCCTTACCCAGCAGTACTTGCAAGAAGTATCCGGATATCTTGGTAGACCACAAATTCAGCATGATTCAGCAGTGTGCTGCATACTACAGTAGGCTTCATCGCGATTGCGAGAAGTGATAGTACAATTCTCTGCTGCACTGGTAAGACTGCCCCTGAACTACTGTGTCTGGTCTTGATCACTGATAAAAATGGCACTGAGAACTGGAAACAGCATGGAGAAGAATGACAAAGATGATAAGGAGCAACTAAGGGAACTTGGTATATTTAGCCTGAAGAAGAGAAAGTTAAGGAGAGACATGATAGCAATCTTTCAATATATGAAAGAATGTCACAGGAAAGAGAAATAGATTTGTTCTCCTTACTGCCTGGGGGGTAAGAGTACAATCAATGAGTGGAAGCTTTAGCGAGGGAGACACAAACTTGGAATCAGAAGGAATTTCCTAACTGTTAGAGCTACAGAGCAATGGAAATGCTGGCTTCTGCTCCATCACTGGAGGGTTTCAAAAAAAGATTCGATGGCCATTTGTCCAGGCTGGTATGAAGATTCCTACAGTAAGCCAAGGGTTTGGCTACAAGATCTCCAAGGTCCCTTTCAATTCTATGATTCTATGACTTAAATCTATAGTCTCTTCTACATGTGATGCTATCAGGGACACTTTAATCCAGCTGGGAGCAAGAATGTCTAGAGAAGCTGGACTGCATAATGCAATCTTTGTTCTCTGAGAGCAAGACCAAATAGATTCAGTGGCAGGCAGTTTGCTGTAGCTTGCTATTCTTATTAAGCTGCCAAGATTTACTCCCTAAGGATGAATATTGCTATTCTTTTAGGCAGAGAGGTTGACAATTTGTTGAGCTATATCATGGCCATTGGCCAAAACAGGCAAGAGCATTGCAAAAATTACCCACAATTTCTTCTCAAAGCCAACATCTATCAAAGCCTAGTAACAAGTTAAGAAAGTTGTTCTAGATCTTACTTTATTAATCATAGCACACATACAGATCATCCAAAGGCCAATTAGTAGAAGATTAACAGGACAGAAACATGGATAATACTGCTTGCTGCCCTTTCTTTTTTAAAAAAAAAATCCTCCCATTGAGAACAAATCTAAATGTTAACCGTGTTTATGGTCTCCCATCGCACTGATTCAATGTCTTGTTCTTCTTGAGGTTTTTTCCCATTGGTAAAGTTGCCGGTAAAGGAAATTGTTTCAGACACCAAAAGGAGGTCTTTTATTCTCAATTTACTCCCTTTAAAGTCAGGGGAGAGAAGAGCTAATCTATCCTACAAGCCCCTGGGACACTGCTCCCTGGAGCCTAAGATGGCATTCACGTACATTAAGAAGAGAAAGCACATACTTACCGGTATATGATTTCAGTAATATCCCCCCCAAAATTCCCATCATAATTTATCCCAAAGTGTTTTCCAAGCACTGATTACATTCTACTCCTGTCCCAGATAGTATGATATTATATCTAAAAGGAAACAAGGTTCTTACCATTCGTATGCGCTCATCTTCTAGGTTCCTTAGAACAGTAGCAAATTCTTGCAGGGATTTTGCTATGAGGAATAAAAGAAAGACAATCAAGATTATTGAATAAATGTAGTCCTCCCCTTTCAACCATTTGTCTAGCAAGATTACAATGGCACTAAAAAGAATGACTTATGACTAGTCTTCACACAACCATTTCACAGTCACATGTTCAAAATAAAGATACTTGGCAACCAGCATGTATTTATCACTCCTGAAGCATCCTGGGGTGATGTAATCACCATTTGCAGCCTTCCCAGCCTGTTTCCGACAAGCAAAATCAATGGGGCAAGCCAGATTTCACTTAACAATCACATAATTAGTTTAACAACTGCACTGATTTGTTTAACAACTGTGGCCAAAAGAAAAGGTGATGAAATTGGGGCAACTCACTTAACAACTGCCTTGCTTAACAATGGTAATTATGGTCCTATTGTGTATGTAAGTCAAGGACTATCTATAGCAGAGGTGCCAAACTCAAATTGTCACAACATTGTCATGTGATGTATCGTGACTTTCTTCACCTTCACAAAACTGGGCATGGGCATGGCCAGCATGTGATGCATCCAGCCCGCGGTCTGTGAGTTTGACAGCCCTGATCTATAGTATGAAAGAAAAGGTTAACTTTCTTGACCCAAAACAGCTATGTATTTGACCTAGGAAAATAAAATAAACTAGCATAAGTCCAAATCAAGGACTGTTTGACTTACCTAGTCCAACTTAAGGGATTGTTTGGCCTACCTTTCTACCTTGGCCTTTATTACCTTCCAGAAACAAGGCAACTGTGTCTTATTGAAGAATCAACATCTAAGTAGCACTATCCATATTAGTTTTCATTCCCAATTATTAGTTTCCATGCTATTTGAAAGCATTGTGCTTTTTAAGTACTGTAATACTGTATTCTAGTCTTTCCAAAGACTTTCTTTCTTGTTACCTGTTCATCTTTCTAATAGATATTCTTTGTAAGAAGAATATGTATTTGACATCCAAATGTGAGAACTTTAATTTTGCAGCTATCTTTTAAGCACATTTATATCTTCTGATAGGTAGCTAGCATCCACATGCACACATATATTGATGCACACATGTATGCACAAATACATCATACATACTCACATACCCTACCCATGACCCAACCATATACCTACACGATGTTTACATGGTTTTTAATACATGGTAGGACCAAATGAATGTATAATTAGATAAAAATACAAAAGGTAAGAAAAAATATTAAATCAGTCACATCTATTGTTGTCAAGAGGTTGATAGGGGATTGGAAATCGGTCTTTCACTTATTTATGTTTACACAGGCATTAGAGGTACATAGTGCTGTAACATTATAATGCCATAATGTGAATTTCTTAAAAATCAGTAAGAGTGTTTTCCATCCCTGCAATGGGCAATGCTTAAATGATAGTTCATAGAAACAAGGTTTAGCTTTATACAATGTTGCCAACATTGTCTTTTAATTTTAAGTGTATGCTTTATATGCATGTACGTTTGTGTGGTTGCAGCCACATAGCGGAGAAGACAAAAGCACCATTTGATAACCCAGTCAAATCAATAACAGAATACAAACCATTGCACAGCCCTCAAAATTAGTGACCGGTTGGCACCCATTTCAGAGCATACATGAGTATTGAAGTATGATCAGTCCATCTGGCATGGTCTATATAAAAACTAAGCCTCTTTAACAAGTGCAGGATTAAGGTAAGGTAATCCTTTTGTTTTCATTATTTCTCAAACAAATAGAATTCAGGGGTTTCTGAATGGATAAGAAACAATGCACATGGATGACATAACAATCTTGTCCCCAAGCACTAATCTTGGCTCATGCAGTAAGGCAAACATAAGCCTTTTTTGTTTGTTTGTGTTTGTTTGCTATGATGAGCAACAGGGAAAATTATCCAGAAAAGATAATCTGGACTTTCAGATGAGACATTGTCTTTAACATGTACTCATAAATAGGTCTAAATAGATAAATAAAAAATGCGTCTGGTCTTAAACAAATCTTTGGGAGCAATAAATAGCATTCATATTCTGAGTTTTGTTCGGTCATTTGTTTTCTGAGGACGTGGATAAAGTTCTTGGAACTGTTTGTGCCATTACTTGTATGTTAGATGATCGCTCCATAGCTTGGTTTATAAGAACCTCGAAAGACTCCATCACTGAGTTTATTAACTTTCTCTTCTTCAGGCAGAGTTTCCAACCCCCTTAAAGAAAGCTGTGGTGAAGCCTTTGCATAGAGAACCATTTTTTGGCCTGACCGGGTTTAACCATGAATGTCCAGTTTTCCTATTTAGCCAAGCTGAAGGAACTCTTATAGGTGATTTTCATTGTTTTTTTCTAGAATTGGACATAGATCTGACCTAGACAGCTTTGGCCACTCTGATGGATGAACTGTATCAAGAGAACATGAGACGCTGCAATCCTATTTATATTACAAGATCTCTCAGTAACTTCTGGCACTGGTGACCATTTGTTTGGTATACTTGAAAGAACTGGGGAGCAGAAGTGCTACTTGCAATGATTCCTACAGCTCCAGGAGCTACCAAAAACAGATATTGGGAAAGCCTTGTTCAATCCCATGTAGGGTCCTATAAGGATTTATTTCTCATATTATTTAACATTAATATGAACCCACTGAGAAGATAATATAGGTTTGGCCTTAGTAATCAACATGCTTTTGACACATAATCATATGTTTCTATTCTTGGAGCCTCTGAATGTCTACAAGTTGTAAGAGACTGAATGTGAGAGGCAAACTGAAATTGAACATGAATTGTTACTATTTCTGGGACTGGATTTCAGGATTAAGGAAAAATACTGATTCTGGACAAAATTGCATTCTCCTTAAAAATGAAGCTTGCAGGTTGGAGATGCTCCTGGATTCAGCATTGATGCCTTTGATCAGCTTCAAAGGGTACACCAATTGCATTCTTACCTGAGCACAGAGACATGGTTTCAGTAACTCCTGATAGTGTACCACTGTGTCATTATAATGCAATCTTCATGAGATGGCCCTTGAAATTGGTTTATACTGTGCAGTTGTTTCATACTGCACAGCAGCACCAGGGCGAATGGCCCCCATCTTGAAATTTACCTGGTTTACCAGCATGTTCCTTACAAGAGCATGTAGTTATTTAATCCGCTAGATCACCAATTTGTAGATTCTACTATGGATATAGTTACATCTATTTCTAATGATCATTTCTTTAACAACTGTTCAAAGTTATGATGGCATGAAAATAGTGACTTACAGTCCTAGGGTCGCATGATCAAAATCTGGACACTTGGAAAAATGTATTTACAATATTTTGGTGTCCAAGGGTCATTGGATCGCCATTTGTGACCTTTCCAGGAGGCTTCAGTCAAGCAAACTTAATGGGGAAAGCTGAATTTGCTTTAACAATCATGACAAAAAAAAAAAGGATTGTAAAATCAGTTTGACTCACTTAATGATCACCTGTCTATGGAGAATCTCAATCATCCAGGTCATGGTTGTCCCAAAGAGGCAACTGGACTTTCTGGTTTTTCTTTGAAGGTGAAGTAAAGAAAAACCAGAAAGTCCAATCTTAAAGTCTTTTTCAAAAGACAACCATGGCCTGGATGATTGAGAATCTCCATAGACATTCAGCTATGTACTTTGGGATGAACACCCTTAGAATGGTGTGGGATTTCCAGAAATATTGTAGATTAAGCGAACCATTTGTGCTGCGGGTTGAGATGCTGGTCTCAACGACTCGCTAAAAGAATGCAAATGACCAGCTGCCTGCAAGGGGTATAAATCCTTCCGTTCCCCACTATCCAGTCATTGCTGAAGAAGCTTCTTGGATGAGAAGCGAAACATCTTCAAAGAAAGATGCCATTTGCCTCTTGAAAAAAAGCACCTTTGAGATTAATGATCACATCATTTAGTGAAATCACAATTATGGTCATATGTCAAGGACCACCTGTAATAATTTGCAGACTCATCCTTCCTAATTACTGTATATATGTTACGTTTCACTTCATTCTTATCTGTATTCCTCCTATTTAAGCCACTGAATTGCCTCATTTGTACAAATCAAAACCTATGCACTTACCTATACATATTTCATCATCTGTTTCTGCATCGCCTATACATTGAAATTTGAAATCATTCAGGGAGTCTGCAAATTTCCGTTTTGCTGAAGACAAACCTATAAAGAGAAGAAAAACTTTTCAGTGACAAGTAATAAACCACAGATTTAGCGAACCCAATTCTAGTAACTTGTAGCAATGTCCTTCATTCTGTCATCTAGGCTAGAGGGCAATCTTTGATGTGAAGTAAATAATAAAGGTGCCGCTGAAAGGAAAACTACTGATCCATAAGTATCTTTTAAAAATAGTTTTTAATAAATCCCAAAAATGAACATTTTGTCGTAGAAAGCAAAATTGAGAGACTTGCTTCATTACAGGCAAATCTTTAATGTTCCAACAACTTTAAATCATAACTGGCAGCACTTCTACTGTAAAGGCTATCCTTACAACACATTATTTAAGCTGTCATACTTGGTTAACTTTAAAAATGCACACAACTTTCACTTCCTGGTTTTAGTAATTCTCTGAGGAAGGACAGGAAATAGAGCAGAGTAAGGATGTTTTAATAAACTATGCCCTTTATTTATTCCTATGTATCTTTTTTCCCCCTATTTGAATAGTTCTAACATAACCATACCCGTATAGTTTGTTATTACTGCATTTCACTTTGTAATGTTCCATTGTTTTTTTCCACAACGAAAGCCAAAGAGCTGAACCATTCTACGTCACTGTGCCAGATAATGGCAAGAATGCTCTTTTGCTATCAGGATTAAAATGTCACATAGTTTTCAGAAAGGCTTACTGCAAAGAAGGTTGGGATGGCAGGCACAACTCAAGCATCGGGGACCTACAGAAAAGCAGAGCTAACACGAGCCATCATCCTCTCCAATATTTGTACCCAACTATCTTGGCAAAGTTTTGAAATTTACTCTCATTACATCAAAGAAAATTAGTCTTGATAGAACAGTTTGTTAAGGCTGCATCCCAATTGGGAGGAAGGGAGTGTACAAAACACACTTACATCTATCCACATAAGGGGACTGGAGAATGAGAGCACACAGGAACCCATGTATAAAATTAAAAGTGGAGTAATGAAGAATTTTCTGCAAAACTTTGGGACTCATGGATAACCAATTAGATAACGCTTATGGAACACTGATTTTGTATATAGTAGCTGCAGCAATACTATTATATGCACAACGATAGAAAAACACTGAAATACTGAGTGGATTGTGAAAATGGAAGAACGTGTGGAAATGGCACAACTGATCTGTTTCATAAGGGATAAGACAACAAATGGCAGCCAGTTTGGTGCAGTGGTTAAGGCATTGAGCTAAAAACTGGGAGACTATGAGTTCTAACCCTGCTTTTAGGCACAAAGCCCCGGATTATTTTCTCGCAACCCTAGAAGGTGGCAATGGCAAACTACTTTTGAAAAACCTTGCCAAGAAAATTGCAGGGACTTACTGTATATAGCCAGTCTCTGAGAATTGGATATAATTGAATGAAATAATAATGATGATGATTTAAAAGACACAATGTACTTAAAGACTGGAAACCTGTTTTAGACTTTTTGCAGAAAATAGGGGAAAAAATGAATCAGTGATTTATGGATTTGCTCATTCAAGGGGTTGAATATGTGAAAAAGAGAAACATGTTGTAACTTTGAAGAGGGAGGAGAGATAATGAGTTTGTTGTAACTACTGTAAAGAAAATTGGAAACTGCTTCTCCTTTTCTTTTCTTGTCTTTTCTTTTCTTCCTACCTGTAGGTCTTTTCTACTTCTTTTATCTTATCTTTCCTTTTAAGTTGCACTCTATGTTATTTCTTTTATATTACTTTCTTAAAGGGAGGAGTCCTTTGTTTGGCAAGGTATAGGGAATCAAATAATATGGTTACTGATTGCAGCAAAAGCTAAAATCGTATGTGTATTTAAGTAAAGAGGCCATGTTATGATGCGGGAATGAACAGATAAAAATCTATTAAATTGGTTCATTAGTCAGCTGGCATTTACAGGGTGCTCTGATCCCTCACCTCTGATTGCTGGCTAAACTGTGAAATTGGCACTCTCCGTCATAGTTCTTTTGAAGATGACTGAACAATTAGTTGAACGGAAGCAGTTATCATGGGCCATGAAAATAACTTTGGGAGACAGGAGGAAGAGCTGCAGCCTAGACAACAGTCTGATAAGAGAAATTTGAGTCTAAAGGAGAGATGTGGGTAGAGAAAGCATCTCAGGAGGAACCCTCCCTGCTTCCCTGGAAAGTAAAAGCAGGAGAGAGGAGAAGGTTTTTTGGACTTGCAAGATAACTGTAACCTAATAATGATAATAGTATTAGTAGTCATGGTTTTGATTTTCTGTCTGGACTACCCTAAAAGGCTGACAATAAGAAAAATGATGAGCATGCTAGGGAAACTAGATTCAGCAGTCCATCTGCATTTAAAAGACAAAGGCTGCTCTTTTGAAGACAGCAAAGTCCACATTTTGGACAGAGAGGGCTGCTGGTTTGAAAGAGGGGTCAAAGAGGCCATCTATGTCAAAACTGAACAGCCCTCTCTCAACAGAGAGGGAGGGATATGACATCATCTATCCCCAGTCTACAACACAGTCCTTTCAACCGTTCCAAGAAGGCTCCACATCCATTTGCACCACTCGCATGACCCTGAGGACACAGATAAACATCCAGGTGGTCTTAACGACTTGCTAAAAGAATGCAAATGACCAGCTGTCTGCAAGGAGTATAAATCCTTCCATTCCCCACCATTCAGTCAGAGCTGAAGAAGCTTCTTGGATGAGAAGCGAAACAGCTTCAAACAAAAACCAGAAAGTCCAGTCGCCTCTTGAAAAAGCACCTTTGGGACAACCATGACCTGGATGACTGAGCATTTCCATAGACCTGCTAGGGAAAATTAATTCATCTTGCTGATGAATCACTTATTGTACAGCATTCAGCAATCCCTTGTTTCAAAAGATAAGGCAAAAGGGATATGGAGCTATTACTATGAATTCTGTTTTTCTAGTGACACAAAGATCAAAGCAACCCTGGAAAATGAATCTGTAACACAAGGAGGTCAATTGAAATTGTGTAAAAAGCAAATCAACATTAACTTCAGCCAAGTCAGACTAGAACACTTGGTCTTCTGTTCCCACCAGATGTTACCTGATAAACTTAATTTGAATGGAACAACTTAATCTACTTAATACATCAAATCAGATTAATTCCCAAATCTTTCCAAAAGCTTTAAAAACACTTCGATATTGTTTATGTTTCTCTTCTCATCCAAGAAGTTTCTTAGCTCTGAAGAAGCTTTCTGGATGAGAAGCAAAATGTCTTCAAAGAAAAAAAACCCCAGAAAGTCCAGTTGTCTCTTGAAAAAGCACCTTTGGGGCATTCATTTCATAAGGACTTGTTTTCTTTAACCAGAACCATACGCTAAACTTTTGTCTCTGAGCATTTTGCAGAGCACGATGTGCCTTTTCCTCTTCATTATACACACACACCCTATAAGCTTAGCAAACGTTTACACTATGCAACGTGGGCTTTTTGTCGAAAAGGATTAACTACAGCATCATTCAGCCCTGTCAGTATCTGGGAGGGATCCAATTGCCACATTCCACCAGAAAAGAGAAGTGGAAAGAGACTCATGTGAAGGATGCCAACACTATGTGATGCTTACGAAAAGGCAACAGTCCAGACTTTGCAGAACGTATGACTTAATAAGCCCTATTATACTTAACTTGAATACTCTAAATGCTGATTAGTTCTGGGGCTGAGGTGGGGGGACAGGGGACATGCTGGATGATGACTTGGAACCAACCCTGTGTACTCCTATGCACGCACAGTTTGTATCTGTAACAGGTACATGACTATACACATAGAGACACTGTTTACGTCTTCTCCACTTTGAGAGATCCTATTTGTTCTGCCCTGATTAACACTATTGCTGCAGTCATCACTCCCATAGACGTTGTTTTCAGGGGCTCAGCAGGAATGAGCTATTTCATAAACGTCAGTTCCAGCAGTTCCAGCAGCACTGAATCAGAAAGGTGCAAAGTGGTGGGAAGAGTCATAGGTCCCTGCTGAAAGCTATATGGAAACACCTGAAGGGCTACATATGGCTTATATCTCATGGATTAAACGTCACAGGTAGGCAGGCAGGTAGGTAGACAGAGGGAGGGGGAAGAGATAGAAAGAGAAAAAGGGAGAAAGAGAAAGAGAGATGGATGGAAAGTCTCATCTAACATATTCCCAAAAATCTGTAATTAATACTGGACCATGAAATATAAAGTCTCCTTCAAGTCAAGCTTCAAGGACATGTCCACAGAGCTTTCTTGACCTTTTCCACATTGAGTTTTTTTTTAAAAAAGCTTCTCAGTCTTGTCGACAGCTCTAGGGTCTCCTGTAATCTGTCCTTCCAAATACAAACTAGGTCTGAACTGTCTCAGTTTTCCTAAATCAACCATACAAATTGGTAATAATATACAATCCAGATTGGTGGATTTTAAACGCCTAGGTTTTGAATGCCAAGTAAATCAAACTTCCTAATAATAACAGACGATATATTGATCTCTGGGAAAATATTAGAACAATATCAAATTTAACATTCAGTCTATATTGTACACTTTAAACATTTTGTTCCTATCAAAACGGCACATTCCTTTCTTTGCCACTAGAAGGCAATCTATACTATTCTGCAGAACGCAGAATAAGAATTCCCCAGAACAAGGAAGCAGCAAGGGATGTGTTTCTTCACACTTCAGACAGAAAATCTGAAAATGATAAAGAAAATTCCATAAGACCACAAATCCTATTAATTTGCTTTAATGTTTTACTTTTTTTTCTCACTTCAAGAAAGCCTCTTTTAACAACCGTTAGTTCAAGGCAAACAAAATTGCCAGTTTGGGATAAGTAGTTTTCTTATGGAAAAGCTACAAAGTGTTAATAGCGTTGATATAAAAAGCCATTTTTTCAGAAAGTTCTCCATAGAACTAACGACAGGGATACAGTATTTTCTCTCTAATTATGCTTTACAGTATTACTGGATAATAAAACATATTAGCTCAGATGCTATGGCACTGTCTTGGACTAATTGTCTACAGAATGGTTGGATGGAATTTATAATTCCCTATCTGTAAATTAACAAGGAAACAGAGAAACTGTTTAGAGAAAAATCTAAGGAGAAGGGAGGGAGGGAGGGAGGGAGGGAGGGAGGGAGGGAGGAAGGAAGGAAGGAAGGAAGGAAGGACGGAAGGAAGGAAGGAAGGAAGGAAGGAAGGAAGGAAGGAAGGAAGGAAGG
>JAOYMU010000098.1:71331685-71343191 GCA_025802295.1 Psammodynastes pulverulentus
TTCTATTCTATTCTATTCTATTCTATTCTATTCTATTCTACTCTACTCTACTCTACTCTACTCTACTCTACTCTAATCTGCCAAGATCAGCCAGATACTAAACAAGAAATCGAACAGTGGATATTATATTAAAACCCACATTCCCAGATATATTACCCGCATATTATTTTCCAAGATTTATATAACTGGAAAGGTAACAATAGTAATAGGCACACCAATATTAATACTAGACCAACAATCAAGCAGTAAACAATACCCCAACCAAGGAACTACCAACTCAGATAACTACCCAACAATAAACAAAAACCTAATCAAGGAAACATTAAGAATATAACCACCCACACTGACAGGGTAAGCTACTTTTTTGATAAACATACAGCAAATCCCACCCCTTTCTAGTTGGGTAATGAATGTTTGCAATGGAACAAACAAGCTTAGAGAGCACCAGAGACCCAACATCTCTCCTGGGTTCCCATCATGGCTAGTTCCCACATTCGTTTTCTTCCCATGAGCATGGAGAACTGAAAAAGGATTTGTCATATTTATTTGTACAAACTCTGAATCATTCTTCTGTTCAAGCACTGTTCACTTTCCAGAACATGGGAAGCATTCTAAATAAGCTTAGCAAAGATTCTTAGAATCCCCTCTTAGAATTTCCAGCTCAAGATGGAAAAGTAGAGCCAGTAAGAACAGTTTTATTCACTCTCTGTACATCCTTTGAAAACCTGAGTGAATAAACACTTGTAAGGAGCTGGTTATTTATAACCTTCTTTCCAAGAAAAACTCTTTGTCCATTTGGAAATACCTCTGTAGCTGTCACATAGAACTTTCCCGTATCATAGAAGAATCTGATACATATTCTGGGATAAATTAATTCAGAACCAAAGAATGTCTGAGGTCAATACCTCTTTGTTGATATGGAAATATTCCTGAACTTTTAAGGGTATGATGAGAGGTAGAGAAAATAACAGCAACAATAATAAAGGGAAGTCTTGGTTGAAGAAATGCAGGTAGTTTTTGACTTACAACCAGAGGTGGTATTCAGCAGGTTCTGAACAGTTCTGGAGAACCGGTAGCGGAAATTTTGAGTAGTTCGGAGAAACAGTAAATACCATCTCTGACTGGTCCCGCCCCCATCTATTCTCTACCTCCCGAGTCCCAGTTGGGTCTTCTTTTGTTGCCCTGCACAGGAGAACAGAGCTGGAAGGCAGGTTAGTGGGGTGGGGAGGGAATGGGATTTTGCAGTAACCTTTTGCCAGGAGTGGAGTGGGAATGGAGATTTTACAGTATCCTTCCCCTGCCATGCCCACCAAGCCACGCCCACAGAACCTATAGTAAAAAAATTTGAATCACACCACTGAGTAACACACCAATGTAATATGCTCTTAGAAAAGAGAGCTTCCTTGTCAACATTGGGTACACAGCACAGACCTTCAGAAATCTATTATTATCTTTCCTTCAGGAACAGACAGGATTTGGAAAGAAACAAGGATGGCTATCTGACTAGCTGCCTAGCAAGACTGGAGCTTAACATTATCTACATCTACTCCATGGATCAATAGAGCCTCCTGGCAGGATTTTGTGCTCTGGTTCCTGGTTATTCACTCCCAAAAAAACCAACAACAACAAAAAGAAACCATAAAGCTTCAAAGTGAAGAGTGACCTGAATATGGTAGCTTAAAGACATAGTGCTCTCTAGACCCATTTTATTTATTTTATTTATATCCCACCTCTACTCCAAGGATCCCAGGGTGACATGCAGGCTCCTTCTAGCTTCCTCCATTTTATTTTCACCACAGTCCCATAAAACAGACTTAGCCTGAGAAAGTTGCCCAAAGTATTGGACAGCAATTGGCATTATCCCTTAGCATACTGCATGGCCTTATGGAAGCATGATGTCTGGCATTATGGAAGTATAATCCTAGCATATAGCCCTAATCATTTCATTTAAACCCTGTGGCTTGGAGTTTCCATTTTACTTTATTTTTAGCAATAGAAACCAGTCCAAAAGTTCCAGAATCTAAATACCTCATCTGTGAATGAAGAAATGCAAATTAGGTGCTCACTTAGTCAGTGAGCCACTAATGACCCCACACAATTGAAGACAGATTTAAAAACTTAGCCTGATTGACAACAGATGTCTATTTTTGGAAATACTTCTAAACTTTGCATTGCATTGTACTATATGCAAGCTTGTACAGTTCGATTTAACAAAATCTGCTTGGTTAAAACTGCAGTCCCCATTTTCAAAAAGCAAATATTCTGTGTAATCATAGCAGCTACACTCCTCACATTGGTAAGAGTTCTAATCCTTCCGCCTTTTCAATCTGCTTTGTCTCATCAAAGTCTATCAGTGTCAGAGGTCATTCGTTATTCTTTGGCTGAAGCCATACAGGAAGGAAGCTCTTCTTCACAGCCATATTAATGTGCCTTCCAGTAATCCTTGAGTCAAATGAAAAGCGTAAATTGCACTGCCACAGCGCCCAAACATGGCCCTGAGGCGGAAGGCTGGTGCTGCCCTTAGAGAGCTAAAAAGGGACAGTTGGGGGAGTTCCTTGACTTTGCTTTGGCTTCCCTCCCACCAAGCGACACTGTCAGTGGGAAAATCACCCACTACAGGTTGTCCTCAACTTAAACAGTTCATTTTGTGACTGTTAAAGTTACAACAGCACTGAAAAAAGTGACCTATAACCAGTTTTCACACTTAACGACCCTTGCAGCATGCCCGTAGTCAAGCGATCAAAATTCAGATGCTTGGCAACTGGTTCATATTTATGACTTGGGGTCATGTGATCACCTTTTGCAACCTTCTGACAAGCAAGGTCAATGGGGAAGCCAGATTCAATTAACAGCCGTGTGACTAACTTAACAGCTGCAATGATTCACTTAACCATTCTGGCAAAAAAAGGTCATCAAAGGGCACAAAATTCATTTAACAAATATCTCGTTTGGCAACAGAACTTTAAGGCTCAATTGTGGTCGTAAGTCAAGGACTACCTTTAATTGCTAGGTAACATGGGTCGGGGGGAGCAGGGGAGTCTGGCAGAGTTTCACCATCTGTCAAAATATGTTCTGGTTTGACCCAATGGATGCCACAGTAAGGAAAAGTGTGAAATCTATTTTAGAAGTAGCTCAGTAATGCTGGGGGAGCTCTCCTATGGGGCCAAGCAACACCACCTTCCCATGCTGTTATTATGCAATGCAGCTGTTATTAAAGTAGTAAATCAGTGGTATAAATGGTACTTTTGAGAAGAGATGCTTTTCCCACCCTTTAATGAATGCTTTCCTGGAAATTTAAAACATAGGCACTCTTCTGCTCCCACAACTCTCACTGCACTTTAAAGGTATTTCCTGTAAATATAAAATAATAATAATACTATAACTTGCATGCCATTCAACTCTCAATGACTCTGGGTGGCTTGGAGGGGAGGGAAAATATTGTGGGAGTTGCAAGCTTTAAAGGAAAAGTCACACGGTCCTGTCAAACAGATTTGAAAAACAGTTTGTAGAACTGGTTGGTGTTCAGGGAGAAAAAAATGATTAGCAGGAAGAGTACTAGGAATAGTAGCAGTAATAGTAGGGACTGAAGTAAAGACCCTTACTCAATGGCTAAAAATAATATTTGGGAGCCTAAGAAGATCCTAGCCCCTGACTGCTTCATCAAAGAGATTTTACAGCAAGACATGTGTCAGGAAAACAGGAAAACACAAATGGAACAGTTAAGAACAAATTTAGGTGAAAATGACATGGTGTGGTGTAATCAGGACAAGCACCTTTATGTTGCGGTTAGCAGGACGTGACTCTAGGAATGACAGCAAATAGGTCTCCAAGATTTCAGACAGATATCTTCCCTATCTCAACTTAGGTATCCCCCCTATCTCAACTTAGGTATCCCAGAGAGACTGAATTTAGGATCATTTGCAAGCATGAACCAACCAGGCCACTGCACATGCAAGATTTTTAAGCTAAAAATGGAGATTAATGGGGATTATACGTGATATAGCCAAATTAAAAATGCAAATGAAATATCAATAAGATCTTGGATGGGAGAGAAACACTCGTTCATGTACAAAAATCCTCTCGTTTATTTTTAAGCTCTGTTTTGGTATTATCTGCAAACCCAAGAGTGGGAGAAAGGATATGGCCCAAGAAATTTCCAACCAGTGCTGTTCATATCAACACCCTCCCCAGAGTTTTTTTCTAACTCTTGTAGATGGAGCGCTCCTATAACAAAATACCATCTTAGATAAAGCTCCCTTAAATTTGCAGGAGAAACTAAGGAGTTTAGTATTGCAGTACTGAATTTGGAATAATTAGGTACCAACCCCTCCAGAAACCAGTGCAGCTATTTGATCCCCTTACAGTGCCAAGAGCTTGTTCTGGCCATCATGAAAAGGAATTTGGGGATTTGAGTTCGACCACATCTGAAAGGTCAGTAATCAAGAATATGCTGATAATTACCCATCTCACTCTGAATGGGAAGTGACTGGAAAGGACCGGCCCTTGATTGTGTATGGTGTTCTAGAGAGAGAGAGAAAATGGCTGTTTACATGACACACTGAATCACAAGCTATCCAACTCATATTTAAATCCAGTGCCTTGTGCAAACCCAGAAAACGGAATTAATCGATTAAGCATGTAGCACAAACGCAGAGAAAGAGATTTAGTTCCCATTGCTATTTCTCACGATACTGATCCAGCCGGCCTACCAACAACTACACGTGCTTTGCACAGGTAGTTGCCACTGTGAATTTAGATCTTTTCCTAATGAGAAAAATGCCCTAGTGAGAGAAAGCTGCTCATCTCAGGCTTGGACATTTGACAAGTAATTCCAGATCATGAACTGTTGAGGACACAGTTCAACTAAAGCAGAATACCTGAGGGACAGGAAGATTATGCAAGCTAATCTTGGGAATTTACAACCTACTTAGATTCCTGATTTTCCTCCTTTGCACTTTGTGCAGCTGTTTCATTTCACACCCCAAGAATTCACCTTTCTCCTCTCTGATAGCCAGGTACAACTGCTTTGCAGAGTCTTCGCTGTGGGCCCAGCCCAGAGTGAGTTAGTGTTCAAAAGGCTTGCACACAAGCAAAGGACATTAGGTCACATTACAAGTGGCACAAACCTCTGAAGGTCCCAAGCAAAGAGCTGTGAGTAAAAACACATATATCTGTCAGCTTGGAAAAGCACTCCTGCAGCTCTGTGTACAAAACCTTGAGGAAAATATGTCAGGGAGCTACTTCAAGGGTCAGATGTCACCAACTATGTTTGAAAGAAACCAACGTACTGTTGTTTCCCATCTAGAAGAAGGAAAGCTCTATTTAAAGGCCTTGAGCCTCTACATCCACAAAGGTCAGAAACACTGATCCCCTTATTACTGTAAGAGACCCCAACTTGCTGAAGCAACTGAGCATATTTGACCATTGGTTCCCTTAAGATCGTCAAGGTGGGTAAGGTTAATCACAAGGGCTACCAGGTCTGAACTGCAAAAATCTAGACCATCACTGCAAAGAGTTACACTCTAGTGGTTGTCTAAATTTTGGCAATCCAGATGTGCTACATGTGCAGAGTAAGTGAACTTACTGGGTCGGTTCTCACCGTGTTCTCCAGACACCCAAAACACTGTTTCTCTCCACAGCTTCCTTTGGCCTTTTTATTTCCAGATGTATTGCAAATTGCATGGAAGGTTTCCATGAACGGAGGAGGCTTCTTCTTAGAGACTGTTGGCCTTTCTACAAGAGAGGAAGAAGGACACCCTTTGTGTTTACTCCTATTCTCTTCCCTTGTATTTCTGCAGTGCCACCAAGAGGCTCAAGCCTAAGGGCATTTGTGCACTTTTTGCCTGGCCCATTGCCAACTTGGACTACTCACCACTTCCTGAGCGCAGGAACAGATGACATCATCCTACACTTACTCCCAGCCCATTGCAAATGCACCCCACGCCCATGTTCTCCGGCTTCAGTTCAATTCTTGTTTTCCAACCCAAGCAATCATGAGCCTTTCAGTGCAGAAAGTCTCCAGTGCTTCAATCCATTCTATAGCAGCCCCCAGCTCTGATTGGCTATAATTCTCAGCATGGCCCCTCCCTTCCAGAAACTGGTTGCTGCCCCAGGCAGCCGCTTCATCCTAGGTTACCAGGCTGCATTTGCTTGTTTTTATGATCCTGCAGTCAGTCCAATGGTGCTCTGTCCAAGTCACTGAACAATCTTCAAATTGGAAGCTCAGGCTCCTTGAATTTTCATATTTCCCTTTCGGTTTCTGCCTGGGCAAGTTGTAGCATGCTTTTCTTCCTATCCCCTGGCCACAACATTACAAAGTTTCCCTCCCCTTCATTTTTTAAAATATATTTAACTTGCAATGTAGAAACTTTACTAATCTGTTTCTTTGAAGCTGAATTATCAGTTCTTGCTGCCGTGGAAGTAGAGCCTGCATTAGCATCCAGAAACATAATAATGGGAAGGGAATCTTGCGTCTTCCATGTATGCAAATGTGGGAAAGCAAAAGAAAGTGACAGGGTCAATGGAAGAAAGAATGTCTCTAAAAGAAATTGCAGGTACAGGTAGACTGATCTACAGGGGAGTCAGCCAGGAAGGATTGCCTTCTCTATATGAATGGAAAGATCCAAAAGCAGATATAATGGTATGTGGGAATGGCCTTGGGAGACAGGAGAAAGAGCTACAGACTGGACAAAAAAATTTCTCAGCCCACGGATGGAGAGGAGGTATGGGAAGCATTTCAAAAGGGACCTCCTTTATTTATCAGAGAGTAAAAGGAGTTTTGCAGTTCTGTTAATGTAACCTTTACAGTAATCATAGAGTTGGTACTCATAATTGTGCTTCTTGTCTGGACTGCCTCAAAGGGCTTCCATAGCTCAAAACGAGCACCAACCCAGCCCATATGGCAACCCTTTGCAATCCTCACTGAAATATCTGATATTGGCTCCAGAAACGGATGGAAACAGTATGGGAGACAAACAGCTTAGGCTGTGGTGCAGAATTGGCCTAAATATATTTGGCAAACAATATGTCATAACATCCTCATTTGCATAGACAACCATGGGATTGGGGTAGGGGGGGTTGGAGAGGCAACACAAAACTCATGTTGTGATGTCAAAATGCAAACCTTGTGACTTTGGTACTCCTGTCTGGCCTTGGAGAACACGAGAGGCCAGGTTTTCAATGTAATAAGTTGATGCACATGTCATCATTTTTTTCACCATCATGGTTAACAGCTGGTGTCTTATGATCATTTCACATCTCCCAACAAATCAAGAGGAGGAATATACGTACTTGGTGTGTATTTTTGTAGCATCTTAAAAAATCTCAAATACCTCCATGTCTGTAATCTTTTTGCTATGCTAATGAATATACATATTCTTCCATGTAATATGTAACCAAAAAAACCCAACTAATCTGCAAATAACCCTGTCATTAACTGAGGCTGAAACCCAAATAATAGAAAGCTAAAAGGACCACTTCTGCTATATAATTCCCAATTTACATGCCAAAATTAAGACAGTGTGACTAATTTTCAAACCCCAAAATGTCCTAGAGATGATTTGTAAACACTTTTTAAAAGAATACACTGAGGCTACCATTTCAAAAGAGTTGTTTATGATCAAGATCCCTAGCATCTTCTCCTTATTCCAAACATCCTCCAGTGATTTCTCTATTTCAAGCTTAGTGTGACCAAATATTTGGAACTACCTATCTATCCTCTCGCTGTCCTATGCAATTCCCAGAGGGTAGGAAATGCTCTCATCATATAAACTTCGGATGCGTTTTCTTCTTTTGGAAATCTAACGCAGATTGTAACAGTTTACAGGCTAAGAACACCAAAGACTAAATTGTTTTACTGAAATGAATGCCAGTTACTGACATACTTAAGAAAGTGACGCACTAGTTGGTTTAGCACATGCGTAACCTTTCAAACCAGTGTGTGTGGGTGTGTGTCTAAACAGAAGAAATGAAGCCAACTAATTTAATCCTTGTTAACAGACAGGATTTTCTTTTTCCTAGTCAAACCTGGTGTTAACTGATTTCTAGGGTGAGGGAGGGCAGTCTGAAAAAGGTAATTAGACTTCAAAAATTTTGTTTTGCACACCAGATCTTATTGAGTTCATGCTCTTTCCATGTAAAATGTACTCTAGTTACCCCAAGCTTTTCTTTTATTACAGCTGTATAATTTTGCTGTGGTATGCTGGGGAGATGGAAGAATTTTGTTGCTGTTATATGGCTGTCCAACACATACACAGTGACTCTGGGCAACTTACAATTTTAACATTTCAGGCAGCAACCGCACGATCACACCAATGCCTTGATTGAGTCTGTCTCTACCTGGATGCCTAGGCCTGCTGACAGAACCACATGTTCAGAGCCTCCCAGAAAAGTATCACGCTGGGGGCCAATGTCCAGGGGAATTGTATTCCACAGAGAAAACCCTTTTCCTCGTGCTCATTACAGAGGTGGGTTCCTACCGGTGCTACTACTGGTTTGGTGATAGCGCGTGTGTACCTGCACCACACCAATCAGCTGAGAGGAGAAAGAAGAGTGAAGCTAGGAACGATCCTCCCACCCTCCCATCCGCTTTTCTTTTCTTTATCCTCTCAGCTGATCGTCGGAGGAATTGGTTCAGCCAACCAAGTAATTTTTTTTGCTACCAGTTCACCCAAACTGGGCCGAACCAGTACATACCACCACTGGCTCATTAGATGTATTTTCCTAATAGATAGAACCTGCAACACATTCCTGCTGTGGTGGGCCAGATAGATGTACCTGGGAAGAAGTCGTACTTCAAATAACCTGGCCCATGTAGGGCTCTAAAGATGATAACCAGCACCTTGAATTTCACCAGAAGCAAATCAGTAAGCAATGCAGCTCTTGCAAAAGAGATGAGACATGCATTAATCTCAACTTACACAGAACTATGCGGGCCACTGCATTTTTGAACCAACTGAAGCTTCTGATCCCTGTGGAACCACACAAAGCAGGGACTGAGAGTCAGACCTCATACTCCTATCAACACCTACTGAAAATGCCCTCAGAGGAAGGAAGTGAACCAGGTCAACATAGTGCCCTCCATTCCCAAGCCCTGGAGCCATTCCATGGTTGATGGTATTGAAACCGTGGAGAGAAGGATGGATACCTACCCCTGTGCTGCTCCTGCCAAAGATCATCAAAACGTGTAACCAGTGACATTTCGGGACCTAAATCCTATCTGAAAGGGATAAACCCATTCCATCCAGGATACTCTGGAGCTGCACCACAACTACCTTCTCGGACAACCTCAACAACCAGAAAGTTAGAGACAGGACGAAAATTGTCCATGTGGGTAGGATTTAGTGATGGCTAGATAGGCAGCAAACACCGAAAGAGATCAAGGCTAATCCTCTCCCAAAGGCCACAGAACATGCAGGTGTCTTAGGACAGGGTCTGGAAAGTGCTTTGGCAGAGAAGAACTTTGTGGCACACAAAACTGCTCTCTTGACCGTTCGAGCTATGGCTTTCATTCAAGGTGCCCCTAACAAACCAGGCCATATAATCTAGCCTTTCCCTTAAAAGGCACTGCCCCAAGTTTGGCAGTCATCGAACAGGCCATAAAATGAACTGATTGCTTGACGTCTATGTCAGATTAAATAAACAGCTGAAGGAGAAGTGCTGTTTCTCTTCCCCCCACCCCTCCTATCCCACATCTTCACAATGAAGTTTTCCAGGTCCTTTCTGCTTTCTCTGGGGACAGAGACTGAGTTCCAAGTGAAAAGCTGTTGCCTTGGAAGACTCCCAGACAAGCGATAGCATCAGGACATTCACCGAGTTCAAGAAAGCAGAGGTGAGCCAGAGTATAGCACTGAAAGTCTCTTGTGAGGTTCAGGTGCAAACCGTCCAAATAAGGAAAAGGAATAAAGGTACATCTTCAGCAATATTTCTTCCGGGCTACTTGTTTTCCATGCGAGGGTGCCTTGCTTTGATTTTGTTTTTCAGCTATTGCAACTTAGTCAAAGTCATTCTTGTTTGTTGCTTGGGGTGTTGTACTGACCAAGCTCCTTATTCAGACCTACCATCTGTGATAGTTGGCTTCAGGACATGTGGTCCATTAATTATTGATTAACCAGTCCACTACTTTCTGAATCATTTGCCTTTTGCAGAGGTTTTCTTTTACACCCAACTGCTAAGATAAGAAGAGTCACATTTTATTTGAGTTCCTGTAAACAACATTCCTACTATAGGTAATATCACTCAGGATTATTCAGCTGGCTCTTAAAGTACTACCATTAGTCAATAAAATGATAAACTCAGAACAGTCATTTGGGATAATACCTATTGCTAAACTCCATTAAAAAATATCAGAACATCCCACTCCGACACATCGGTTGAATTCTAATTTTCAGCAACAATTCCTTCTCTAAATAATTTACTAACCAAATCATATAACTCTTAAATATCTCCAATTATAGTTTAACATTTTTTCAATATTCTCATTGCATTTTTGTCACTAATATTTATAGTGCTGCTTTCAGTTCCACACTTCAACATACCACTACTCTTCTCATAAAGATCTCTAAAATTATATTTCTGTCATTCCCTCAATTCAGTTTCAACCCTAATAATTTCATCCATTTCCTTTTTAGTTCAATTGCTCCCAATGGAGGCTTCTTGCTTGGGCCTCTTCCCCAACTTCCAAAGTATTTTTTTTTTGTTTCCATCAAAAATGTTCTGTAATTTCTCTGCCTCTTTTACTATTGAGTATTTTTTATTTTCTTTGCCATATTTCCAACTTTTTTTCTCTGTACACATACATTTCTCTTAGCCTCATGTTTTTCAGCAATAATGTTCTTATATATTTTTTCATCCACAGCTTCTTTCACTTCATCATCCTTTTTCATCCTTTCTTTGCCATACAGTAAATCCATACATTTCTGAAGCACTGTAAAATATAGTACTTTTTACCGTGTTACATTCATCATATACATTTTCTTCTCTTATGTCCACTTTTATTTATTTTATTCTATTGGGACATTTTCATGTAAAATAACTTTTTTTCAGCCCAATGTGACTCCTGTTTCTTTCACTTCTTTAATGTCTATTTTTTGCAAGATTCACATTATTAAAATGAGATTAATAAAACATATTTTGTCCCAGGTTCAAAATTTCTCATGATCACTGTATATTTCACTAATTATGCTAATATCTCATCATTCGTGAACAAATCAATTACAATTTTAAGATTTATATTCATTCTTTTTCCGTATATACATATTATTTATTCCAGAAACACGTATTTGAAACAAACAGAATTCTTCCTAAGTAATTATTCATCTAAGTGGCATTCTCAATCTGGAGTCTCCAATTAGCCTAAACCCTTTTTCATGTGGTATCTCATTTTGTTCCTACCTATTTATCTATACCACTTATTTTATTTTATTTATCTGATTTGTCAATT
This sequence comes from Psammodynastes pulverulentus, assembly GCA_025802295.1. Classification (NCBI taxonomy): domain Eukaryota; kingdom Metazoa; phylum Chordata; class Lepidosauria; order Squamata; family Psammodynastidae; genus Psammodynastes; species Psammodynastes pulverulentus. The sequence goes on from JAOYMU010000098.1 coordinate 71,343,126, forward strand.
GCTTACAAGATAATAGGTATAAGATATAAGAATTTATTGCCACTTAGATGAATAATTACTTAGGAA
>JAOYMU010000098.1:71420201-71431348 GCA_025802295.1 Psammodynastes pulverulentus
TTTATGTGTTCATGGTTATGTTTATACTTATATGTATATCCAATGTATGTATGCTTGACAAAAATAAACAAACAAACCAACAAACAAACAAAACATTTAACTCCTGGACTCATTTGCCGGATATAAGAAAAAAGATAGCCTATCGGTACAGACAGAAAATTGTTGGTTGATTGATTGATTGCCATAAAGTGGGAGAAAATTCAGTTGGATAGAAAAGTCTCTCAGGGCAGTGAAAAGGGGTGTGGAGTTTCCCCCCCCTCCCCGAAGCTAAAAGTGGTACACAATTAACCCAGTACTTCTTTGCATCCCTTCATGTTTCAATCTTCCACGACATAATTATTCTTCATTCATCAAAAATGTATGATGAGATTAACCAGGATTTTCTAGAACCCAGGACAGTCCTGTCAAAATTAGCCATGTTCCAAGAATTATTGGTGTTCTCTGCCATCCTCAACTCAAGAAACGGTCTTACATTCATCCTCTGTTTCATACAGCACAATAACTTTCAAGGGGCCTCTGTGGTTTTCTACGTGAACTGAAATATCCTTGGAAATTGGAGTCAACATCAGGAAAAACGGAGGGGTTTTGGTGCCGTGTGCATTTTTGAGATGGAACAAAAAGAGCATCCTGCTTGACATATTGGACACAGGTGGCCATTTCCAGTTCTGTCTGTGCTTAAAAAAATATCCCAAATCCTCTTCAACATAAAATGTACTTCTAGCACGATGGAAAGAACGAGGGGGAGGGGAGCCAAAAGTAGACAATTGCTATTCCTTATTTTATTAGTAAAAAAGTAGAGGGGAATTACTAATAATACAAGTTTTGAGTCTCTATAGTACTCAGGAAGTAGTCTTCTATTCCCTGGGCCCACTGAAATCTCTGGCCAAAACCAAGGCAATACTTTTCTTTTAGCTGGCATATAATACCCATAAAACACAACACTGGCATGCAGTCAAGAAGATTTCTGTGTCAAACTAAAATAGGAAAATATTGCTGAAAAATTGTTGAATACCTCTGGATACAAGCTTTTCTTCCCATCTGGCACTTGTTCACGCCAAGATGGAACGAAAAACGGAAATAACCCTGTTTTCTCCATTTCAGGACCCTAATTTAATTCTGATAGCTTGCATAAACGCACCAAAACAGCTGCATGTGGTCTATGTTGCTAAATAATGCTTAATAGTTTCCATATTTGCTTACATGTTGCCATGTTCCCTATGGTCAGCTGCTCATCATTATTATGCACGTATGGTGAAAAGAGAACTGTAAACTGCTCTGTCTCACAAGGTCTACTGCAAAGGTTCAATTGCAAGAGTGCTTCTAAGAGCCATGTGTTGGTTTGACTCTCAAACTTAAGAGTCAAAAGAAAGCAACGAAGGGATTCCAATTTTTCTTTGGCTAGAGGTTGGATCTGAAATGGAGATCACCTTATGGACTAAATTCTGCAATAGCCAAGAACCAGCTCATCACTCACTGGGCAATGCATTACTTTTTTTTAATTGATTTTTGAACATTTGATCTACTTTTCTGCTTTTTTTTTTGTTCAATCGTTCTTGGAGACTGTCTGGACAAGTTTTCTGGGAAAGTTTTTTTAGAAATGGTTTGCCGTTGTCTGTTTCTAAGGGCTGAGAGAAAGTGACTGGCTCAAAGTCACCCAGGTGATTTTGTGCCTAAGAGAGGACTACAATTCTCAGACTCAATATTTCTAATTGGATGCCTTAAAAAGTACACAAAATTGGCTCTTTTTCTACTAATAATCAAATTAGCTATTTTGGATGGGAAGTTGGAAAATAAATATTAAAACCAACAGTTGTTTTATTTAGGTTACGACTAATTCCTGTTGAATTAATTGTCTGGGACAGGTGTTTAAGCTATGGTGTTCACATGATACATTATCCCACCTCATGACTCACTTAAGCATGTTATACAAAAATGCCACCAATTCCATCCACTATGGGTCATGAGATTTTTTGTTGTAAGCTTGCTTCAGAATTCTACAAGAATAAGAAGATAACCCTGAAGAAGAAATGCAAGGACAATTACATTTACACCAGGTTAGCCCTAAAAGACAAGAGAGGGCGAGAAAGAAACTCAAGATTGCTTTACCTTGATTCTCTTTAGTAGAAAGGAGGAAAGACAAACTGTCAGGTTTTCAAGATTCTTTTGTTATACCCTGCAATAACAAAGTAGAGTCCCAGCAATACTTGTGGAGTCTATTTCTGGACCTGGCCTACTTGAAGAGGTACACTTAAACATTAATGACATTTGATCCATGTATATGAGGGCCAATGGTTCTCACCTATTTTTGCAGCTGTGAAACACGCTTACTCAACACAGAACAACTCAACACAGAACATCTTCATTGTACTTAATGTATTTGGCTTGCGCCGATTTAGTAATAGTTATTTGTTTATTTATAACTTATTTATTAACTTGTGGTAAATGTTAAGCTATAAATCCAATCTTAATACATCTAGATAAAGGATGCATTACAATTCAAAATAATAATCGGATACCTTGGAAAGTCCCCATCTGTTGGAGGAACAAAAAAATAGGTATTAGTTCTAGATGAACTTGGACACGCTTATGAAGGAAAAGCCTTTTTGCTTTTTATCATTGGTAACTATGACAATTGAAATCAATTCTGTTCTTGCTCTGAGAATCCCATACATTGGATAATGTACCCACCTTGATCAGGATGTTATATGTGTTCTACATAATGCATCAAGGAATAGAAAAGATGATCTCTGTGATAAATTTTACCTTAAACAAAAGATAGTAGTTTCACAGAAATTAAATCTAATTTAAACTTATAGACTTACTGACTTTAAAGCTGCTTCTGAACAAATCTGACTCATTGACTGACTGACTGATTAAATTTTACCCAATCTGTCTGCTTTGGAAGATACTATTGCTCAATCTCCTGAATGTATTTTGGAAATTCATTATTACTATATATTTTCTTGAATGTTCTGTGAGAAATTCACCTATTTACACATTTAGGCCTTCTGAATGGACAACAGAGTAAAGTAGCATTTCATAAAGTACAAGTTCGTTTTCGTTCAGAATATTTATCCTTCAATTCCCCTAATGAGAACATAATTAGAACTAGAAAGTTATGGCTCTATGCCTGTATTAATAACCTGATACTAAAGAAATCTGCCTGAAGTAGGAATACAAACTAGGTAAGAAGTAAGTGGTTGACACTTACTTACTTTCAGTTGACACTGAAAGTTGACATTTTCTAAATGAGTTGGGACTTCAACCATTAGAATTCACAGACAACATGGCATCCATGCTGGCTTGGAGTTAGGAGTTGTGAGATACCTGGAGAATGAGAAGAGATTGGAAAAGGTGCATCATGCTATTTTTATTTTATTTTCATTTGGCAACATGTTTGGAAGAGAGGAATTTTCTACAATAAACATTACTTATATGGTGATTACTTTGGAACAAAACTTTTCTTCTTGGGCAGATTTCAACTGTTTGTCATATTGCTGAGATCTTGTGTAAACATTACACTTACACTGTTATCGTGAAAGATGAAGGCTGACACTTTGCCAAGTGTTGAGTATTGTAGATTACGTATTATAAGTATAATATAATCACTCATTGTTGGGAAAAATTGTTCTATGATGATCTTGTGATATTATTTTTTTTCTCTCTTATGTAAGCTATTCCATGATAAATATTAGATTGATAGATGATGATAGATAGATATAGACAGATTTGATTATAATAATAAACTCTAATATGAACTAAACTTAAAAAAAGAATAGAAAGGAGAAAAACATACAAGAAAAAAGTAAGAATATAATAAAGAAAAAAAAGAAAAGAAATATATAAAGAAATAACTTTCAACTTTCATTACAACAGATATAAATAAATTTAGTCACTCTTCACCCCTCTAAAGTTACAACTATTTGTCTTCTCACCTATATTTCATCTCTTACCTATAAACAAATCCACACCACATCATCTTTGAGGCCTGGTGTCAACAGAAAATCCATAAAGGGTTATCAGAAGTAACGATCTATTTTATTTTAAATAAACCAACTTTATATTTCTTTTATTTTTAACAGATTACTTCTTTAGTTCATTCAAATATTGTCACTACCAAAGTCATGAGTATGAACCACTGGCCAAGCATCTGAATGTTGCTCATGTGACCATGGGCATGCTGCAATGGTTGTAAGTGTGAAAAACAGTCATAAGTCACTGAATCAATAAGTAGCTTTATCACAAGGTTTAATGTCCATTGTCAGTTCCTTTATCTGGCACATAGTTATGATGTGCTTGGCTAGCATTGTTGGAATCATTAAAAGAAGAATCTTCTAGATTCTGGAAAGGAGTCCCAAGGAGCATAACTTTCTTTCTTCCTTCTTTCCTTGCCTTTAACTAGAAAAGACAGAGATTCCAAAGTTTCTTTCCCACTTCAAACAATACTGTCAGAAGAATCCCAAGAGAGATGTGCTTACTTGGGCCCACAAGATACACTAAGACAGAGGTGTCAAACACAAGGCTCCGGAGCCAGATCTGGCCCATGGGGTGCTTAGATCTGGCCCTTAGATCTGGCCCACGGGGCTGCCCTGGAAACAGTGATGGACTGGCCTGCGGTGCCTCTGTCAGCGAAAATGGAGCTCACAAGGGCCATGTGCGGCCCTCCTGAGCTTCTTTTTCACTGGCAGAGGGTTTCAGGAGGCCATCCCAGCTGAAAATGGAGTTCAGGAGCCCATTTTCACTGGCAGAGCACTCGGGCCATACATGAGTGATGTCATGCTGGCCACACCCACCCTGGCCATGCCTACCTGGCCCCCCAAGGTCAAACATAACTGATGCGGCCCTCAATGAAATTGAGTTTGACACCCCTGTGCCAAGAAGAGTTATGAATTTAGAGGATTTAAAACCTCCCATCTCTCCCTACAATACTGCAAAATTGTATTAGGTCCTACATTGATCCTGGAGCAGACATGATAGCCCCATTACTAGACCATGCTGGATTCATTCAGTAAATATATTCTATTTGGGAAGGAGATACATATTAGTTTATAAGATAGTATAATATGAAAGAGATTTTTACTAAAACAAAATATGAACAATCTCACTGGGCTTCTATTAAAAGAGAATAATGTATAGTATTAAGTATGTACAGTACAGGCTGAATTTAAATTGTGGTTTTTCTTGTAATTCAGAAAAGGAAACTGTAATGGCAAATAAAGCCCATATTTAAGCTCACTGGTAGCTATGTTTAAATAAAATAACAACTCTGTTTGCACAATAACCATTTTATCTGCCTTTTGAGCCTCTGAACACGTTGCATGGAAATTGAACAGAGAGAACTGCAAGTCCCTTTCAAAAATGAACTGTAATCATAGGGATAGTGAGAACACAGTTATAGGCCTGAATAAAAGAAAGACAAGTCATCAAGTTACAGTTTGGAAGAGAAATTCCCAATTTGTGTTGATCGTTGAAGTTTAACACAAATAAAAAAGGGCCAATTGCTAAAGGAAAGTGCAGAATATCCACAGAGTAAGAATTTCATATGGTTGGGTTTTTTTTAAAGAAGAGGTTATGACGAATTCTTCAGCCTGGCCTTCAATGCAAAGCAAAGAGGGATACCCTCCTGAGACCCCCCAACATTTGCAGGAAGGAACCTGTAGCTTCAGTCGGAATAGACACAGAAAAGAGAGGAGGGAAGAAGATGATTCCTGCAGGAAATCCATTTTCCTCTCCTAGAACAGCCTGGTGTTTTCAGCCAAGTAATCTTGGCTGTACATGCTTATTGTTTCAAATATGTATGAGGTAATTCACAGTAAACTCAGGAAGTTTGTGGTCCTAAAGATCTCCTTCCTCTAGAATTCCAGCTGGAGAGGGATTGGGTAATGAATTGTTCCTGTCTGATAAATATCCCACTACACAACAGACAAGGACACACAGGCCAAAAAAGTAAAGGAAAACAAAAAAAGACCGAGCCTTTCACGCAAAGGACATGTCCTTCTGCTCATTGGGTTACCTTTTGTTTTGCCAGCACTGCAGCTATGAGTCAATACACAGGTTGGCTCAGTTATTTATTTATTTGCTTTAAAAGGGCCTTATTTGCTCATTCTTCACTCCATGGGAGTAATTATTTAGATAGTTTTCCTCAGCAGAATGTACTCAGGAAAAAGAAGGGACATGGAAATGAACCCAGATGGACCCAAGCATGTGCGCAATGGAGGAAAAAAGAAACAATAACAAAAACGAGGACAAAGCAACAAACGGGGGAGGGGGGAGATAACACGTGCAACTCAATGAAAAATATTTTCCCCAATGATAGCACATGCGCTCCAAGGGCCCCTCATTGCTGATTCTCAACCAATCTTTGTCTCTTGGATTTCACTGGGTTCATTGTGCAGGCATGGTTTGGTTCGTGTTTCAGCTCAGGTTTCTGAGCCCCGTTCGCCTACCCAGAGATGATGCCATTCGAGCAATGAGCAATTAGGTGATTAGTTTTTTAGAAAGAAATAGCACAGAGGTAGGAGGGTAGACAGGTAGGTAGCAAAGGTGGGATTCTATTGGTTCGGACCGGTTCTAGCGTACCAGTAGCTCCGATGATCAGCTGTTGGGCCTGCCTGCCCTCCCCTGCTCTTTGCTGCTTTTTATCTTCTCAGCTGATTGGCGCAGCAGAGTGGATTGCCATGCTAACCAGCTGAGAGGTGCAGATTTTTAGTACCTCTAAGCACGCTCACCGAACTGGTAGAATCCCACCCCTGGTAGGTAGGTAGGTAGGTAGGTAGGTAAGTAGGTAGGTTTGTGTCAGGTAAAATTCAGCCACCTCAGCCCACTTCAGGAGAGATGATAGCAATGATCGGGAGAGGTTGTAGCAACAATTTGAATTGGTATTACTATTATACCAAGCCACACCCTCAGCCACGCCCACAGAGCCGGTAGGGAAAAATGTTGAATTTCACCCGTGTGTGTATGTGTGTGTGTATGTGAAAGAGAGGGGAGGGAGGGAGGGAGGGAGGGAGAGAAGCAGCATAGACAGTCTTCTAAGTCTGTCTCTGCTGCAGTCTTGATGCCCAAGGCTTCCTAGCAGGTCTGTGGAAGGAACACCTCTATGAACAGGTTATCATGAATGAGAGTTTTTCCCCTCATGGAAGTGGGTTCAGATAGTCCTCAGTTTACAACCATTCATTTAGCAACTGTTCAAACTTACAACGGCACTGAGAACTGTGACTTACAAATGGTTCTTACACTTGCAACAGTTCCAGCATCCCCAGGGTCACATGATCAAAAATCAGATAATTGATTATCGGTATATAAAGTATATACAATGGTTGCAATATCCTAGGGTCATGTGATCAGCATTTGTGACTTTCCCAGAGGGCTTTTAACAAGCAAAGTCAATAGGGAAGGCTGAATTTGTTTAATGACCACACGATTCACTAAAGAACTACAGTGATTCACTTAATGACCATGACAAAAAAAGTTGTATAATCATGTATGACTCACTTAAAGTTTGCCTTGCTTAGCAACAGAAATTCTGGCCCCAGTTGTGATTGAGAGTTGAGGATTACCTGTACAGGATCTAATGTGAATCCAGAGCACAATGAAACAAGGAGGTTTGGGACAGGATTAGAGTTCCATTTTCCCCATCTCAAACTGGATTGCATTTTTGTCATGGTTGCTCTCAGATTGTTTAAAAGGACTTATGTAATTCTCCTTGTTTCTCCTCAGATCTTGAACAAAGAATGGAGACTTTTAGTTCTACTATATGGCATGCAAGCAAAGGTATCCAAATATCGGGGCCATAATCTGGCCACCAGCCATTGCAGTGAATTTGGTGGAATTTTAGTAAACAATGTCCACAGGACTTCATCTAATCCCTTGCTATGATGCAGGAAACCACTATATTATTATTTTTTGCCTGTTTTTTTTCAAAAGAAAGATCTGCTAATTAATTTGGAATAGCTTCAGAACACAACTGGTGGGGGCCAATGAGCTGGAGGAAACTTTGATTAGGAGTTTGTCTGTAGGGAATTTGTCCTCCAGATGTAGGAACAATCTTACAAACAGAGAACAGCAATCTCCTTTGCACCTTGTAAACAATGAATTGTGCACTACCATGGCATTCTGCTGTCATATTTTAAGGCTATATGTTATACCATGCCCATCTGACACCTTCCTTGCATGAAAGACAGAAGGCCAAGGTGAGTTGCTAGTGCAAAGGTACTTGTTACAGTTGCCAAAGGCCATTTGGGGTATGAAAGCACTCTTTGGAAATGTTCTGTAGGAGGTAATTTTAGTTCACAAATATTTGCGCAACATTGCATAACCATTTCTTATTAGCTCTGTCATGGATCCAACCTCCTACTTGAAAGTGAAATGCTTAAGCAATTACATGAAACAAGGGATATTTTCCAGCTCCCATTCACCAATGTCTTTCCCATGTTCTTCCGAGATACCTCTGCTTGTTTGAGGGCCGGCCAGGTAGTGGTTGATAACGAAGGATGCAACCTCAGTGGAAAAAAGGCTGTAGACCAAGAATAATGGACCAAGAGTCCAGGAGGACTTGGAGCTTCAGCTCCTATTTCAAAGATTCCACAGTCCAACTTAAACCATAAAAACAATAGATTTCTCCCTAACTCTTTGATATTATAAAGCACTTTTGTAATGGAACTCGGGATACAGCAAAGTTGGTTGGCTGTTTGGTTTCAGGAGGAATGTAATTACTATTTTCCCGCTTATAATAAGAAGGAAAGTTGTATTAGTCCGTTTAAAATGTTGTTTGTAAAAATACCAGGAAAATAGGATGGGTCATCCTAACAACAGCTTATACAGATTGAACAAGAATAAAATTATTGATGTAACTGAAAGATATATCAGTGCAAATAGTCTAACTCAGATTTGTGCTGAGCTATTTAGAAGAACTTAATGAGCTTCCTGTTTTGATTTTGTACTTATTCCTATGTGCATAACTTCATCATTTACAAAATAAAGGAGTAAATTGCTTAGATAGCAACAGTACTGCTATCCAATGAGTGTATTTAATATGTATCCAACATGCAGACAGCATCAATAATTGGTGAATGTGGCAGCTCGGGGAAAGTAATGAAAACATCTGTTGGCCTCTTAATACTAGCCCTTCTTCCTGCAGGTATTGTTGTGTCTGCAACTTTTCTCCCAATCAAGCATTGGATTATGTTTATAACAGACAACCTTGGCAATTTAAAGACATGTGGACTTCAGCTCCCAGAATTCCTCAGCCAACATGAGAACCACTGGTCTAGAACATGCCACTACAGTAGGCTATTTTCTCTATTGTAGGAATTCTGAATTACACAGGACCCAAGTTCAGTTACATCTGTGGTGGCCTGAGTACTCTGCCAGTGAAAACAGGCTCCCAAGCTCCGTTTTCAGCCGTGATGACCTCCTGCCGCCCTCTGCCAGTGATGGAGCTCAGGGGAAGAAACGAAGCTCCATTTCACCCCCTGAGCTCCGTCACCGGCAGAAGGTAGCAGGAGGCATTGCAGCCAAAAACGGAGCCTGGGAGGACCACATGCAGCCAGGGGTGGGATCTTACCGATGCAGCTACCAGTTCAGGATTGCACGTGTGCACTAGAAAAACGCACACATGCCACTTTCCAGCCCCCAGCTGGGGCTTGCAGCAACAATCAGCTTGAGCTAATAAAGACCAGGTAAGAATCAGGGCAGGTGGGAGGGCCCAGCATGGATTTTTTGCTTCCTGTTCCTCTCCGCGAAAGAGAGGCTTCAGTTAGCTACTGGAACACCCATGCTGGGCAGAATTGGGAAGATCCCACTCCTGCATATGGCCCTCCCAAGCTCCATTTTCACTGGCAAAGGCACCATGGGCCAGTCCTTTGCTGTTTTTAGGATGGCCCCACGGGCCACATCTAAACACCCCAAGGGCCAGATCTGGCCCCCGGGCCGTGAGTTTGACACCTCTGCTTTATTGGATGCTGCTATGACACCTGGAGTACATTTGTCTTTTAGAGGCTTTGGACACCTCAGAAACTCATCAGGAACCAACTTACTTGGCAAATACATTGAATTGCTTTGCTTGAACAATGTTAAGCTACAGCAATAGTTTTATGAGGAAGCTATCTTTGTTGCCTTCTGCACTGCAACCAAGCAATCATAGTATGCATTATCACTGCCAGAAAAATATTCAGAACAATGGCTAATATTTAGATGCTTCTCCTGGTTGTAAATCTATTTCATGTAGAATCATGAATTATTTTTCCCTTTTTAAAAAAGCAGGGAACCCTCATTTTAATTATGGCACGCTCAATATTATTGTCTGGGAGCATGTGTATGTTATTTTGCAATTGATAGCAAACTGGGGATTGGGAAAAGTCCTACCATCAGTAATTACAATCGGTTCGATTCTATATGTTCCTTCAAGATACCATATGAGTTATGGTGGTTCAGTGGTTAGAATGCAATATTGCAGACTGACTCTGGACACTGCCAGGAGTTCGATCCAGACTGGCTCAAGGTTGACTCAGCCGTCCATCCTTCTGAGGTTGGTAAAATGAGGAGCCAGATTTTGGGGGACAATAAGCTGACTCTATATACTGCTTAGAGAGTGCTGTAAAGCACTATGAAGCATTATATAAGTCTGCGTGCTATTGCTATATGCACCATTTTATTAAACAACAAAGAAAGAAAGGGACAAGAGAGTATACAACTTCCTTGAATAAGCTCTTGGTGTTTAGAATTCTTCTTGATAGGATGGTGAAAAGGAGATCATCTAAGTCTTCTGTTTGGATGTTGATAGGCAGGTTCTCCTTGCCGCTTCCTATTTTCTTTCCTCTTCTGAAGTTCCCTGATCCTTTTTGCAGTTTGTGGAGAATATTTGAAAACCAGTCTCTTTGAGAAAATATTGATTTTCCTATCAAGAAAAATGTTCAATATCTAATGTCCTAGATCTAGCCAGTCAATCAGAAATTACCAAGTGGCCTAATCCACCTTCTTAATGCCCCTAAGTCAGAGGTGGTATTCAGCAGGTTCTGACTAGTTCTGGAGAACCAGTAGGAGAAATTTTGAGTAGTTTGGAGAACTGGAAAATACCACCTCTGACTGGCCCTGCCCCCATCTATTCTCTGCCTCCCAAGTCCCAGCTGATTGGCTGGGTCTTCTTT
>JAOYMU010000098.1:71484982-71497699 GCA_025802295.1 Psammodynastes pulverulentus
CAGCTGGATTCGGGCGCTGGGGGCAAGAGAAATCCCACCAGACGTCCGTCGCCGCTGAAAGCCGGAAGTCCCTCCCCATAAAGAGATATTTTGACATTCCTGGCAAGCAATAATGTCTGAGCAGTTGCCCCAAAGCGCTGCTGTTGTTCAGGGTGTATCAGTGCCTGGAGGGTCAGAAAGTTAGATGACTATTGAGTAGCTTGTGTATATTCCTTTGATGATTTCATCCTCAATAAACAATTTTTATTTTGCTAAATTTGTTTTATTTTAATGTAGTATTAAAGCTCTTTCCTGTGGCATTTGTGAAACATGCAGCCAAATAATTTAAGAAAAAAAAAATAATGAACTCACATTCTACTATCTTGTGTTATTGTCAAATATGTCTACTACGAAGGCAGGACTAAATGGACTTTATTTGAAAATTTTAAAGTTCAGGTAAGCTTTTCAAAAAGAAAGTTAACGGCAACCTGTCACCTGCTGCTTAGATGTTCCCCAAATCTCCACCTTTTTTCCCATACTGATCTATTTTTGTGGTATTAGCATTTATCTGATGTGCAAAATGCAGGATATGAAAAGTTTACAGAAATTCAAAAGTATTTGTACAGGGATAAGAAATTGGAAAACCTGCAGCATTTTAAGAATTGAATAATATTGTTCAATTGGCCGTGAAACGACAAATCACATGACAGGAGCAGTGAATACAAAAGCAGGGGAAAGTCTTGAAATATAGTGTTTAAAACACTTTGCTGACTGCTTCAACGCTATACAAAGATTTTGTGTCAAGCCCTATTAGTTTTTAAGAAAACCAACTTTTCTACCATTCGTGGACCAAATGCAACACATCTGACATTTGATTTGGTACTTTATTGTTAAGTCTAATAAAAAATTGTAACAGTTGACACCCATGACTGAACATCCCTGATAAATGACTCTCAAGGGCAGGAGTGAAATAGCAAGCTACATTCTAAAAGCCTTTTCCATCTCCCTCTTATAGAAAGACCATTGTTGAGCTTCAGGCCCTGCTTGGCCCCGGAATTGCCTTGCTACTGGGCATAACTGGTAACTCTTGAATTAAAATCTCTGATCAGCTATGGAAGCTTACTGAGGATACACTGGGGATTTCATTTACCTGGGAATAAGCTTCAGTGAGCGTTTTTACTGCTGTGTTTAAAGGATTAGCCATTTCCTCATCAGTGATTTGTTGTATTAACCAGCCATCACTATCATTGTTCTACCAGCACAGCAATGGTTATATGACACTATAAAAAATAAAAGTAAAGCCTTCCAGTTGGGCTCGAATTCTGGTGGCCTTATGAGAGATTCATGAATTTTTTTTGAGAACAAGGTAGGAATGGTTGACTATTTAAAAGAAAGCCAAGAGGTTTTCAGTTTTTGTTTTTTTAGAGACACCTCTTACTTGCAAAAAGAGCAGCACAACCCACAGAATCTGGTTTTTTTTTTCAAGGAAAACAACCTATAATTTATTTTCATTACAGTTCTCATGACAACCATCCCTATAGGTTGACGAATTTTATTTTGGTTTGCTTTACTAATATTATAAACCAGTCTAATCTCCAGCACTGGGGAATATCAACCTCCATAAATCATGTTCCTTTATTCATGTGTTTCCTTTCCTTTTCTTTGCATAATAAAATAGCAGGCCCCCATGACATACTCCCAACCAGCCTTTCTTATCCAGGGGAGCTCCCCTGCAGAACCGCCCAACAAGCAAAATTAAAAGGAACTGAATCCTCTTTACAGATGTTAGAGAAGAAATGGCCATCATACAGCCAGCTGTTGTCCCCCCACTTTGTGAGATTTTCAGCAGTTTGAAAAAACAAGCAGCAAGGAGACTCAGAATGGGAACTTATCCCAAAGGTGCTTTTCCAAAAGGCAACTGGACTTTTTGGGGGGTTTTCTTTGAAGACGTTTGGCTTCTCATCCGAGAAGGTTCTTCAGCTCTGAATGAATGAAGAGCTAAAGAAGCTTCCTAGATGAGAAGCAAAAGCCAAAAAAAAGTCCAGTTCTCTCTTGAAAAAGCACCTTTGGGACAACCATGACCTGAATGACTGAGAATCTTCATAGACCAGGGATCCTCAAACTTGACAACTTTAAGACTTGTGGACTTCAACTCCCACAAGTCCACAAGTTTTAAAGTTGCCAAGTTTGGAGACCTCTGCCATAGACAATGGAAACTTATCTTATCTAACGCGCCCGTAAAAGAAGGCAGGACGATCGCAAAACAATCTGGATGCCTCCTAACTTTCTGGAAAAGAGCAAATCGATGAACCCGAAAAGGAGCCCGGTTGTTGGAGATGGAACCCCAAACGCCTGGAGAATCTTCAGATCCTTCAGCAAGAAACAGACGAGCAGAAGCCCGAAAAGAAGGCGCGACGACGAAAGGGGCAAAGGCTCCTCTTGCGCGGGTCCGAGGTGGAGGAGGAGCGCAGGAAGTCACCGGGGGCGGGGACACTCGAGGAGTGCTGCGAGCTCAGCGGGTTTTTTTTTCATGTGACGGGATGAGGTCATAAGAAGGCGGGCCCAGTGGGAGCGAGTGGCCGCCGAGGAGAGGTGAGTGGTAACAAGGTCGGTTGCTGGGATCGGGGCCTCCGGGAATTGCTTTCCATGCACCTCGTATTCGCGAGCCGGAAAAGCGCAAGGAGGACTTTGAATCCTGGGGGTGGTTGCGCCTCTTGCCCCTACCCTCCCGGCTCCTTTCCAGAGCGCGCTTCAGAAACTTCCTTCCTCCTTTGCTCCGCTTCCAGCTTCCCGCTCTTCGTGAAGCTCGTGACTTCTTTCCCCAGCGATCCCTGTTCGGCCTCGTTCCCTTTAACAACCTCTGTGCAACAGTATTATTAGAAGGAATCTATCAGCATTTTTTCAGACTAACCTATTTTACTAAAAGGTCTAACTCACAACTTGCTTCAGGGTTACCAGACCCCCCTCTTGAGATTCAGGCCAACTCGGAAGACCTCAACAAACACAAATGGATGTTTAACACATAACACCTTTCAATTGATAAAATGCTGGTAATCAGTGACCTACAGAATAGAATGGAATGGAATAGGAATAAAAAAATTATTGTCACTTTGAATGTATATTAACAGGCAATACAATGAAGGCTTGTTGCATACAGCTCTCAAAGGGTCACCGCCTCCAATAAACGCTACATAATCGTGACAAAATAAATGAATACAAAATTATGCATAAGCCCACATATATGATACAGAAACAACAGTCCAGTTCAGATGTATACATAACCGCCATCTCTTCTTTCTTTCACCATAGCTCAATTTAAAATCCTACCTCAGTTTACTGTGCATGAATCTGATCACAAAAACGTTTTAAAGTGCCGCCAGGCCCCTTCTGATTTTTGGATACCATAACACAGCTTTTCTCTTACAATGTCAGCCAACTTTTATAGTCAAGTTAATCAGACTCATTGCATAAAAGACTGCTGCTTTTCTAACCCATTCATTTATGAATGGAAGTGTGGTATTTAACCAATGCAGATGGTAGCTGTAAGGTCTGTATTTGCAGCAAAAGTCACAGAGGTATGGATGATATTGCTAAAAACCAATGGATTTTTATGGGTTAGGTTTTCAAGAAGCACTGTCCATTCCGTGTAATGTATGAATTGTGAATCTTAATTGCAAGAAAGAGGAGACAAGTTGCAGAATATTCAAATTGCAGATAATAACAAAAAGACCAGAACACTTCCTCATCAGCAATCAACTCCCAGATGAGCAGCCATACACAAAGCAAGGAATTGTCAAACAAGCTAACAGTAAACAACCCAACCAAAGGACAACCAAGACCACTCCCGTTACACTGAGAGGGCAAGCCATTAGAACATGGGTGTCAAACTCAATCATGTCACATGATGTCACATGATGTATTGCGACATTTTTTGCCTTTGTGGAGCCAGGGTGGACATAGCCTGTGCGTGATGCATCCGGCCTGTGGGCGGCCAGTTTGACACCCCTGCATTAGAATATAAAATGAGAGCAAACTCCACTCTCTAGTAGCACTGATAATGTTACCTACTGTAGTTTGGGTAATGAAACTTCTGTAGTAAAATAACTAAGCTCAGGGAGCATCAAGGACCCTTTACAAATAATAGTATGCTACTGTTTAACTTTTTCAGAACAATGAACACATCTGTCAAGTATTTGGGGGAGAAAGAAGCTCTTAGATAGAAAAATATCTGAATACAATACAGGTAGTCCTCAACTTACAACAGTTTGTTTAGTGATTGTTCCAAGTTACAACGGCACTGAAAAAAGGGACTTACGATCATTTTTCACACCTACAACCTTTGCAGCATCCCCATGGCCACATGATCAAAATTCAGACACTTGGCAACTGACTTGTATTTATGACGGTTGCAGTGTGATCCTCCCTTGCAACGTTCTGACAAGCAAACTCAATGGGGAAGCCAGATTCACCTAACAAACATGTTACTAACCTTACAACTGCAGTAATTCACTTAACAACTGTGGCACAAAAAGTCGTAAAATGGGGCAAAACTCACTTAACAAATGTTTCAATTATCAACAGAAATGTTGGGCTCAATTGTGGTCATAAATAGAGGACTACCTGCAATGTTTATATATCTACATAAGTAGCCAATCCTGTCTTCATATATGAAATGTATAATCCATGCATTCTTACAAAATTGTAGGTTACAATGAAGCTTATAATTCTAGAAAATTACAACGAGGCCAGTGAATGGGCTGCAAAGTACATTAGGAACAGAATAGTCCAGTTTAATCCAGGACCAAATAAATATTTCACTCTTGGACTTCCCACTGGTAAGTTACAAACCCAAGTTCATAGGAGGTGAACTATGGAGTCATAAGTTAACTGTGGTCTAATTCAGATAAAAGACTGTCTTGGTAATATTATGATCTTTCTTTACACAGGATGTTTGTCACAAATGAGTCTTATGTGACTAATATTTTGGAAGGCAGTTTGTTTTCTCAAATTTAGAAGAAAAAACTTTACATGGAAATAATCTATCAAGAGCTTGCAATTTTGTTTGAACACACGGACATTTAATTGGGATACAAATTCAGCAATTTTTATATACCATACTCCTGGACTACACATATATGTCATGAACATTCTCACAATTAGATGCCCGTAGCAAGTCTGGTTAGATTCTTTGCTAATGGGCTGAGCAGACTGTACATATTTTTCCACACTAAAGTTTGATAAATCACTAAAATAGTAAAAAAATAAAACGTCCACCCTCTGTATTATACTATTTTCATCGTAATAACAATGTTTGCATTGCTGCAATGGTAGATGGAATTAGATGCCTTTTTAATTTAATTTTTAACCCACTATTCCCAACAAAGCTCCTCTGTTAATCATTCCTGTGACATGTTCGCTTTTTCCTCCATAATATTTAATAATTTACCTCAAGCCATACTCTGTGTTGCTGACTGGAAATGGAGTTGGATGAAATGTATTCTTTTTCAAGTTGCATGTGCCTATCGTTTCCAACAAAGACATCGTATTATGAAGCATGTTTTAAGTTTTCCTTTTCCTTTCTTTTTTTTTTACGTGCGATCATGTCTGATTTTCAGAGATTGACTGTCCAACTTCTGTAGTTTTCTTGGCAAGATTTTTCAAAAGTGGTTTGTCATTGCCTCCTTGCTAGGGCTTAGAGAAAGTGTTCGGCTCAAGGTCACCCAGCTGGCTTTGTGCTGAGGCAGGACTAGAACTCACAGTCTCCCAGTTTCTAACCTGATGCTTTAACTACTGCATAAAACTACTGCACCTTCCATAAAATCTAATAATTTAATATTGGATATTAACTGCTGCTTCATTTCATTGGTTGTTGGTGGGAGTCCCTGTGCTGATGTTTACTGTCAGATTAATAAAGTTTATTGTAAGTAAGAAACAAGATGATTTTTTCCCCCCTGGCTCTCTGTTTCAGGATCATTGTGTCCTTTGCCATTACCTGTTATTTTAATCTATTCTCTTGTGTTGTTGTATTGAATCCTACCTCTGTTTGAATATCCTACTACAATATCCAACTACATTTGGCCATTTATCGTTTGCATAGTAAAGAACTCATTAGGTAGTAACACTGATCCCAAATTCCTATCCACTACATCATTCCATAGGAGATATAAAAAGAATTATATTCATTTCACGAATTACATGATGAATACATGCATTCATCAGCAATCCTTTGAAGAATGCTTAGCAACAAAGAAAGGGTCATGGCAGTGAATGCCATTGCAGTTTTGAAGATCTTGATGAAGCTGTCGCTGAGCTGAAAAGCATGTTTGAGCCATTGTTTCTGTAGTAACATAAACCATTGCAGTTGTCAGTTAAATGCCTTTTCTGTAGCACAACCTTTGTTTTCATGGATGGTGTATTGCTTTCTTTTCTCTCTAGGAAGTACCCCGTTAGGGTGTTACAAAAAACTGATCGAATATTGTAAGAATGGAGATCTCTCTTTCAAATATGTGAAAACCTTCAATATGGATGAATATGTAGGTGAGTCACCTGCACATTCAAAGCTGTAGGGCGGTGTCATCTTTTCTATTTCTTGTCAATAAATTTTCTTTATTACATACAGGTAAAGACGAACTTATTTCTACACTGTAGTTTGGCAAGTCAAAACCTGAGTTTGAACCATAAGTTTTTTTAGCAGTAACCCATCTGAGCAGAAGTAAACCATTCTCTTAGCAAGTATACAGATGATAGTACTAATCTCCCTTAGAGAACCATTACATAAATTGTGTGATTATTTATAGAAAGTAACTATAAGATACAGTTACTGAAAATGTAAGCTTCTGAGTATTTTTCTTTAAGGTATCCTTTGTGAAAAGTAAGGGGCAGGCAAATGAGTATTCCATTGTAGTAGGAAGAAACTAAGCCCTTTGAATGGTTAACTCAGGCTAGGCCACCTAACATCCTTCAAAGCATCTTGAGGATGAGAAAGTCCTGAGTTGACTCTTTTTGACTCTACCATTTCCAGACTCATGTGTAAGAAGAAGGCTAGAATGGCTCTTCTTTCTTTGATTCTGATAAAAATTGTTGAGGGACAGGTTGAGAAACAGACTTGCCCTTCTCCTGCTCAAATTGTTTCTGTGGCAATTTCTGAGGAGCAATTGCTTTTTATAGGATATAACTACACTTGCTCGAGCCAGTTTTAGAGTAGAGACTTTGCATTTATTTCTCAGGGTTGGTATAGGGAAAACTTGTAGGAAGGATTGCTGTGTATCCCACCTTGATCATGGTGGGAAACAGATTGCATCATTATTATTTTTTATATTTTTAGGTCTATAAGAATTTTCACAGCTCAGGTTTTGAGTCAGCAAGCTACAATGTAGAAATAAATTAGTTAGTCTGTTCTAAGGCATAACATTTGTTCATCT
Organism: Psammodynastes pulverulentus; assembly: GCA_025802295.1. Classification (NCBI taxonomy): domain Eukaryota; kingdom Metazoa; phylum Chordata; class Lepidosauria; order Squamata; family Psammodynastidae; genus Psammodynastes; species Psammodynastes pulverulentus. The sequence goes on from JAOYMU010000098.1 coordinate 71,492,383, forward strand.
AGTTCTGGATGCACAGTTCCAGCTAGCAGCTGCTCTGTAAGAGCTTAGCAAGCTATCTTTCCCAGTTTGTTACCAAATCATTTTTAACTGGAGTTGCCAGTGGCTAAACCTAAAACTTTCTGCATGTAGAACAGGTAGTTTTCCTACTATGTTATAGCTGTTGTAGGCTGTCCTTTCAATATTACAGATGGAAAGATGAGACATAAATAAATGAACTAAAAGCAATCACATGCTAACACGCTATTGTCAGGTCTTCCAAGGGAACATCCAGAGAGTTACCATTCCTTCATGTGGAATAACTTCTTCAAGCACATTGACATCTCTCCTGAAAACACTCATATTCTGGATGGGAATGCAGCCGACTTACAGGCAGAATGTGATGCCTTTGAAGTCAAAATAAAAGCAGCTGGAGGAATAGAACTCTTTGTTGGGGGTGAGTATTTAAAGGCATTGGAAGCAGGATTGAGGTTATAGAGGGGGGACTCAAAACAGCTTTCAGACTACTTCAAAACACCCAATTTTCAAGGGAGATATTTTTAATGCTGCGAATCGGACTAAAATATCAAGTGATATAAAACAAGATTTTGTGAACGGGCTTGTGGTCGTGTTTCAAGTTAATCTCTGTAATGTTTCTCAAAATTACACTCAAAAGAGAAAACAAGGATAACAGTGATAGTAAGAACAGGGTTTTAAAAAAAAATTGAACAAATGTATAAGCAAGATGAGTTGGAAATAAATTGAATCTTGTTCAAAGGATGATGCAGGTACAAACAAATAAGGCCATAATACCGCTACTGTTTGTGGGAGGGTTTGTTATGGAAATAGTTGTAGCGACTGAAGTATTATACGGGCATCAGGGAGACCTATATGAAAATTCGACTTTGATCATGGAGGTTCACTGATTAACTCTCACCTCAACCTGCTTCCCAGGGTTTTGAGGAAAAATAAGAGGAAGGGTGGGAGGGAGTACTTTCTCTACTGCCTTGAGCTCCAGAATAAAAGACAAGATGTAAAATTAACTAAATGAGGCGTTATGTGGCACCAGGGAAGATGAACATTTTTTTATTGGCCATGAGACTAAACTTTTATGAGGCAGCAAATTGAAATATTTCATGTGGGTATAAAAGTCCTTTTGTGAGTCTTTTTTGGGGTAGGTTGAATATCTGGAAAGGTTCTGTGATTATGAGCTTAACCCTGAATTTGGAAATCCATTTGTCTGAAAAGAGCAGCCAGAGTTACATTGATCTGCATCATTAGTTCTAGTCCTCTTTCCAGAAACATTGCTAATTCCTGTAAGAGAATGTTCTTGTTTCAGATGTTTGGCAGTAACATAAACGTTTTGACAATTACAGCCTGTATGATGGCCTAAAGAAACGTTCACAACCATCTGTTTAAACGATGCACTTATTATTCTGAAGTACTTAATCCTGAATCATATTTACTGTTTAGCAGCTATCAATCAATTGTAATAATTTCAATGATTTCCCCTACAGGTATTGGTCCAGATGGTCATATTGCCTTCAATGAACCAGGGTCAAGCCTGGTATCCAGAACTAGAGTCAAGACATTAGCTATGGACACAATATTGGCTAATGCTAGATTCTTTGAAGGCGACCTTTCCAAAGTGCCCACAATGGCTCTCACAGTTGGAGTGGGTACAGTCATGGATGCCAGAGAGGTTAGAAGCATAATAGCTACTTACAGAAAAGAGACAGAAGAGGGATATGGAACAAGCAGTTCGTCTGAAAAGAAGAATTCTAGGTTACTCAGTATTATAGAATACTGGACCTGGAAGAGACTGTGTTGGCCATGAAGTCCAATTCCTTTTCAGAACAGGAATCAAAATTTACTGTGCAGCCCTACTTGAGTAGATCCAGCAAAGGATCTCATTTCTGTAATATGAAACTGCTCCTATTACTGGGAAGTTTTTCTTGCATTTTCAACCACAACCTATCTTCCTAAAACCAGAATCCCTAATTCTTCTCTTTTTTGCATTCCTGGAAAATGGGGAATCTTTATCTTCTGTGTTATATCCTCCCAAGTATTTGAAGAATGCTATTATATGTCCCCATTGGCCATCTCCTCAAGGTCTGCATTTCCATTTCTTTTTATCTTTCTACATAGGACTTTCTAATCTTCTGATAATCCTCACTGCTCTTTAAATCTGTTGGTTTGTTGGAATGTGGGTTGGTACTTAATATGGAGATGTATTTATTTCAAAAGAAATCCATGTCCTTTCTTATTTAGATATAGATCATATAGTGTGTTAAGGTGCTAATTGGTGTCTACGCATACATGTTAACATTGAGTATGATGCACAATTTAGAGTGGGAAGTTCCTTTGGGCCCCTTTCTCTGATATTTGTAGTGTAGAATACAAACTCACCATATGCCTAGTGATGACTATAAATGAACTGCTTTTCTGATGTTTCCAAACGTATTTCTTGTTTGTTTTATTGGAAGTTTTGTTTTCTGTTGCATAACAATTAAGTCTATGGAAGATAAAAAAATTTACCAATCATATAGTACTTGACTGAAACGCAAAGCCTCTGAATGAAATTTTGCTGTTTTACAAAATTTGGCCAGCTGGTCTTCACGCGCGTGGGAGTGCCGGAAACCAGAAGAACAGCTCCCCAACGCGCATGTGTGCGCTGGGAAGCTGAGCTTCCGGTTTCCAGCACATGCACATGCACCAGCTAGTTGGTTGTGCGCACATGCGTGCCAGGAACCAGACCAGGTGGCCGGCGTGCATGAGCGCGCCAGAAACCAAAAGCTCAGCTTCTCAGCAGGCACTTGTGTGCCGGGGAGCTGTTCTTCCAGTTTCTGGTGCTCCTCCCCGCACGCGCCCCCATTTCAGTACTCGATGCAGAAAAGGTTCGCCAACACTGTCCTAGACGATCTAGTTCTTTTTCCCAGCTTGAAATACATGCATACCAGTAGTTGAGGATAGCAAGGACCATTTAGTATTTACGACGCTTGTCATCAAAAGCCTAATTGTGTTTCCTGTATGCCTTGTTATCCAGGTGATGATTCTGATCACAGGAGCCCATAAAGCATTTGCATTATACAAAGCAATTGAAGAAGGGGTAAACCACATGTGGACTGTTTCCGCGTTTCAGCAACATCCACGAACCATCTTTATATGCGATGATGATGCTACTCTGGAGCTTAAAGTAAAAACTGTGAAGTATTTTCAAGGTAGATTGTTGTTCAAATCTGAGAAATAGTCTATAAATGTCTAGAATATAAAATGGCATTAACGCAGCAGTAACGTTTGGCAATTGTACAAATCAATGTTGCAAAAATCCTCCATGAAGCTGGTGCCTTTTTTGGCTGGTTAAAATGTATCAAGGAGCTGCAAATACAATTTGGGACTGTGATGCTTAACTACAAGGAGTACCTTGGGAGATTTTGGTTTCTCCACTATTTGTTAGCATTTTCTTATTGAAGAGCTTCCCACAAGTCTGTACGTGGTTTTGGCTTATTTAGATTAACATTTTCAGTATTGCCCTTCCGTCTTATCCTTTTTGGAAATCCGATTCTTTTATTCTCAACCTACTCATTTCTGCCATTTTAAATGAAATATTTGTATCTTTTACCCACCCATACCCATCAAGCATGCCTTCTCTTTAAATTTCCTTGAGCCAGAATCCAGTTGAAGGGGAGCTTTAAATAGATAAAGGGGTATGTAAAAACAGCACCAAGGATCTAAGTCATTAAATGCATAAAAGAAACTAAGGGCTATTTGTGCCACCTCTCTAGTATCGTGGTGTATATAACAAGTACAGATGTTTGTGAAAGTTCCACTGAACCACAATCATCTTGGTGTTCACCAACAATAATCAATACCCGCAGGAAGTTACAAACAGGTATGGTGGTACCAGCTTCCTAAAACTATTGCTGGCTTCATGTATCATGTTAAGGCCTAATCTTTTCCCTTTGGTTATTCCTCAAACAGGAACCCTTCCTTACAAGGTAGTCTGGACTGGGAGATACCAGGAGACCTAAAGTAATCCAGAGTGTTTCCATGACTGAGGGAGTTGTTGGACTTGACCCTATCTAGCCCTAGTCGCATATCTTATCCATTCCTAGAATATAAAGATTATATTTCCTGTTCTAGACACAACATTCAAAAATATTAAATGGGAAAAGAATTAAAAAGAGAGGATGTTGGAGTGATGCCAGTCTGCATTCAGAAAGAAAACAGTCATCCTTTCGTGTCAAACAGAATAAGCATTGGGACACATAAAGCAAAGGCAGATGCCAAGCCTCTCCCTTTCCAGAATGAAGAAAAGCTAACTTTAAAAAAAAAATAAAACTAAAAGAGCATTGGAGAAATGGAATTGCTGTGCCTGGTGCTACTTTTTAAAAAACCAAGTTTTGCTTTTACTAGTTTAGTTCAAAAATAAAAGAGGGTGAAAGTAAGCAATAAACAAAGAAGTAAAAAAAAGAATGCATATTTACAGATATATACCCATATCTGAAATTCAGGCTATACCTTAAAAATAGATTAACAGGCAAAAGCTTATTAAAATTTTTTGACTCTTAGTCCAGTATTTCTTATATCTTTATACAAGCTCCATCACTATTTGTACTTCATGTTGTCTGCATATATCAACATTTTTTTTCCTAATCTCTTGATGTTTTTTCATGAGAAATTTTTGATGCTTGATAAATCTTGAAGCCCGTGGACTCTGCAATAGATAAAGTGCTGCTTTGTGGTCTTCTGAATTGGTTTCATATTTATAAGATTAATATTCTAACCTTTAAGGTGATCTTATATTGGAGGGGTTGATTAACAAAGTTATATTCTTCTGTATCTCATTAGATTGTCCTACGTCTGATAGTTCTAATCACAAGTCTCTGTTTTCTACAAGGGTGCTTGCTGTAGCAATACTTTCATGATTTCATTTTTATATACCAGAAATACAGCCAGCCGTGGGAATCCCTCCTCCTGGTGCGCACTTTCATATACACGCAAAGTTAAGGGTAGGATACCAGGTTAGACATCTTCTTGGAAGATGGGTGGTGGTAGTAGGTACTATCAAGTTGCTAGTGATACCAAATACATTAGGCAGTATAGGGACCCACAGGGAGAAAAGTTTGAGGTCTTCAACTCACTACGCCACAGATTCAAATATACTTAGTACAAGTGTAAGTTGGTATTTCTTGATGAGCCTTGGTGGTGCAGAGGTTAGAGTCCAGTAATTGCAGACTACTTCTTCTGACTGCCAGCTACCTGCAATTTGGCAGATCGAATCCCACCAGGCTCAAGGTTGACTCAGCCTTCCATCCTTCTGAGGTGGGTAAAATGAGGA
>JAOYMU010000098.1:71521584-71540093 GCA_025802295.1 Psammodynastes pulverulentus
CAGCCAGCTATGCTAGCTGGGGAATTCTGGGAGTTGAAGTCCACAAGTCTTAAAGTTGACAAGTTTGGACATCCCTGTTATAAGGCCTCCTGCCTTGAACAGGGGGTCAGGCTAAACTTCCAAGGTCTCTTCCAGCCTTATCTACATTCATTACAATCATCATCCTGTGGAGATGGTGGGGTTGAGACTGGTCCAAAGTCACGCAGGCAACTTTCACGCCTAAGGGAAGGCTTAGAATTCAGTCCCTATCCAAGTGTCCTTTCTTTACACAGTATTCCATCTGACTTCTTGTCCTTATGAGAATTCTCAGTAAAAATCCATTATTTATTTTTTAAAATGTATATGGTTGTCAGAATGGTTCCAAGCAGCATACAGCAATGAAAATTCAGTTTAAAACCTCAAATTCCTGCCATCTTTAATTCTAAAGTTAAGCAAAAAAGCTGTTGTATAAGGAACATCAGTTTATTAAAATTTATATGTTGCTCACCTTGTGATGCAAGGCATTTATAATGCACTGCATATTAAAACAGCATAATCTCATCTGTAGCACTTTGTAGTTTTTCATCTTTCTTGAGTGTCATTTAAAGAAAAGCAGTGGATATTTTCAAAGAAAGAAAAAGCTTGTGTGACAATGGAATATGTAAAGGTAAAGGTTGTACTGTATTTCATCAGATTTTCAACTGCCATGAATAGATCAAACATGCAGAAAACAGCAATATTTGGAGATATCAAATTAGTTTTGAATCTTGTAAACACATTAATTTCTGTCTAAGTTCAAAGAAGAAAAATAAAAATTCTATTTGTACATACTTTTATTTTTCTTTGAAATTCTGAAACACTGACAGTGCTCTGAATTTCAAGAATGAACTAAGACCTAACTTAAAAGCAAAAACATTTAAAACTATATAACCCCCATAATTATAGAACATGGCTTTCAAGTCCAATATATTTTCAATTAGTACTTTACAGTTGGTTTTAAAGAGTTGTACCGTAATTCCTGTTACTTATTTTCTAATCTTAAAGTTTCATGTAGTTTTCTTATAATCAACAGTTTAAAAAAAATCCAATAGAATCCAGTGCATTTATTTCTTGTAATGTGTATGGAAGTTTTCATTTGATTTCAACACATACAAGGTAATGACAATTATCAATACTAGAAGAATAACACAGCCAAAGTGTAAATGAACACAAGAGCGAACTGCCAGATTCCTTCTTTAGCTGGAAGATAAAACAATCATTTTCAAGTGTAGGAAAACAAATACTATCTTCTATGTTAGCTACTAATCAGAATAACCCAGAGGCAGCTAGCAGTATACCCTCCTTTTTCCCCTACAACTAAGCTAGAGACAGAAATTTACACAGCATTTCTTATAGCTGGGGAGAACTTTATCATGAGGATACATATTGGATCTAATAGCATATTTTAGATAAATGCTATTCTGCATATCAGATAAACAATTTGATACAACACCTAGGACATAATGAATATTAATTAGTGTGAACATGAACCGGGGAAAAACACTCCAGCTACTTCATTTCTTTACATTTAACCTGAATAAGTCATCTGAGCCATGTTGCCTTATATCTCACATAACCATAAAATGGTACAATAAAAATGTATTAAACTTGCAGGTATAAAACATGCTATTATTGCTTCCATAATTCCAAAGGGATCACAATCTAATATCTTTATTATGCTCTTTTATGTTAGAACCAGAGCTTTAAATACTTCTGGTAATTTTCCACCAACTAAGGTTTCAATCCACAATAGTAATTTAATTGTAGATTAAAAACAAATCACCAAACTGTTCTAGTTGCTCTTACACACTTTAAATAATGGGATTCACAACATGAACAGGATTAAACTGAAAGAGCAGATGTGCAAATCTAATAGCTATCAAGGATTTCTGGCATCATATGGCAAAAGACTGAACTTATCCAGCTGAAGGTTTAACTAACCAAGAGTTTGCTGCTCCCTACCAACTAATCCCATCCCAAAATGTACTGTGAGAAAGTAACAGTTCTCAATTGGCTCCCACTTATATTCAGATCATAAAGTAGACAACATAAAGCTTTATTATAGTATGTAATATAAAGAACTGGAATTCAATCAATATCCATTTCCGGAAGTTTCTTTTCTGTAGATGTTGGAGCTGTTGAATCTGTATGCTGTTCAGCAGTCTGAGAAGCCTTGGTGGCATCACCCTGACCTTCTACTGGACCATTCTGTTCTGCTGGTTTCTGATCGTCTTTTGGCAGTTCCACTTTGGGTTTTGGTTTGGTAACAATAGGATTACAGATGTTTATCAGTTCCTGAAATGAAAGAATTGGACAGCATTGAATGATAAATTATATCAAAGCTGCCTCCCAAAATGTATGGAAGTTAACATGCGATGGTCAATGATATTCTTAATTGGGCTAAATGTCAACAATGTAAATAATACGATATATTTAGAAACGCTGAAAGAATTTCCCTTGGCAACCACATTGAAACATTTCCTATCCATATGTCTCACTGTTCATTCAATCCAAAATTGTTTTTTTTTCTCTGTAGTTAAGATCTTTTACACCATAAAACATCCTTTTTAAGTTCTCAAGATGAAATTAAAAAAATTCTTAGTGTGAACTTTGCAGGCTTGTCAGAATAAATGTACTCGGAACTCACAGTAGTCACTTCATTGTTTGGTCTAATTGTTGCTCTATTGTATAGATTAGCTTGGTCTAATCTATCCTTGGAATAGATGCAGAATCTTTGTAAAAAATCGATATAATTCCTTTTCTTTCCATCTAATAATTAACTTTTATGTTGATATTCACACCAAAGAAGACCATTAAATGGGTTGGGAAGACAACCACTATTTTTTTTTTAAATGTCAACTCATTGCTTTGTTAATCTTTCAAAACAAGTGGAACAATGTGAGCTCTGCTACTTTAAAGTACCAGAGCTAAAAGTATCAAAGTATCAAAGCTTTAAAGTATCAAAATATGGTACCTCCTTCCTCCATTTTCCAAGATGTGTATAAAACACTTTTACTAATTCGTGGCTTAAAGGATTTGAATCAAATCATATTTGTTTTTTGCCAGCCTGAGACAATTTTATCTGTAAAATCTATAAAAAAAAGTGTAAAACAAATCATATTACCAATGCATTAAGTTTAAAAACATATTTACTTTCGTTTTTGCTTCAATTTCCTTTGCTGTAATAACAGGGTCCAAAGTAAGACTTCGCTTGTGCTGAAGATTAAGCTTGTTGTTCATCCATTCCATTGCTTCATTTGTACTCTTCTCCACTTTAGCCATTTCGGCAGGGTCTAAATGGTCATATTGCTCATCCTAGTTTGGGGGGGGGGGAGAGAAAACATTTTTACAATTTAGTGCTGAAAAAAGAATGGAGATTTTTGAAATCTATTTTGAAGGTTAAGAAAGCTATAAAAAGGCACCTTTTCTTTAAATGCATGAACAGCTTTCATATATTGTTGAACATGTTTTCCAAGCTCCTCAAAAGCTTTTGGTCTTTCTTCAGATTCTTGAAATCGTGCCTGAATGGGCTGTCCCACAGCCTGAATTAAGAGCAAAATTTATCAAGAAGTTAGTATCCTGTGACATGAATGGTGTTCATATTAAAAACTGCTTTAAATTGCTGAAATTATTTAAAATTAAGCATGCTATGACTTGTAGCCCTTCAAAGTCTTGGATATAGCCTCCAGCCTCTCTCAAAAAAACAATGCAATTGTAATGTGCCATAACTGAAGGCCGTTACATAAACAAACACTAATATTAACAAATGCCCTCTAGAATTAACTGTGACATAAAAAGCAAACTAAACATATAATTTTAACTAAATAAATCAAATCTAATTTTGCTCCTAGCCTCATCTGTTTTTGGAGTAGACTTCTAGCATACCTAAGGCCAACTTCAACCTTCAACCTGAACTAGCCTCTGCATGCCTGTGCTATGAAAACTGAAGCACTGCATTAAAGGCAGTACCATGTTTATTAGCATACATCACAAAAAAACTCAAAGCAATGATAAATATATGAAGGCAGAAGGTCTTTCTGTAAGATGACCAATTAATATGCATCTTTAGCTAAACCCAACTCAGATGTAGCAGCAGTATTTCTCAATACATGTATAACATGTTGTGTGACTGAAATCTACAACTAGTTCATACGGCTAAATCATAGTTTAACTATGGTTTGCTGAATAGGCCCCAATAGCTAAAATTGTACGTATCATCACTCTAATATATTGTTTAAAGTTTAATGGATTAGTTCACAGAACACAACACTGAATAAACCTTAGTTTATTCCTAATGCATGAACCTGGCCGGCATATTCAAATGTTTCTTAAGAATTACAGGTGAAATTATTTTACAGAAAGATGATTCACTAAAGTTCTTAAAGTTTAAACGTGTCTAAATACTACTTGTTAAAGAATCCTAAAGGCAGACCATTACATATGATGTTTTCATGGAAAAAGGAAACATACTACATGCTAACAGGATCAAATGGATTAATTTAATTTCGTTGTTTCTTTTTGTTGCTCAATAAATAGAAAATCTTTATAACCAAAGAAAACCTGGGGGTTTTCTGTGCCACTTACTTTCATTTCAGCAAGTTTATCAATATAAACTTGCTTTGGTTGATCTTCACCCTCTTCATACAGCCAGTTCTCTGTGTCTTCCAACTTCAAAGTGAAGCTATTACGATCCTGGAAATAATTCAAATAAATTAAAGAGTGGCTCTGATACAACTGAACTGAATTCCCAGCTTCCTAATTTTGAGAACTAAATATGCTACCAGATTATATAATGCAGAGACAGTCCTCAATCAATGACCATAACGGGATCAGAACTTAATTGCTAAGTGGCATGATCATAAAGTGAAAAATCATATGACCAAGCTGACTTACAACAACAGTTCCATCAGTGAGCATCAGTGGTGATCATGTGACCACAGAATGCTGGGACTACTGTATTGTTAATTGTGCACCAGTTGCCAAGAGCCTGAATCACAACCACATGATTGCAGGGACATTGCAATGGCTGCAACTTCAAGGACAGTCTGTAAGTCAGCATCGCTGTAACTTCAAACAGTTGCTGAAAAAATGGTCACTAAGCAAGGACTATTTGTATTGTAAATATTAGTGGAATTAAAAAGAGATCAGTGGGTCAAAGATATCAAGAGATTTGCAACTTAACAGAGTTAGAAAACAAATTTGTAAAAAGGATGCAGCAGCAAATTCCACAGAAGCTTACATTGCCTAAAAATGTGCTACCTCATTAAATTAAGCACTTCTGTGGAAATGCTTGAAAATTTAGTCAGATAAGCTGGATGCTAGCAACACTGATATTAGATTATTCTGAGCAGATCTGTTCTTATTTTTCCTAGTTGCACATCATTACCTACCTCCTCACTAACAAACTTTTCATACACGCCACAGAGTTTGTCTCTCATTTCATAGACATACTCCTCCACTGCATTCTTGGCATCATTCCGCTCCTTCTCCAGTTTATCCTGCATGATCATTTTACCCTGCAAGAAATATAAAATGGTTACTGTGACTGTGTACAATTCAATTCTCTCACCTGAAGCATCCTCCATGGAAACAAGCTTGACGTCTGATAAATTCAGAGATCTCTATGCAGGTTTTTTTTAACAACAACTAGTTGGACACTGCCTTCTTCCAAAGTGGCTTTCAATTTTCCAATTTAGCTTGTGTCCTGGTATTCTTTGTTAGCATCTTATGCAAACCCTGCTTACCTTCTGAGCCCAAACAAGTCAGCCCACAGTTATCACTTCTAAGGTAAGCAATAAATATTAACCATTGATAGTTCATCACACCTTCCTTTACTGCAGGGTGACAGAGTGAGATTACAATGCTACATTGCACTTTTTTTTTCAATTCTGGCCGAAATCCCGTGTTAAGTGTTTTTAAACTAACTTACCTCATTCTCAATAAACAAGTTCAACATATCCCTTCCTATCTGCCACACCAAATGATTCTCAATTGGAAGATCAACTGTTGTTGTCTTTACTTTAGCTTTCTTAGCTTGAGGAGGCTGGTCCGTTTTCTTTTCTTTCGATCCGGCCTGAGATGTCTGCATTAAAACAGTATTTTAAAATACAATTGAACACAGAAACATGTGATGAAGTCTGGTTTTTAGGCTATTCAATTTCATGAACAACTCTGCCCTAAATTGTCCATCAACTTAACTGGAACATATGCCTTAAGAAACATGTACTGAAAAAAAGTATCAAATTACTTTACAAATAGGCTGTTTAATAATTTTATTTTAGCTCATCCCTAGAGCAGAAAAGCAATCTGCCATTTTCTTTCTATTATTCAACTGATTTTAGAGCATGTGTTAGTTTCAGACATAATTTTTACCTCCATTTCCTCAGATTCAGTCTTGTTTTCAGCTTGTGTTTGTTGCTGTTCCTCATTTTTCTGTTGTTCTTCCTGGTCTACTTGCATCTTCTGAAATTAGAAAGCAAGATGTTGGATTATATGAAATCCCCATGTTATTGAATATGAGCAACTGAAAGCCTTCCTCTGAATTCAATGCCCACCAATTACTCAGCAATTTGTAGTACTAATCACTGAAGGGATTGTTATAACACTGAATTTCAGATACAAAAAACCCTCAACTATATGGGTCCCATCCCCTCACTTTATTTTTTAGAGGGAAAGCACATTATTATGTTGATGTTATTTAAGGCACATAACTGATAGTAGCCCGCTTGCACAGATTGCTAAGTAACCCTTTGTTTTAATAGCATATGTCCATGATGGCAAACCTATGCCACGCGTGCTGGAAGTGGCATGCAGAGCCATTTCTCCGGGCACGCCAGCTGTTGCCCGTTGCTCTTCTGGGTTCCGGCACGTGCGAGTTCACCAGCGTGCACGTGCACAGCAGCCAGCTGGTCTTCACGCACGCATGCACGTTAGAAATGGGAAGACCAGGTGGCTGACACACATGTGTGCGCCAGGAAGCTAAGCTTCCAGTTTTTGGTGCTCCTATGCATGTGCATTGGGGAGTTGCTCTTCTGCTTTTCAGCGCGGTTCCGAAAAGGTTAACCACCGCTGGCATATACGGTACACTCCAGCTCTTATGTGTTTACTTTCATGTGTTTACTTTCATGAATCTAAGTTCTTTAACCACTTGTTTAGAAGTAGACATTCTCCATACAAGTAAGTGGACACTCTTAATGGTTAGCAAAATCAATGCACCCTATAGATGCAGTTTTTATATAATCTTGTAAAGCTTATATAAAGGCTTGGATCTGCATAATACTGTATTTGGAAATTTAATGATAAAGGAAGCTGTTACCAGACCTGAATTGTTGTTAAATTAGAAAAGCAACATTTGGCAAAAAACAAACAAACAAACATTACCTCTTCATCTTTTGTATGTTGATCTGTTTCCATAGGTTCTTCATTTTCTTCTGATTTATGAACCTCCACAAGTGATGCACTTGAAACACTGAAAATGCCATGGATGTTTACTCTGACTTTCACTTTCACTTTGGAACTGGATCCGTCCTTTTGGGGTATTACTTTCTGAACTAAAAACTGAGCTAAATGGGAAATATAGAATATTTTCATTGAAGTAAAAAAATTAAATTGGAATTGCTAACAGAAAACAGTTGAAATCTCTACTGCTTCCATTATTTCCTTTATTGTGTTTTAATAAATGCAGTATAAAATTTGCTAATTTAAAAGGAATTTTCCAAATACATAAAACCAGATACTTTATAGCAGCAAATATTTGATTTTCCTTTATTGATCAAGTTATTTTACTAAACATTTATCCTGCATTTTCACTATTTAAAACAATCAAAATGAGAATTTAAATTATTATAACCTAATTATTAATTAAACAATTGGTTAAAACAATTATTAGACAGTATTTAATCATCATATCTTTAAATTTCTAAGAGAGATATAGGCTGATAGTTTCGATTTCTCGGAAGTCCTACTCTGTTCAAGGATAAACAGGTTCCTTCCCCAAGCATACATTCTTCTCTTGAGTCTCTAGCAGTTCTAGATAACAGAAAGTAAGGAGGAGCAAATAAAATGAATTTAAAGGGATTCTATATCTGTCTAGGATATTTCTATAATTCAGTGGTTAAGTGCCAAGAAGAGTTCATTGAAATGAGGATAACATTTCCTCTGAAACGGAGTCATTTCGCTACACATTCCACAGCTGAAGGATAGTTGCAGACAGACAGATTGAAGTTCCCAACCTCTTAATACTGTAGTGAATTATTTAAAATTACGGGGACACTGCCATTTTAAAGAGTTGGTTGTACAATCTGCTCTATGGATGTGAAAATAGATCTTTCCTTTGGGAAAAGCATCTTAGGTTCCCTTGCATTCGGTAGAATGTGCCAGTTTATTGCCACCTGCACTGGTAAAATGCTTCATTCCCCTTGACACTCTACTATCTTTTTTTTGTTTGTTTTTAAATCTTGCCTCCACCTCTTCAATTTTGGTCTAGTTTTCTTTACCCGTCTCTACCCATCTTGTCCTTTTTTCTGCCTTAATCATTTTTCATCCCCAGTTGCAGCCTTCCTTCCCAGCCATGCTATGAATAGCTTATATGCTATTCTTTCTAGTTTATATGCAGCATGTACTGCTACCCTTCTAACTTTGCCATTGACCAAGAAGGATTTATGATGGGCCCCGGCGATCTCACACATAACCCATAACAAAATGCAGTATTGCCTACAATCTTACAAACTAGGCTTTGTCTTACATTTTAGCATAGATGTTAACACTAACACAAGATTTCATGACAAAATAACTGACAGGTATGTTCCTAGATTGTGATACATATATTAAATACACAGAAACAAACAGTATCTCTCATACTACATACCTATTGCAGAGTTTGGATATGGCAATTCTTTAGGAGAACTGTAATAAGCTTCCAAAGTAAAGGGGTCCTTTCTGTAAAATGTAAGGACTTTGGAGAAAGGTGCAGCATGATTCTTTGGGAATACTTCACAATCACTATAAAAAGAATACATCCTTGTTCACTCAAATAAGCATTTTTGAGGCACAAAAAAGGCTTACACTATAAAAATTAGGTCAACGGTGTGAATATATGAAAAACGTTTGTTTATGGAGTTTTATATGCATATTTGTTATAACAGGATATACACTATGGCTTTGTTAGGAGTTACCTTATCCCCTCTTCTGCCGGGGAGTTCCATTTTAAAGAAATGGGGTACGGCACCAAATCTGTGATAGAAAATTCTCTCACTTTAAAAGCTGGTGATAGAATAGCGCACTGTAAGAAAAAAAAACATTCGGTAGCATCAAATTATGTATAACATCAAACCATATATCATCATGTATTACACCAAAAGGCAGATAGGTTTCCATTTCAAAACTCTTGTTTATTCAATTAACGTATGGTCATAGGGTCAAACTCTGGATATAAAGAGTACGAAAGTGCAGTGCCGTGTCATCTTGTCTGTCCCATCTCTTTGCACTTGTCAGACTTCATCTCATCATAATTAAATTTTTTAAAATTAAATTTATGAAAATATAATTCAGTTATAGATGGAAAAGTTTATTTCTTTACTGCTTCAATTGGTTGCCATGCGCTTACAGAATAATTCACTTCTATTTTTTGTAGCTAATCTCCCACCCCAAAACAACCCATTTCAGTTAGAAACAGGCTACAATTCCCCGTTAAGCTTTTATTCAAGAAGCAAGCTTTGCATATCTTTAGTTAAATAATTAGACAAATAATTAGGGATGAACACATTAATTAGGGATGAACACTTTACTAAACGTAACTGATAACTGCAAATATTTGAAAATATATGCTTATATCGTTATGTGGCAAAGAGAAGGAAAGTGAAGTGTCACTGAGCTAGTTATTTTACAAAGTCATGAATCCCACTTTTATTTAAAAAAGATCAACATGTTTAACATGTCACTAAAATAGAAGTCTTGAAAAAAATTAAAGGCAATAATTAATAAAAGCTATAACTCTAATCAGATACAGGAAAGTCTTGACTTATTTAAGATTTATAAAGCCATCCTTCTCACAAACTATGAATCTTAGCAGTTCATTGTATAAATGAGTAAATAAACTACAAAACCAGCCTGCTCTAAAGCACTTTCTTAACCTCAGATTGGAAGTGCTGCACATCCCTATTGCCAAAATTGCTGAAACAATACAATCCAAACATCCACTGAAATTTTAGGGCACAATTTCTCTTTCTTCTGGAGCTGATCACACATCTGAAAGGAAGACCCCAAAATGTGCTAGATATTTGGGTAGGAAGGGACTGCAGAGGAGTGGAAAGGAGAAAAATGTTACACTATACACATCCTAGTTTGTGCAACTGTTTTTGGTTTGGGACTATATAAATTTGCATTTTTAAAAACTCATTTGACTAATGCTGGAGTAAAATGCACTTCCTAACAAATACTCTTTCCAATTCAACCATAACATTTATTTGTAGCTCCTTTGAACTGAAAGTGAACCAGTGTTGAATTAAAAGCTACATTTTTAGCAGAAAACATATTTTTCAGCATACCACCATTCTTACCTGCAATGCACAGCCTCGTGTGACAGCTTCATCCGCATTCAAAGTTGTACTGAGTTCTTTACCAAAAAATTTACTGATCCGCTCTTTTACAGCAGGTATTCTGGTAGTCCCTCCTACTAGTTCAACTGCACAGATATCCTCCTTCTTTAATTCTGTGAAGAAAAAAAACATGTGCTACAAAGGCATTTTAAGCAATGCAAGCATGATTGGCATATCGGTCTGGGAATACACATACACACACAACAAATTCAAAGTGAAAGAAATGTTTTTGAGGTATTCCATTTGGATCTGAATGAGGAAAACAAGTAGAAAAGGAGGTTTTTAAAAGTTATTGGACAATCATCTGTCTGAAATAGTATCGGGTTTCCTGTCTTAGCAGAGATTTAGAGTAGAAAACGTCCAAGGTCCCTTCCAACTCTGTTATTCTGTTAAGTCTTCTCTGTTGTAGCCTCAAAACTATGGAATATACTGCCCTCAAAGCAATCCTTAGGGCTTGTCTACCAGATGTTTAGCAAAGCGCTTTTCTTTTTAAATATGTCTTTGATGTTGATTGGATGATACTGAATATTCATATAACTTGAGGGCTGTTTACTGGGAAGGGGAATATTTGAGGGTTGGTGTTATATACATACATAGAGCCTGTAACTGGGCAACATAATACATGAATAATAGTGCGGCTAGTATTTTCTAGACATGTAAATATAAGTTAAATTTCCAGTCAAAGAACACAGTCTTCACAAATGACAGTATATTTTTCTACCAAAAGTCCAGACTGTTTTATATTTAGCATTCTAATTATATGAAAACAAAGGTATTTGTAGTCTAGAATCAATATAATATATTTAATAATATTTACAATACAAATTTGAGAAGATACAATTGTGTTCTGATGGAGAATTATGATACTTCCAAATATCTTTTTGTTTGTTGGATTTGCATGCCATCTTTTTCCCCAAGCTTAGGGCAAACATTCTTAGTACTTTAATTTTATTCTCAACCTTGTGAAGTTAGTGGACTGAGTGATAGAAAGTAACCAAAGTCACCCAGAGAACTTAACGGTTGATTGAGTGCTTGAATCTGAACCTTCCTAATCCTAACTTCTACATCACTGACTATTAGTGATGCTCATTTTATTTTATCCAGCAGTTACAAAATATATATTGCTCTGCTATGCACATTAGTGTTTCTGCAGTTACATTTATTAGTCCTGCACTGTACTCCAAATAACAAAAGGTATACTTACTAGCTTGATCTAAGACGCTACGAAGAGGTGCTTCTATTCTGGCCAAAAGATCATCACACATCTCTAAGAATTTACCTCTATGGGTGGAAATGGAAAGTAGATTGAATTTAGTTAAATTGGTATTTTAATTGTATATTGTTTTATCTTTGATTGTGTTGTGAACCGCCCCTAGCCTTCGGAGATGGGGCGGCATATAAATTTAATTAATTAATTAATTAATTAATTAATTAATAAACAAATAAACAAACAAACAAACAAACAAATTATTTTTATGGGGGGAAAAGCATAAAGATTAATGGCAGTCTCTTAATCCCTCAAGTTGACAACATTCACAAAGCTGCATTTAGTGAGTTATATTTAGATTATAAACCAAAACTCAGTTCAGTCTGCTGTATTCCTCAGCTCTTTTTTGTTTTAGGTAAGATGCTTCTTTATTTCTTGATTTCACTCGCACAATCCATAAAAACAAACTTCTATAAACGAAGTTTCTTCACATTAAGAGATTATGCATTCCTCTCTTTTTCATTCCAATTTACAGTAAAATTGTCACTTATGTTTTCAAGGTTATAGAGCACAAATCAAGGATTAAATACACATAGCATATAGACAGATTAGATAATATAGAGATTAAAACATTTGGTATTATGTGCTATTGCAATAGTACAATATTTGCAGATTAATTTATTTAAATTTATTTATTAATTTATACATTTATAAATACAATGACTATTTTCAGTTGGGGTGCATAACTTGCTTTCTCTGAGTTTATACACTGACTTTCCCATTCATCACTTATGCCAGAGAGGAAAAGCTAAGCTGAACTTAATTAAACATTATGTATTATGCAATTATTCTTTATTGTAGTAGAAATTGTTAATAATTTTCCTAATTATAACATATAACTGTCCACTTTTCCATTTCCTTCATTACAGGTAGTTGTTATTTAACAAACACTCGTTCAACAATGGTTCGAACTTACAGCGATGCTGAACAAGCAGTAGTTATGACCAATCGTTGTACTTATGACTGCTGCAGCATTCCGTGGTCACATAATCACGATCTGTGACCTTCCCTGTTGGCTTTTGACAAGCAAAGTCAATGGGGAAACTGGCAGGAAGTTAGAAGTTACGGTCAAGTGAGGTCCTTGCTTAACGCGTTCCTTACCTAGAAATGGCAACTGAAAACTGCTAGAACTGATGTGGCTTAGTGACACAATCATGTGGGGTTTTTTTCAATTAACAATTGTGTCACTTAAAAATGGAGTTTCCAGTTTCCAATTAGCTTTAAGCAAAAACTACCTATACAATTTAGCTAAACAATTAAAATAAACATGTAAACAAGGGAGTGTGCTCGCATACTTAAAATGCTGATTTTAAAAAAAGTTTTTAGAACTTCATTACTAAGGTGTATTAATCTGCAATACCTGTTCATAGTCCCAGAGACATCAATATCATTCATGAAGCATTCTATGTTCATGGGCAGGTCAGAGGCATTTGCACTCATCAGTTTCTTCAGCTTCTCACATTCCTGAGATAATCTTAACAGGGCCCGAATTTTGGACTTTATGTCTAGTTTGTATTTCTTCCCAAATTCTTCAGAAAAATAATTTACTAATACTTCATCAAATTTCCTGCCACCGAGCATTGTGTCAAATGCTGTCGCAAGTACCTTCACAATAAAAAGAAAAAGTATATTATCTATTAAACAGCTGGCAAGTTATTAATCAACCAATTAACCCCATTACCAATAATGAATCCAGTTCAGGGTCATATAAAGTACTAATTTAACAAATTATAGCAGCCATGTATTATACATGTTTAATCACTAGCACGCACACACACACACACACACACACACACCAATCATACTTGAACATCAGTAACGAGATACTTCCAACCTGAATGAAAAGTGATCAGATCATAGAAAACATTGTACCAGACTATGTATCTTTAATGTCCTTAGCAACTGTCAATTACAGAATCATTTATGCAGAAAGAATGCTTTTCCATAATATACTGAGTCATGCTATTATACTTAGCAAATTATTCAGAGGCATATGGCTGTAGTATGGCTAAACCACCTGGTACACTCAGAGCTTCCTGTATTATCTAAATGTGAGTTAATGGCTACCATACCATATAGTTAAGCAGCCATTAACCTGCCTGAAGAGTGAAGTGAATTTATTCCATAATTCCTTTCTACTTACTACATTCTTATGAGCATACACAGCTTATTTAAATAAACCAACTGAGAAAAGGACTACAGGTAGCTACCCCCATCCTGCACACAGATATGTGCTACAGACAAGCTCCTCTCAGTTTTTGTCACTTTGTCCGTTCTTCTCACTTTTCCAGGGGAAATAAACAGTCACAGTCAATGCTGAATCCATTAGCTAAACTTCTAATTTGTTGTGCCCCTTTGTGTCATATTGTTCATTAAATGAAATGTTGCTTTGTCTCTTTACCGGATGCCTGAAATGGGGCCACATATTTGGTCATTGGAAAAGAAGAGTGAACTTTATATTGTTCATGATGTATGTGACAATGTTGGAGAGTATTTCTGATGTGCTAATTTTCAAGTTTTGCAGTAAAGGCAAACTTAAAGACACTGTACTCTGCAGGAATTGTCCTTTATGCATTATCTATTTTCACTTCTGATCAATCTTTCACATCAGCGTAACTTTAACTGCAAATATGATTCAGTGGCAAATATCAG
Organism: Psammodynastes pulverulentus; assembly: GCA_025802295.1. Lineage (NCBI taxonomy): Eukaryota > Metazoa > Chordata > Lepidosauria > Squamata > Psammodynastidae > Psammodynastes > Psammodynastes pulverulentus. Next base: position 71,536,117 of record JAOYMU010000098.1, read on the forward strand.
GATGTTTGCCTATGTATAGATCATATTCTGAATTTCTTCTTTTCAAAAACGTAATTTGTTTTTCAATGTTGATATCGCGAATGAAACCCACTCTTTCAATTCACCATCTGGGAATCTATCTTCCAGATGGGTACATACTCGCTCAACAAACCACAAAACAGCACCATTATTTATTTCAGTTCCAATACAGGCAATACTTGTTTTCACTCAGGGTTAAAGTGAGCAATATAGCTAGTCCTCGACTTACGACCACAATTGAGCCCCAAATTTCAGCGGACAGGTGAGATGGTTGTTAAGTGAGTTTTGCCCCATTTTACAACCTTTCTTGCTACAGTTGTAAATTTGGCTTCCCCATTATTTTGCTTGTCAGAAGGTTGCAAAAAGGAATCACATGATCCCAGCACACTGCAATCATCATAAATATGAATCAGTTGCTCAGCATCTGAATTTTAATCACATGATCATGGGAATGATGCAAAAGCCGTAAGTATGAAAATGATAAGTTACTTTTTCAGTGCTGTTGTAATTTTCAACGGTCACTAAATGAACTATTGTAAGTCGAGGATTAGATGTATATCAGGGGTGTCAAACTCAATTTCATTGAGGCCGCATCAGGATTGGGGTTGACTTCAGTGGTGGGGTAGGTGTGGCCAAGGTAGGTGTGGCCATGGTGGGCATGGCCAACTCCCACTGCTGCTGTGCTCGCTCTCCTTGGACAGGTTGCTCATGGTGTGTGCGGTAGAGCAAAGTGTATGGGTCAGAGGAAGGCCCACTCCATCTCCTTACAAGAACACCCAGCTTTGTAACTAAAGCATCCTCAGTGATAGGATGGGAGACCACCAGGAGAGGTCAGGAGGAGGAGACAAGTGGGATGACAAAAGACAGCAGGGTTACTGGTGGCCAAGTGCGAAGGCAGGATTTACCTCAGACCCTCAATCTCTCTCATTATAAACTTCCTGCCTTCCCTCCCTCCCTTCTTTTTCCTTCCCACTTCATTCTTTCTTCCTTCTTCCTTCCCCTCTTTCCTTCTTTGCCCTTCCTTGCTCTCCTGCCCTCTTTTCTTGTCCTGTTTTCCCCATTGGAAATAGCTGTTTGCAACACATAAGGAGGGGATACTTTCCTAAGAGCTCACAATTCAAGAATACCAATGTGCACATGAGGTATCTCAGGGTGGGGAAGGCCAGGGAGGGGCTAGTGATAGAACAGGCCCTCCCTTACCACTAAGATACCTCGTGCTTCTCCCTCCCTTCCTGCCACAAGGACTCACTTATCTTGCAAACATCTGTCTCCTCTCTTTGTTTCTGTTTCTTTGCCTTTGCTTTGAGAAGGGAGGAGAGTTGGCTGGGAAATGCTTTTCGTGCCAAGAATGGAAGCTCCTGGGTGCTATAATATCACGCAGATTCAGGCACCCATCCTCTTTTGCAGAGTTAGGGACCCAGAAACTTTCATTCTCAGAGCAAAAAGTGTTTGCCAGTCTCCTGCTCCTCTCTTACCCCCCAACTACTTTCCACTTAACTACTTAATGAAACCTCATTGTCCCACGGAGCATGCTTACATGCAAATGGGGTGAGACAGAGAGAGAGAGAGCGAGAGTGTGTGTGAGAGAGAGAGCAATCCAATTGTATATGTGTATGGGAGAGAGAGCGATCCATACAGGACACATAAGCTGCTGGCAGTGGCACAGGTGACAGGAGCCATCTGAGCAGTGAGGCGGTAGAGTACAAAGCAAGGCGGGGGTGCAGAGTTGCCTCCCCATGCCCTGCACCGGTTTACCTGAGTGCCCAGCTAGTCAGGCACTGAAGTGCCATAGCTGCCTCCACAGCGAGACAGAGAGAGGGGGAGGCTCTCCAAACTCTGTGTGTGTGTGTGTGTGTGTGTGTGTGTGTGTGTGTGTGTGTGTGAAAGAGAGAGCGTGCAATCCGTTTTACTTGGGCATTTAAACTACTGGTGGTGGGGGTGGGGGAAGGGGGCAGGAGCCATCTGAGCAGCCATTTTTCTCCTTGTCCTCTCCACTGAAGCAATGGCAGGCTCTGCAGGACAGCAGGGCCTCTCATTTCTCCCCCAGTGCGGTGAACTCCAGCTTCAGTTGGGGCATTTAAGCTGCTGATGGCAGCAGCCACCTAATGATTGCCGCCTCCCCAACCAGCCAGCCAGCACCGCCTGACCTGCTCCTTGCCGACTGGTGCAAATCCTGGCTGTTCTCCTCCTCCTCCTCCCTGCCCAAGTGGCAGAGGGCTCCATGGGACAGGGTCTCATCCCTGCCCCAGCACAGCGAACTCCAGTGGCCTGGACGCGGGTGTGAAGGGACTGGCCCCACAGTGCTTCCTCACTCAGTTGAAGGCTTCGTTCAGCCTTCAACAGTAAGTCTGACACACGCAAGTGAGCAGCATACCAGGGCCACGGACGGTGTTGGTTCCTGAACCCAGCCAATTCCGATTCCAAGGTCAACCTGACAGTTTGCGGCTTTACCTGCTGTTGCTTCAGTGAGAGGAAAAGAAAATCGGCTGCTCAGGTGGCTCCTGCCCCCCCACCGCCAGCAGCTTAAATGTCCCAACTAAAGCAGGCATTGTACACTCTCTCATACACACACACACACACAGTGTTTGGAGAGCCCCCCTTCTCTGTCTTGCTGCAACAGCAGTTGCAGCACTTCAGTGCCTGGCTGGCAAGGCGCTCAGGTAAGCCGGTGTGGGGCGTGAGGAGGGCAGCTCCTCAACCCCGCCTTGCTTCGTACTCCACCCCCCACCTCACTTTGTGGCCATCACACAGCAGCAGTTGCAGCACTTCAGTGCCTGGCTAGTGGGGCACTCAGGTAAGCTGGTGTGGGGTGTGGGGAGACAGCTCTGCACCCCCCTGCCTTGCTTGTACTCCACTACCACCACTGCCTCACTGCTCAGGTGGCTCCTGTCACCACTGCCAGCAGGGATCACACACTCTCTCATTCACACACACTGTTTGAAGAGCACCCCCCTCTCTCTGTCTTGCTGTGGTGGCAGTTGCGACGCTTCAGTGCCTGGCTGGCAAGGCGCTCAGATAAGCTGGTGTGGGGTGTGAGGAGGGCAGCTCCTCATCCCCCGCCTTGCTTCGTACTCCACCTTCCACCTCACTTTGTGGCCATCGCATCAGTGCACTGCTCAGCCTCCTGCTAGTTTACAGCGGTGAGCAAGAAATGGCGAAGAATGAAGTGGGGCGGGGGGGTGGAGGATAAAGCAAGGCAGGGGGTGCAGAGCTGCCCCACCCATTCTGCTCCGCCCCAGCTTACCTGAGGGCCCTTCAGCCAGGCCAACCCTCACCTCTCCCGCCACCCAGGGCAGCCACATCTCTTCACTAACCTTTCCAGCTCCTTTTGTCACTGCCTCACGCAGAGCAACTAAAGTAGTCTGTGGGACTACAGTAAAAAAATAGTTCAGACCTTCCAACTTCTCAAGAAAAAAAAGAGGTTGAAGGTCTGAACGATTTTTTTACCCTAGTCTGGCAGACTATTTTAGTTGCTCTGAACGTGGCGATGGAGAACTGGGCCTCTGTGCATGCATGCACACCAGGATGGTTGGGGCTTGGCCGAAGTGACACAGGCAGAACCCTTATAGTTTCCAGGATGCCCACACGGGCCAGATTCGGCCTCATCACGGCCTCATTTTGTTTTCTTCAGATGATCAGATCTGGATTGTAAAATTTCAGACACCTAATAAACGGCAGCAAAGTGTTATCTTTACTATTATCTCATAGTCATCTAGAGTAGACTTTTGCAGCCCAAATCTAGAAACCTTAATTTATCCAATCTAAGTCTCTCTGTGAAAAGGAAGCTAGGCAAGAAAACAAAAATCTTAGGTGACAGAAGACAGGAAATAGATTAATTCTCTTCATCTGTAAGTACAGATAGTTTTCAACAATCAGGATCACAATATCCCAGACCTCCGAACATTCCGTCGGGCCCTGAAAACACACTTTTTTCATCAGGCCGGTTTGTCCTGACTCCA
>JAOYMU010000098.1:71565628-71577831 GCA_025802295.1 Psammodynastes pulverulentus
TATTGTTTTTGTGTCTTTGCCTGTCTGTTACCCGCCCCGAGTCCCTTTGTGGAGATGGGGCGGGCTATAAATCAAATTTAAATTAAAAATTAAAAAAAAAAGTTCAGTGTACTTGCTTTATGGTATCTGAAGTACTTATATTAAGATACTCCATTACAATTAAACATGTGCAACTGATACTTTTAAGTTGGACTTAATTAAAAGAAACCAAAATATACAAAAAAAATGTTTTCATATAGGAACAATATTTATATGCTATTTAGTTATGTGCTATTTAGTTGAATGATTTATTAATAACATTCATTTAAATAGTTTAAATATGCAGTTCTATTTATTTAGTACTTTTTTATTGTTTTGTTTATTTTTTTATATCTTAGATTTCCACCTTTGCCTTTATGTTTTCTCATTTGTTAAGAAACTGATTTTAATCTAATGTTAGTGCAGGTTTTCTGATTGAACTCTTTAAAAAAATACATACTAATTGAAGTAATTTCTTCCTTTCATCTGATTCCCTTCCCTCTCAATCAGCTCTGGCGAATGTACTACAGACAGGAAGAACAAGAAAAAAAGGTATGTGAAGAAATCATTTTTATAGTTTCATAGTACTGTTATCTTTCACTTGGACTCATACTGACATGCCCTCCACTTCCGATCCTTTCTTAGCTTGAAAGAAAATATTCTTTTTAATATGATTATTTATTATTTTGATTTATATCCTTTCTTTCTGTTCTTAAAGGAAACTAACAATAATAAAAATGCCAACAATAATATAATAAAATCGTTTAAATGTCAAAAACTTTTTCACATTGAAAAAGGCTGGCTAAAAAAGAACATGAGAATAACTGATAAATCAGGCCTAAGCCCACACTAGCCCTGCATTCTGTTTCTCACATTGGCAAGCCAAATGTCTCTGAGGTGTTCATAAACAGTGGTTGGAGACCTAATCCCTCCTGTCATTGTTGCTCTGTAACTGGTATTTGGAGGCACCCTGCCAACCCAAGAGAAACATTTGAGTTTTCAAGACTAAGCCCTTGATCTTGATCGACTACATACTCATTTAATCCTCTTTTAAAGACATATCTAGGTCATCACCACATTTGGTAACGAATTGCACAGGCTAGTTACATGCTCTGTGAAGACCTAAAAAAAAAAAAGATTCTGAATTTCCTTTCAGCCATTTTCATTGGAGGAAAATCTGATTCTTTACTTTTGCGAAGGAAGTGTACCTCAAGAATGTTTCCCTTCCCCAAGTTGTCAGGCTTTATGCAGGCTCCCTGCGATTCTTGGCTGTCCAGGCAGCTTTTTTCAGAAATTGGTCCACATAGTAGAAAGCTTTCAGACACAACTCAGCTTCATTAGATTTTTTTTTTTTACACCAGACAAGCATGAAGCCACATATACCTAGAAAATGTGTCCCCTGTACTATACATAAATCAAACCCCTTCTGTTTATGTTTCCAAGTCAGTAAATACCTGGATGTTCTTCTGTAGGCCTTGAAAGGCACCTGATCTGTGTTGACATAACAGTGCTCTCTAGCCCGGTTCTACTGGTTTCCAGCTTAACAATTTTCATTCTTAGCATTACTTTTTCCTAATGTCTCCTAGCTATATTAGTGACTGCTGTATTTTTCTCAGCTACTGTGTATTTTAATTTTTGTAGTTGTGACTGTACTTCTTTTACCTTTATTTTAAACATCGTTGGCTGCTTTTTGGTGCGATTTCTTGCTGGGACTGACTGAATAAATAAAATGTGAAAAGGGAAAACTTTTGAGTTCTTAAAATATTTTTGTCTCATCTTCAGTAGTTTTCCGTCTATGTGATATTGCCTCCCCCTTCCATGTAACTGGCCTACTGTTTACAGTATTATGGATGTGGATATACTATAGATTTTTGTAGAACCATTATAATGATGACAATTTTATTTTTAGTTCCTTTCCTAGCATGGATTTCTGCCTTTTTCAAAGCTTCTCCACAATGACTCAGTATTTTCTCTGACCTATCACTAGGACCCCACAAGAGCCCAAGCCCTTTCCTAGGTACTTAAAGCAAAAACAAAATCAAGAGACCAAACACAGTTTCATTCTGTAGCTTGAGAAAAATATAGAAGGCCATTCTGTTTGCTGGCCAAACTGGCCTTAAAATGTGAGAGCTTCTTTAACAGGGCCTTTCCTGCTGCACAAGCTCTGTTGAGTTAAACCCAGTGGTATACTGGAGCCAGCTTGAGAGAGCCAATTATTAAATGTTCTGGAATGTTGTCAGCCAGTTCAGACCAAAGCAGAGCTGAACTGCAACAGTTGACATTCCAGTCACCTATTTGGTAGTGCAGGAGTAGCAATGGAACTGGCAGAGCCAGTTGTTATACATCTATCAGCACACTCTTGCATAAATCGTTGTGAGATAGTGAGATTCTAAGCTGTATAGGGTCTTAAGCACTGAAAAAGAACCTTAAACTTTGCCTGGAACAGGTTCCAATCAATTCAGATAGTACAACATGGTTGGATTCTTATATAATGCACCATAAAAACCTTGCTGCAGAAAACTAGACTTTACTTAAATATCTGCAAAACTTCCTGCCTTATCATCAGGAAGAAGGGGGCAGGGGAAGATACATGAACTTAATGCCTGCTGTAAATCATTGACACAGTAGGAAATGATGTTCTTAATAATTTCTATATCATTGCATGGGCTGATAACTATGCCTGGAGAATTATTACTTGAGTCAAATAAATGTGATAATTGAAAAAAACAAAGCTTTTTTCTGATGTTTGTTCTTTTATGATTATTGATGACTATATGGTAAGCCTGTGCAAATCATTTGATAAGAGTCCCTTTCCATCGTGTTCCTCCCCCAGGCAAGGATTTGGTCCTTGACATGCCAGTCTCAGGAGAACTTTGGAGCAATAGGCTCTTCTGCTTTGAGAGAATGTATGTTGAGGCAAAATCTCACAGAATGGTTTGCATAGGCCTTCTGCAAGGTAAACTGAAAATGTCAGCCCTTGAGTGAATATCATAATACTTGGGGAGAAGATGCAAGCTGTTTTTTCCCTACTAAAAATCTAAAATCTTTTAATAAAATTGCTAAATAATGCCTGCTGGTCCTTTTAAAACTTCTGTCCAGGTCTAAAAGTGTGACAAGTTCCAGCAGCAGCAGCAGCATCACCTCAGCTAGCGAGTCTTCATCAGAGAGTGATGATTCCTCCTCCTCCTCATCAGATGACAGTGATAGTGATGAAAGCTCTTCCAGTTCTTCATCTTCTCCATCATCCAGTAGTTCTTCTAGTTCTTCTGACTTTGAAACAGAGTCAAGTTCTTCCAGCAGTAGCAGCAGCAGCAGCACAGACAGCAGCACAGATGATGAACCACCAAAGAAAAAGAAGAAGAACAATTTAGTGCGATGCTAGGACTATGGTGGCATTAAACAATAACTCACATTGGAAATGCATAATGGCCAAACTAAACTAACCGGTTGTCTGTTTTTACAGTTGTAAAACGGTATGTGTTTTTACATAGTAGTTGATAGGCCATAAGCTGTTAAATGGCAAGTAATACTTATTGAAAGAGTATTTTTGTGGATTACTGTTTAATAGGGAATGCTACCTTTTTTTCTTAATTTTTAAAGAAATCTAATATTTATATGAATTAAGGTCCAGTCATCCTGATGTTTACATGCCAGAAAGCAGAATATATTTTCTGAATCATCCTGTGTTATAGTCATATAGCAATCTTGTGTTTACATCAGTTTTGTAGTCTAAGTAAGATGGAAGGAGAATATGAAGTTTGATTTCAGATGGCTAAGATACCCAAAGCCATATTTAATGTCCCTCCTCAGTTACAGAGAAAACAATATTGCATTCTGTACAGGAAAAGCAAGCTTGTTTGAAAAAGTAAAAAAAATAATTCAATATTGTAGTCAATTAATAGTTAAGTATCAAATTTACATTAATTGGATTCTTTTGTGATTGGTATCCTATATACCGATCTTATTACCATCTTAGTCCAGTAGGATTGTTGAGCCTATTGAAACCAGACACTCTGTCTCAATTGCCCTTCTAGACTTGCAAAGAGGATGCTAGGTAGAGATCTTCGCATTGTACTGAGGAGTATGTATCTTACTATAGTTAAGCTCATTCTCTCTAAAGTCTTGTAGCAAGCCCTCCTGTAACATTAGGTTTTGATTGACTACCATGTACAACTTCCTTTTGCTCTTTTGTTAGAATAATTGCTGGCTAGTTCCTTCTGCTTACACAGTACATAAACTTGTGGAAGAGGATACGATAGCTGGGGGAAGAGAAAGGTAAGATCTATTCCCTCATTCACTCTTCCAGGCAAAGAAAACTTCATTACAGTAGTCTATTGTGTTTCTGATAGAAATAGATATTACTATAAGTAAGAAATGGCCAAAAGGAATAAAAATAGTTTATGCTATAGTTTCAAAATTAAAAATTAATTATTTCCAGTTTAGAGGAGGTTAGGGAAAGAAAGAGTTTGGGGTACTTCCTGACTCCTCCTAGTCTTATAACTTACTTTCATATTTTTCTTCCTTTCAGAGAAAAGGATGTGTTTAAATTTACTGTCATGTAAAGCATTAGCTTGGCAACTGATTATTGGATAAACATTTCAGCCCAGAAATCCTTGCAAGACTTCATGCTATGTTTTACATTTGGCAAAAATCTAAAATATTGCCAGCTAACCACCGAGTTAGCAATGTTTCTGTTCTTTTAAGCCTGCATTTTTACCTTTTGCCATTTATTAATTGTTCCCCCTTCCCCCCCCAAAAAAATCCTTGAGCTGTTATAGTTGTAATTTAGTGGAATGTAAAAGTCATTGGTAATCAGAGTGAATATTTTCCAGATCATTTTAAGTTGTCTCTTTAAATGCCGAATCCCTGTTTATGATGACATGTAATGATTTCAGAATAAATTCTTAGGGTTATATTATAGGTTTTAAAAAGAGCATTCTTCTGTTTATTATAGGTTGGGAAGGGAACACAATGACACTGAAAAGCAGAGTAAAGAAATATCCAAAAACTAGAAAATTATAACATTTAACTAAAAAATCAATAATCCTGGGTATCCCATTACAAAAACATTTAAGCCAGAGATGAGAAACTTATTTCACTCAAGGCAACACTGATTTCAGTTGATGATACTGTAATCAAAAGTTGGCAGGGCTACTTCACTTCAAGCTTGCTGCCTACAACTTACTTTTCTGGAGGCAGATCAACGCATCCTTTCCCTGCTTTGGTAATTAAGCTTTTAAACTGCCTTTGTTAATATCAAACTGTTTTTAAATTGTGCAAATTTTAGATTAGTCTTATTTCTGATCAGCGCTTAACACAGGTGGATGTTTTTTCTCTGCTTCCAACCTTCTAGAAGGAGGGAGATCTTGGATTGAACCTGAAGGCCATGTGGGACACCCTCATCCCTCTGAATATGGCTTGGATAGAGGTTCTCCATGTTCAGATTTAAACACAGGATGAATAGCAAATTGCTCCTTAAATCAGAGGGAAATCTTGAGGAAGCAGTCTGCTGTATGAGAACATACAGAAGCAACAGTACTATTATTATTATTATTTTTATTTTTAGCAATGCTTGTTTCTGCACTTTTGTCATTCTTTAAATAGTAGCTTAACATTTGTTGTAATAGCAGTTTTTCTTCTCATTCAAATCTAAGTGATTTAGTGTACCCAATGGCCTCATCTTATCTACAAGGCTAGGATACTCCTTTTCACATGGTTTGATCCTCTGTCCACTGAAAGAGAAACAGCACTATCCAGTACTAACAAAGACCACCTTCAGTTTTGTAATAAAAATCTTTGCAGGCAACTATATACATGTCTCTCTCCACCATGCATCAGAATCTTTGAAACAAGGCCAAATGCTTTGATCTTTTTAATCAGACCTGTTCAAGCTTAAAGACTTCCCTTTAAGCTGTTTTTGCACTGTGCATGGAGAGTAGCCTTCAGTGCTGCAACTGAAATGTTTCATCTTTGTGCCTTTCCCTAATATTAAATATGCCCTGAAAGCATTGTAAAATGGAAGAGTTTGAGGTGTTTGCTTTGTCGTCTGCACGCTATTTTGGGCACCTAGAAAAAAAATATTATACAAATACTTAACAATGAGAAAAATATTTATTTTCAGTGGAGCTGGATAAAAAAATGATATCTTTAAATATTCCCCCTTGTGATATTTTTGCATAAAAAATATTAGCCTATAACATGCATTTGATTAATCTGGTCATATTCTAATTTAGTGTCACTTATTTTAAAATGTTTATTTTTTGCAAAGCACAAGTTATATATAATGAATTTGAATGGAAAATGCATACTATGAAAGATTGCAGTCCATTTCTTGTGGGTTACAGAAAAGAAATAACAGGTTATTGTGATGAATTATAGGCAATTGTCAGTAGTCATTAATCAATATAGTTTGTTTTTAGTTTCTTTTTTGATGGGAGTCTTTTTATGAGGAATATGTGGGAGGGGACATCTGAACATATCCTAGTCTAGTTAAAGTATGAATCAATGATTGAACTATTTTTTTATATTTTTATGAAAATGTGTGTAGAATGACTTTTGAATACAAATGTTCTATTTAAATGTTTATGTAAGTTGTGCATTTTAGTCTGTAACCATTTCTATGTTTTGCAAAATTTAGACACTATAATTCTAAAACTACCAGAAAATTATTTGAATCATGCTATAGAATGTATAATTTAAGAAATTAATAAATTATTAAATGCAAATTAAGGGTTTAAACTTTTTATTTTTAGAGATAGTAAATTTAGTGTGAATATCAAAGATAATGAAAGAACTGTCTAGATGTCAGAGACTGTTCAGCTTTACCTACAAGATTGTTGCCTGCTAATTAAGCAGAATGGGAAGAACAAATACAGAGATTTAAAACCACAAAGAAAAGGCAGTAAAAGTGTTAATGACTCCTACAAATACCACGTTTCCTCAAAAATAAGACCTGGTCTGATATATTTTTTGCCTCCAAGAGGCACCAGGTTTTATTTTGGGGGGATGTCTTCCACTGTCTCACATCGTGGTGGCGGCACCAACAGCTCCACCCAGTAAGAGCCCATGTGGGTGGCCACTGCCGGCCCTCTTGTTCTGCTGCCACTTGCCGCCGCTCACACGTGGAGCTCCTGGTCTCTGTTTCAATGTCAGAAGCTTTCAGGAAAGGCCTCTGCAGTGGAGAAATGAGCTCTGATAGCACCGCTGAAGCCAAATGGAGGTCTGGGGTGTGCCGTGTGTGTCAATCCGGAGCTCTTTTATCAGCTGCAGAAGCCTTTCCTGAAGGCCTCTGACAACAAAACAGAGGCTGGGAGCGATACACGCAAGCGGCCGCAGAAGAAATAAGCTGGCAAGATGAGGCAAGTGTCTGGGTATGCAAGGCTTGGCTGCAACTGTCCAAAGTAAGCAGCTCCACCACCCCCACCCCCATTCCCACCCTAGCTTGATTTTTACCCATGCGCCTCGCCCCACCCCGTGCAACCAGAGTGAACGGGTTTGTTAGGGCTTATTTTGGGGGTACGGCTTATATTGGGCTTACGTGTAAAAATCAAGCTAGGTCTCGTTTTCAGGATAGGTCTTATTTTCTGGGAAACACAGTATGCAACCAGACTTTATGGCCCAGATATTGGAAAACATATAAGACAGTTATAGGCAAAAGCATATTATCACACTATTGCACAAATTGGAATTGCAAATGAAATTTTGCTTTACAACTTACAAAGAATAAAGTCATATATGAAAAGGGAAATGCCAAATGAGCAGACACAGTTTAGAAAAGGCAGAGGACCCAAGATAAGACAGATAACGTAAATCAGATAAGAGAAACAACACTTCTCCCCCCCCCCCAAGAATGTGGTTTATTTTTGCTTGATCATATATAGCAGAGCCTTTGACTATATATAGATCATGCCAAAATGTGCAGTATAGTAAGGCTAACGAGGGTTGCTAAAATATCTGATTATTCTGAAGAATCTTTATAAGAACATATTGTAGGAATTGAGCTTGGAGACAGAGTGATGCAGAGTGAGACAAGGAAGTATAAAATGCCCAATTCTTTGTGCATTATCATAAAAATGGTGAAGGTGGAAGAGATGACAACAGAAGTCAAAAACAGGAAGCTATAATACTTAAGTTGAGATACACACATTTTGTTTATTGAAACTGTAGATTCAGCGGGGGAGGGCGAGTGTAGCAAGAAAAGATGCAAAATATGCTCATCACCACATTTGTTTGTTTAATCATATTTAAGAACTGCCCATCTCCCTCATATATTCAAGAGGAGTAGATCTTGTGGTGATATGTTGCTTTTGATACTCTTGCCAAAAGCAGCAAAAGCTTGCAACACTCCTGGCTCATTATGAAAGCAAAAATGGATTACTCTTATGGTAAAACAGTGACATGACAAAGTGTCAGCTCCATGCCTAGTGACTGTACTATTGTTGGCAAATAAATGGTAAGTAGTTTTGGTTTCCTCAATTGAAGAATAAAGATGGATAGTGTGGTAGAGAAATAAAAGGTTTGATTTTAAGGAGGAAGATGGTGATAGAGAAAATTGTGAAAAATACAAATATTTCTCTGGTAACAAAGATCAGAATAGTTAAAGCATTTTTTTCCTCAGAAGTAATATGATAGGTAATTAGATAGGTAGATGTCTTTCATGAAGCTTATGAAAGTTATTCTTGACTATAGAAAACCAATCATCTAATCCCAAGCCAAATGAAGCCTGGATGTTCTCTTCAAAAGATGATGAATAAGCAAAATGTCATGTGATTTGGGCATGTGATGAACGATGAACTAAAAAATATGCTTGGGAGGTTCAGGGAATAGGCAGGAAAGACAAATGTGAAAATGGGTAGGGTCAAACTGCAGAGCATTTGTCCTAATTGTTGAACCAGACTTAATGGTACCTAACTCACTTCTTTTGCAGAATATGATGACCCACTTACAATGGTTAGATTGCTAGTAACTTGGAAACACTATGCCGTTGCCCAGGTTCACACATTGGCATAGGGCAATTTGAGTTTACGTAAATATTGTGCTTATGTACAATATTCCATTTACTGAAATAATAACATATTAGCATTTACAGTGTGTATCATCTAGCTGTCACCTCCCTTAAAACGTTCAGAAAAGATTTAGATATTTTTCAAGTAAGGATATTAAGCAGGATGCAGAACATCTGGATTAGATGCCAAATGTACTTAGAATTATTCTTGAAAAATTGAGGCCAAGTCATTAAGGAATTGTTGATAATTATCTGATGTGCATCTCTTACAGCTTTTTTTGGCTTTCAGACCTAGGAGTGCAAAAATATTATGCAATCAGTTAAGATAATTAATTACAGACAGGACAAAGAGTGAGCTAAAACATCACAGAAAGAAACGAGGGCAATGCATAAACTTGAAGGTTTTTTTGTACTGGTATGTACAAAAAAATACCATACAGTGTCTGTCTGTTTTTTGTTTAACAAATTTAATTGGCTTCTCGCATAGAGTAACTGTGAGTGCCTTACAAAATTAAAAATCCAAAATATAGAAACCCATAACCTCCCAGTATCAAACACAAATCAGTTACTTGATTGGTTCTGTGTCAACCTGGGGTCTCCATGCCTGCTGACGGACCCACATCTTCATCACCTTCCAGAAAAGTATCAAGGTAAGATTATAAAAGTATAACTTTATATTTGGGGAAACAATATTCCATAGGAAGGAAGCCACCACAGAGAGGGCCCTTTTTCTTGGTCCCACAAGATGCACTTCTCTGACAGATGGGACCAACATACTCTGCCTTCCAGTTCTGGTGGGTTGGATAGATGTAACTGGGGAGAGGTGGTCCTTCAAATAATCTGGCCCCAAGCCATGTAGGGCTTTAAAGGTGATAGTCAGCACCTAGAATTGAACCCAGAATAAACTGGCAACCAATGTAGCTCCCACAAAAGGGGTGACGCATGTGTCAGTCTAGACATGTAAAACTATGCAGGCTACTGCAGTTTGAACCAACTGAAGCTTCTAGATATTCTTCAATGTTCGTTCCATGTACAGCGCCTTACAATATTCCAAGTGGAAGTTGATAGGGCATTGGTGATTATGAGAAGGGCGTGGTACAGGAATGGGGATAACTGATGCATAACTTGCAGTTGTATAAAGGCCTTCTGGCCACAACTGCCATCTGTTCTTCGATCAGGAGTTGCAAGTCCAGAAGAATCCTCAGATTATGTACCAGATTTGGGGCAGTGCCACCTCATCCACAGCCAAAGATGTTAATTCTCCAAGAATCAAGAAGCCCCAAACCTAAAGCCAATCTGTGTTGCTAGGGTTCAGTTTCACCTATTCTTCCCTATCCTGTGAAGGTTCAAAAACCAAGAAAGACATGCTGAGCTTCCTCTAAGCAGTTTCTTTTACTCTACCTTGTGCATAGACAGAAATCTTGCTAAACTAAAGCTAACTACTTACACCCTTAAACAATACTCTGAGAGTCCTAGGGAGGAGGAGCTATTCCGACTATCCTCCTCCCACTAAAACTACCCAAACTCTCCAATACAGCATTCACAAGCTCTTTCATTAATTATGGATGTAACAGGTCTCATCTTAGAGGCAAAACCATTCATAGTAGCCAGATGCTCCATAATCTTTACTTGCCTTGTATCAATTATTCTGCTCAAATCCGTTTCAACACAATTCCCATTGAAACAAAATAGTTGAGGTTGGTCATTACCCCATCATCTGTTAATATTCAACCATCTTCCCCAAAATGAGGCCACCCCATCTTTTTTCTTCCTTTTACTATTGACACCACCAATGACCTTTTGTAGGCTAGGCTTCTTTTTATGTTGGTTGGGCTGGGTTCTTATACAAACTTATCTTAACTTCTGGCCTTCCCCTTAATGCCATCAAGAAAAATCTACCTCCTTTCTTATTCAACTTGGATTCTGACCAAAATTGGCTGAAATGAAGAACAGGTCATAACTGCCCAGTAGAATGTTTGTGCCATGCACATCAGTTACAAAAACATCTGATTCACCCAGGTAATGCCTATTTTTTCTATCCTTGCTCCTCCAGTCTAATATAACCCACATGCTGAGTCCGGTTCTAGCAGTGTGAACAAAAATGCACAGAATGCATTTTGTGGTTCCACTGCTGATTTTTTCTTTCTTTTTTTTTTTAGAGAATTTGATGTTAGAGTTCTGATTGTTGGAGGAAATATCCTTCTGGATTCAATTCCAAGTGGGGAAGAAAGACACTGGAAACATGGTGACTGCTTGGAAAGATGGTTTAATGGTAGACAGGACTACAGGGATGAAAAGGGAGATGCTGAGTCCTTGGGTTGTATGCCCTCTGTTGGGCTTTGAATTTGAGCTTGTGTTCTGATTGGTTGTCAGACTTCCATGGGGCCATGCAGGGTTAACTCTGTAGGTTGTCTTTTGAGTCCCGGGGTTGGTTGACCCTTGCTGGGCGGTGATGTAAAGGGCAATTGAATAGCTCTGCCTGAAGATCTTCGTTATGTAGAATGGACTGGCCTTAATGGCCCATTAAGAAAGGTGGGTGGGGGGCTGAGTTTCAACTTCTCTTTTAGGGAAAATATTCTGCCTTTTTAGTATATCCTAAAATATTTCATTTTCCTAGGAGAGGGATGGGTTTTAACTTCCAATATGATCAAATATCGCTTACTTTTCATTATAATTTCTGCAACTATTAAGTACTTGGAAAAAGTATCCCAATACTACATGGTATTGGGATGAAACTAAATTCCCTTTGATCTGGTAAGCGAGGAGGGAGAGTAACAATCAATGGAAAATCGTCGCCGCAGCCGTCTGTTCAGGACTGACAGCTCCCGTCGACGACTATCTCTCTCGCAGAGGATCTCCTTATCCGAGACCTCTCCGCCTAAGAGGCGGGCCAAGCTGCCCGTTTGGGCGATCGCCTCTCTCGACCGACCCTTCGCGAGTTCAATAATCTCCAAACTGGGAAGCCTCTTCCCAAAGTGGCCTTTCCGGGAGAGGATCACGTGGTCGCCTAGTAGGTTCCCTCCCCCTTCAGCCGCCGGATGGGGCGGGGGAGGAGTAGTAGGAGAAGGCCCGTTGACGCGGGGGTTGCTGGGTAGTCCTCTTCAGGGGAGGGAGGGGGAGGGGCAGAGAGAGAGGGAGGGAGGGAGAGGAGGAGGAGGAGGAAGAAGGAGAAAGCGGCAGA
>JAOYMU010000098.1:71593989-71609136 GCA_025802295.1 Psammodynastes pulverulentus
GTAAGACAGTATAAATGTAACCAAATGTCCTAAAGACAATCAGAACTTTGCAGCTCTCGCGGGCCATATAAAATGACATGGCGGGCCACATTTGGCCCGCGGGCCTTGAGTTTGACACCTGTGGTTTAAGGGAATGCTGTGTTCAGCTCTGGACAGCTCATCCCATTATATTGTAACTTTTATATCAATCTTTACCAATCTCTGTATTTTGTCTTATTTCCCAATTAATATGAAACTATGTTAAATATTTTATTTTATGAATGTTATAACTAGCAACCATCTTAACAAGTCTCATTTTCCCCAAATCTTTTTTTTATAAAGTTATATCAGTTACTTGGACTTCAAAGATTGTTCTCTGTTCTTTGTGAAATATTTTTAGGTTTATGATAAAGACTTCTCATAACCATAACTCAAATACTTAAGTCATAAACTTAAAAATATTCTCTCTTCCTTGTGGTTTAAATAAAATTAGCTTGAAAGGGAATTTCTATTTACATCATAATTTTTCTTTTTAATAATTCTTTCAGACATTTGTAGGCTTTTCCTCTTTAACAGGATGGGATTCAATAGCTTGAAAAAAAATTAAACTTTCCAACCCCGTTTATCTCTTTTTAGTCCATATGTCTTTAGCAGAATTTTTCCGTCAACAAAGCATTTATAAATTTTACTACTTATCTCTTGAGCTTTGCATTTGATTAAATTCAGGAGAAAAGATGGTATGGAAAGATTTACATCATCATCTGAAAGCATCTGGTTAACTTTTGAGTTGAGATACCCAATTAAATTAGTGTTTTCTGTATTTTCTCTTAATTCTTCTCTCCCCCCCTCTCATTCTATAAATCAGCCAAATCCAATCTAATGTCTGTAATATTTCTTTAATATCAATATTTTTTTTTTGGTTTGGGTTTTTTTGTTTATTTTATTTTAGTAGCAACATATGTTTATCAGACTCTACAACGTCTGAAACTTAAGCCTATTTTTTCAGTTGTTTATTAACTTGCTCAAACGTATCTGCTAAATCCTTCTGAAACATGTTAGCTGGCATCCCAATATGGCTTTAGTTCTTTTTGGAGTTGCTTTAATTTAATTTCCTGCTGAGTTACTTTCTAAGCT
Source organism: Psammodynastes pulverulentus (assembly GCA_025802295.1). NCBI lineage: Eukaryota > Metazoa > Chordata > Lepidosauria > Squamata > Psammodynastidae > Psammodynastes > Psammodynastes pulverulentus. The sequence goes on from JAOYMU010000098.1 coordinate 71,595,103, forward strand.
ACTTCGTAGGTGGTGCTTGATTTTTGCACAACCCAATGAGATGTCCTCCTCCATCGTTTTTTCTTCAGTACTAGAATGGGATGCCTGCTCATCAATTCTTGATTCATCCATGTAAGGCTTAATCCCCCTGCCTTTTGATAATTACATTTCTTAGACTTGTTCATTGCTTATTTGACCAGTTAGTTGTATATTAATAAAAATGGCTAAAACTATCTGGAGAGCTGGTTTGGGAAGAGAGTAATTAGCTCAATGAACCATCTTTTTTAGTGGCCTCCACCCCACACCATCCCTGCTTTCAACCATATATTGAAGAACAGAGGGAAGAATTTGGGATCAAAATGTTTATTTTTGAAACAAAAACAAACGATAAATTAATGCTGGCTACGTATGTATTCTGATCAGGTAGGAAAATTCTCACTGGTAGAGGCATCGCTGGCCAGTTCTTCACTGTTTCCAGGGTGGCTAGATCTAAGCACCCAGTGGGCCAGATCCAGCCCACGAGCCTTGAGTTTGACACCCCTGGTCTACAGGATCTTAGCCACTAAATGGCCTCTGCCCTCACATTCATTCAGCACTTTATTCCAAGTGTGCTGCTAGAGAGGTACAACTTTTTGTAAGGACTAGCCTCCATTTAGTTATTTTTGAGTAGACTCTCTTCCAAGTAAGAAACTTGTGTGAATCTCAGAGACTATGATGAGAAAAATTGATGACATGCCTAGGCAGATATATTCCCTTAGTTTTTAGAGATTATGGGAAATAAATTTAGATAATGTTATCCATGCTAATGTGCAGCTTTTATCATTTCAGGTTCATTTTTGAACTTCTCCCTAGACGTGAATTATGTTGTAAATTTAAGAATTCTACTGTCGATAGGCACCTGCTCCTGTTTCTATATGAGCTTAGTGAGAATTTCAGTTTAAAAGCAGTATGCAGAGCCATTACATTAAGAAATTGCTGTCAGCAGAGCAGTCACCCAAAGATGTATCTTGGCATCATTACTGTTTAATCTGTATATCAATCCTCTTGTGGTTAAGATAAATAATCTAGCTCATCATCTGCCTAAATGGAAAGACAGACATATTGCAATCCTCTTATATACTGAAGATACTGTGCTGTTATCTCAGACACCAGTTGGTCTAAAGCAAGCTTTATGGGCTCTAGCTGTACATAGTATAGCATAGTGTAGTACACTCAAAATGAATTGTGCTAAAAGTAAAGTATTAATATTCATTAAGTGCCCTAAATTCATCCCTAGCAACTGAATAAACACCTGATCAAATCTCCAAGTATATAAAAGTAGAGTTTCATGCATCTAGTATATACAGTGCATACATAGAGAATATTGTCCAAAATGTACAAGAACAACCCAATTGTAATTTTATTACAATTATTACATTGTTATTACATTAGAGATGCATTGCTCAAATTTGCCTCAACTAAAAGTATTCTCAGCCAGAAAATGGGCATAACCTTTGTTTAGAGTCCGTACAGTGCTTCACCTTTTAAAGAAGGTACAGTCTAAACTCTTAAAGAACATATTTCAAGCCCCAACAATGTGTTACTAACGTAGTGTTGTGCCATGAGCTGGGCTTGAACAAAATTAAAACCCATATTTAACTTGCATATTCTCTTATTGGCTAAAGTTACTTTTGTTCCACCATGGGGTTAACACCCTAATTTTAAGTGACAACTTCATTTTATCTTGCGGTAAGGACATTGCATTAGAAGTTGAAGAGCTGCGGTTTAGTACAATCCTGATAATGGGCTGGGCAGAGGCAATCTTTAAACAGCAGGCCAAGAACTTGTATGATGTATCACACCCAGAGATATGTTCCTGGGCAGTCATTCACTTTCCCCCCCAAACTTCCCTAAGCCAAGTAATAATTCCCATAGTCAGAAGATCCTGGCAAGTTTTAATGTCCTCCAAACAGATGTTCATGGGGGAAATTATGTGGTAGCACACTTGAATACAGACTTTACCCCTGTAATGGAGTTCCTGAATATTAATGCATGTTCTGCTACATTGCTTCTATTACAAAGATGCCTGGTTGCAGCTAATAACATGCCATCAACTTGAATTTTCAAATCATCCAAATCCATTTTATTTATAATGGTTATTTATTTCTCATATAATTCAGTTTTACTGTAGTTTTTCTTGCTGCCTGGTTTTTTTTTCTGTTTTTTGTTTATTTCAGAGCTAGTGTTTGGCTGTGATAAAGAATCTAATAAAATGTTGCATGTTTATTTTTTCATACTTTTGAGACATAATTTCTACATTACATGATTTATATGGTACGCATAAATACTTTATTGAATCTGCTCTAAAATCAGTAATTTGAGAGCTGGCCATCGTAAATGAATATGTTTAGAGGGGTGTACAAAGAACTAGTTATTTATAGTAGCACAGAAGCTTGTTTATCATTCATAACTAAATATTGGCAAGCAGAAGTAAAATTGTGTCATGTCTTGCTCACTGGCAACATTTGCTAAGAGCTATTTCTTCTTTGTATTTTTATGTTGCAGAGAACACTCCAGTTAGTTAAAAGGTTAGAAATAAAAACAATTAAATTAACATTATTAATCTTTAAAAGTCTATCTAAAAATTTCTTAGTTTTTTCATCATATTAGAACTAGTAGGAGCTAAATATCTCCCGAAGGGTTGCATTGTTCTACATTTTAAAATAAACTCATTTTTTCAGTGCAGGTAGTGTTAGTCCCAACTTATGACCATAATAATGAGCCTGGAATTGCAGTTATAAGTCATTGCAGTCATTAGTTGAGGCATCACTTTTGACTGGATCCGATTTTTGACATTTCTTGCAGTGGTCATTAAGTGAATATGGTGGTTGATAAGTGAATGCTGCAGTTGTTAATCAAATTCATTTTCCCCAATGAGCATTTTTTGCCTGAAACCAAAAGTAAACAGCAGAAACCAGCAAGAAAGCTGCAAATCATAGTCAAACAGTTGTAAGGGTGAATAAATTGCCAAACAACCAAACAGTGATCACATGACTATGGAGTTTTCGGTGCAGCTGTCGTAACTTTGAAAACAAATCATAAATAGCTCTGGGGAGATCCATCATAACTTCAACCAGTTGTTAAGTGACCAGTTTTAAGTCAAGGACTACCTGTATTGCATTATTCTCTGAGCTTGGGTGGTTGATAATGGTTAAAAAATGAACCTATTTTTAACATTTTGGAGAATGACCTTTGTTATTTATTCTTCTCTCTTGAAATATATTTAATTACCTAAGGGAACTTTAATATCCTTCTCACATATTTTGTTTCTATATTTGTTTTAGATGAATAGCTGTTTTGTATCTAGCTATTAGTCTTCATGCCTTCTAGTCACATTTTACGTGCTGTTTAATATAAACATTGAAGTTTGAGTGATCTTATTTTGCAAATGTATAATCTTATAAATAAACACAGTACTACTTGGATTGTTTTGGATAAAATGCAGTTTCTGCTTGTTACAAACCAAAAGGAGCTAACATTACAAATAGAATTTCTTACCATTGTCCAAGGAAATATCTATATCATATATTCACAGTAAAATTTATTTCATCAAAAGCGAGTTGACAGTACATAAGATTGAGTACAAAACCGAACATCTGAATATTGATAAAGTTTATGTAAAGATGAATTGTTAATCCAGAATAATTAGTAGCTTTTTGTTTTGTGAGAAAGTTAGGTACTTTACAGGTTGCTATTTGCTAAAGTATGGATTTAGAGTACAAACAAATCCTTTTTAGAGAGCATATGAAGAGTAAAGTAGAGACATTCTGTGGAGCATTCTAAGAAGACTGACAGAGAGAGGGGGGACTGCAGGTTTTGTATATAAGAATGAAGAAACATAGCTCTTGCTGGTAAGGATTTTGAATAAAATACAGTCAGTCTTTACAATAGCAATTGGGACTGGAATTGCCATCACTAAGTGACACAATCGTAGAGCACAATGTCATGTGACCATGCTGTTTAGCAGTCCCAGTTGCCATCATTAAGCAAGGATCTTATATGACCGTGACTTCTGACTTTTTGATGGCTTCTCCGTTGACTTTGCTTCTGGGAAGCCAGCAAGGAAAGTTGTAAATTATGATCATGGAGACACTGCAATAGCTGGAACTCTGAGGACTAGTCATAAGTACCACTGATCAGCATTGTCACAAGTTTGAAGGTCACTGAATAAATGGACATAAGCCAGGAACTACCTGTACTTTATTCAAAAGTCCTCAATTATTTTTTTAAAAATAACTTTTTAAATGTTAAATTAGACAATACATTTACTTACACAACAAAAATAGTATTTAGAATTGATTGGATTCCATTATGTTTGTATAGAAAAGTGCTGTCAAAACAAGAATTTTGTTGGAAGTCTAATAAGGATAATGCTTCTTTAAATCACATGTTTTACAAAGATTTGGGAGAAAGTAGTATTGTGCAATAAAAGCAAAAATTCTCAGGGTATTACTGTCTTAAGCTGCACACTTAGTACATGGAAGTTGACAAGTGGACAATGTCAATGTCAATGGATTCTCTGCGTCTTTATTATGATCAAAATATTGATATTGCAGCATTGGAAATATACACTTATGGCCCCTTTCAATGAACTGAAGACCCAATTGGCCTTGCCACCTACGAGTGGATTGTCTGTAGATGTAGACTCTGTAAGGACAAGCATAACGAAATATAGGACTCATTTATACAGAGTACATCTATAAATGTATTAGAAGTATTTACATATTTGAATAATATTTGCATTAGACTAGTATATAGAATTATTTATTGTTATAATGATATATCTGTCATATTTTTTCACTTTTTTTTAGACTATTTTAATGGGGGGTTGACAATGTATCGTTATTCTTATGTTTTATTAATTAAAAAGCAGTAAAAATTACAGTGGTATCTCAGTACTCGTCATTAATTAGTTCCAGGAGGTGCAACGAGTACTAAAAATGAGTACCAAACAAACCACATGACTAATGCGTGACCCTTTGTTTCAGCTGAAAGGGCACGAAGCAATTGACACCAACAAGTTCTAGCTTGCGGGTCGAGTACCCAACAAACGACGAGTCCCAGGACAAAATTTTTGCGTCAAAATGCATCGAGTACCAAATTCAATGAGTTTCAAAGCAGTCGAGTACCGAGGTAACACTGTAATTTTTTAAAAATTAGACAATGCATTTAATTGTTTATTTAAAAAATGTAGCATAACTTTTCTTATGAAAGTAAATGGCTAGGTTTTGTCAGTATGTATGCATAAGACAATTTCTGTTGTTTAGGCACTTCTAGTTTAAAAACAATGTGCATTAGAATATTTTTTTGTAAAGAGAGAGCAAAGCCACAGACTGTCAAGGTGTAAAAAGCAGAATCACTTGCTTTCGGTACCCTGTCATAAAATTTACATTATTTTCCTTTATAGCAACATGAACCGTGAAGATCGGAATGCGCTGCGTATTAAAGAAAGAGAGAGGCGTAATCAAGAAATTCAACAGGGTGAAGAAGCTTTCCCACCTAGTTCTCCTCTTTTTGCTGAACCATATAAAGTTGTAAGTGCATGAGGTTTGTTATTTTTCTTTAATGATCACACCACAGATTTTTTTCTGTAAATTGAGTACTGTGATGAACTTTCTAAGTAAATGTAGTGTATACTATAATATCAGTATTCTAGGAACATGAAAATAAGAATTTGAACTTTACACTCTAGATGCAAATACAGAGGGAAAAAGATGTTTTGTAAACTTAACATTGTTTTTTAAAAACTTGATGTTGATAGACCTATTAATGAAATGTTAAGATTGTTAGGAATAATACAAGCTCGTTCATGTAACATTCTTTTATTAATATCCCAGCACTGACAGCTCAAACCACTTGAACCCCTGAACTGTCTAAATATGAATTGCTAGAATAGAATTATGGTTAACAGTACTTGCAGAGATAATTGTTACAATGTACTCTTGCCTTGTAGCAAAAGAGTGATTCAAGACAGTAGCATTACTGAGATTTGCGGAGAATGTTTTCTATAGATGAAAGGTAATTGTTAGGGCTTGATATTTCTAGTGCCTGGCTGTTTGTATATAAGAGATTCACTTTGATGCTGCAAAACGTGTTTCTTTCATGCGGTTATTTTCCTGATCATGAGAGCATACATTATTTAAGCATAAACTGTTATGTTTTATTTGTGCTTTCATTTTTTTTAAGACTGAAAGAGGGAAGTAGAGAATATGTTGTCACTTTTCTTGTCCCCTTATTTAAAGGTACTATGTGTATTTCACTATTAAATATGTAGTATTTAAATATTTTTAAAAGATAGAGGGAAATAACCAAGAAAGAAGGAAGAGTTTTCCCACTTATTTTTCAGTCATCTTTGATTTCAGTAACATTCTCAGTACAGGAAGGCAAATATGTGTGGTGAAAATTAAGAGGAAGATAACTTCTACATTATTAAACAGTCCAGTGAAATTGGTTTATTCAAATTTGTTATAGTTGGACAACTCCACTGACTCTGGATGGCATATGAAACAATAAAAATAAAAACACAGAAGGATAAATCAATCTTAAAAGTAACATATATCAAACAGAATGAGGCCTCCCCCCAAAATACAATAAAAATAATAAATATGGGAAATAATAAAATAAACAATATATTAGCTCCAGGCTGGGGACCAAGCTGGAAGAGAAGGTACAGTCATTATTTTGGGGAGCGGGAGTACCATTCTAGAGGATGGGGCCACAACAGAGAAAGCAAACTCAATTAGGCAAGATGGCAATATTTAGTAGACAGGTGCTCAGTCCACTCTGCTGGAGTGTACTAAATGGAAAGAAATAATGTGAGACAATTGGCAATGCAGTATAAGGCACGTATAAATGTATTTGGGTTTGAATTTTTAGCGTAAAAAGCTGTATTTATTTACTTGCTGGCTAGCTTCCAAACTGTATGGATGATGATTTAGTTGCAAAAATTGTTGTATTTCTGTCCTTTGTGAGAAATGTATCTATTTCTTTTTCATATTTATTTTATTCAGTGAACTAGTGCTGGTTCTTTAGTTTAATTATCTTAAAGTCTAATTTATTTTTAAAGATTAAGTTCTGAATATGATTTTTTAAAATCTGTTTTCTTCTAACCTAAGTGTTTATATCTTTCTATGCGAAATACAAAACCATCTTCTATGCAAAGATTGACAATTTGTTGTTTTTTTCCATTCTTTTTATGAGATGTATACCATTCTATGGCCTGGTGTTCCAGGCTTTCCAACATTGCATTACAAAACGTGACACAATTTACCATTAAGTTTTTCCCCTTCACACAAGAATAGAGATGACAGTGGGAGGCAGCATGGGAAGGAGACTGTTCTATTCTCATTTTTAAAACTTCTGACTCCCCCACATGATTGAAATTGTGCCACAAATTCAGCATCTTTTTAAAAACATTTTTTGGCTTTCAGGGTTGGAATGGGAATGCTATGTCTTCCCATTTCCATCATCCTTGTATAAACTCATCCAGAAACTTAGGCCTGAAAGTATAGCAGTACTGGGAGGCCCCCAGGTTGTTGGGAAGTAACCCTTCAGCGCTAAGAAAGTTCTCCATTCTTGTTGCCTTATATGGTTTGCACCCTGCCTTGATTTCCAAGAAGGGAGATACAGATCTCTAGAAAAAGAGAGTTCCTCTTCGGTACTTTTGCTTAGTCAGTCAGTCATTCAACACTGTGAACAAAGCTCTTTATATGTTACAAGTGGCAGTTCAGCTAGGAGGACAGGTTATCGGTTTCTTTAAAAATAGAGTTTCAGGTTTCTGCCTTAAATTTATATTGCAGGATTGAAATGGTGTTTTTTTTTTTAAAGTTTCCTAAAGGAAAGGTATGTTTACAAAAAACACATTTAAAAAAGCTAGAAAAGATATAAGAAATCAAAATGCTGAATATTTTTATTACAGAAATAAAATTATTTTGATACGCATACTCCGTTTGATGAAAAATGTAGTTTCCAAATAATATGCATAGTGAAGAAAGCTCTTTCTTTGCTGGTTTTTCAGGGTCTGTATAACCAAAAACCTTTTGTTTTCAGTTTTACCAGCAATCTGTATTTCAAATTTATACAACTACTTCTGCATTTTCAGTATTTCACTGAAAATACAAAACTTTGTTTGCAGTGAGTGTTATGGAAAGGCTAAAAGGCCTCTCCCCTAATACCTTTATATTCAGAAGCTAAAATTCAGAAGCATATAGGCCTTCATATTTAGTAACCTGCAAGAATGGTCAAGAATGCTTGCAAAAACAAAAATAATCAAGAACACTTGCTGAAATGAAACCCCAAACATATCATAGGACAAGGCAATGTCTTGGGAAAAGGGGAACTAGGGGACAATGTACTAATTATGGTATAATGTGCTAATTGTCACTAGAAATTAGGGACAGAAGTGCTGATTGCTGTTAAATAATGCTGATGCTAGCTAAGCAATATTGACTGAACTCAGATAAAATGGATAAGATCACCTAAAAGGAACGGGCATAAGTTGAGCTTTTGAAGAAATAACTATAAAAACTGTACTTTTGATGGAGTTGGCCTTTTCCACAAGCCTACAGAGCGACGCCCCTGGGTTCTTTTCTGCATAGAATAAAGTCTTTGCAATCTCCACCTCCATGTGTGTTTCACCAGATGTGGCACACCTGGTACGAAGCCAACTTTTTCAGAAAAGTGTAGTTTAAAAATCAAAAGAATTTTGGTGATATTTCTGGGTAATAATTATGTATTATTTTTCTGGGCAGTTGGATTAGTTTTCAAATAACTTTGCTTTAAAAGCCAGATGCTTCAGATGGCTGCTGAAAAAAGATTATATAAATAATTTCCAAGTGTGTATTACATTTAATAATACATCTGATATAAAATTTATATAATTACTGTATATTTTAATACTGTAACATTATGCACCTTTTTTATTCATTGTATTCATTCTTCATACAGACCAGCAAAGAAGATAAATTGTCTAGCCGTATCCAAAGCATGCTTGGAAACTATGATGAAATGACGGATCTTATAGGTGACCAGTCTCTCCAGAAACTTGTTAGAATTCCCAAACCGACAGGTCCATCAGCAACAGATGACAAATCAAACCAAAGTTTCTTTGGTGATCAGAGACACAATACTGGCTCTCATCAGAGCAGCAAATGGACGCCTGTAGGCCCAGCGCCTAGCACTTCTTCCCAGTCACAGAAAAGGTCCTCAGGTTTACAGGGTGGACATAGTAGTCAACGCAACAGTGGCAACAGCACTAGCAATAGCGGACAGAGGCATGATCGTGAGTCATATAGCAGTGGTGGAAGCAGCAGTAGCCGCAAAAAAACCCAGCATGGATCAGAACATTCAAAATCGCATTCTTCCAGTCCTGGAAAAACATCTGTTGTTTCTTCTCTGAACCCCAGTCATTCCAGATCTCATGGAAATGACCATCACGGTAAAGAACATCAGCGATCCAAATCTCCACGAGACCCAGATGCCAATTGGGACTCACCTTCCCGTGTACCGTCTTTTTCTAGTGGTAGTCAGTCGTTTCCTCCTTCGCTTATGTCAAAGTCAAGTACAATGTTGCAGAAGCCTACTGCCTATGTAAGACCTATGGATGGTCAGGAATCAATGGAACCAAAGTTATCTTCTGAACACTACAGTAGCCAGACTCATAGCAACAATATGAATGAACTGAAACCTAGTAGCAAAGTACACCTAACAAAGCTGAAAATTCCTTCTCAACCACTTGATGTAAGTTGTCTTTTTAAAAATGATAGTTATACCAGTCAGAACAATGATTACCTCTGATGTTCTGTAAATATAAACTAGCATTAAGAAAGTTACTAAGAATACACAGCATGCACATTTTCATATAAAGTCCATTAAATATACTGAAATAATAAAAAGTAAAAAATCCATCACTGTTAAAATATTCTGATCTTCAGTTCTGCATTTTATTATTAATTTAGCATTAAGGCACTAGTCAGCTATAGTACATAGCAGTGTTTTTTTGTTGTGTTGATATTTGGTTCTGATAATTAGCAAACAGCTAATTTAGGCAACCATATTAAATGAGCTAAATTCTAAGGTTTAATACTAATTCATTAGTTGCTCTGTCAGTTGAATCCAAACTACTGTCAGCGGATCCAAAATCTGTATCTACCTTCTATATTTAAAATAAAAAGACAGTATAATATATGATGAATGATTAAAAATTGTAATTTATGTTTTTATTTCACCTGTGTAGAGTGATAATCTCCCAGAAAAACTGGTATCATTACTTTTTAGTATGATATGCATTTAAATTAAACAATTCTTATTTTCAATTATAAAATATAACATGCAACTTTTTATATTAAAGAATATTTTTTCAATGATTCAGTATTTTCTTTTCATTCTGGATCTAAGGACATCATTTAAAAAGGCAAGGTGCAGGGATGACATGAGAGCTCTCCACCATACATTTAACTATTTGCCTCTTACTTTTTATTAAGAATTATAGTTTGGTAAAAAGCTGTAGATTTCTGTGGGCTTTATTCGCCCATTGTGAATTTTAGTGAGATTTTTCATGCTTGGGTGGGAGGCAGGATCACAGTTATTAAATGAAAGTACCTAATTGAGTTGCAGACCTGACTGCTTTATAAAATTTATATAAATTTTAACCCACAAAAGCTCTTTACAATAATCCTTGACGTATGACCACAGTTAGGACCAGCAGTTGTTAAATCGGTTGTGCCTGATTTTATGACCTTTCCCCCACAGTTGTTAAGTGAATCATGTGGTTGTGAAGTGAATCTGGTTTCCCCCATTGACCAGTTGGGAAGGCGGCAAATGTTGATCAAATGAGCCCAGAACTGCAGTCATTTTAAATATACGCCCTTAATCACATGACTGTGGGGATGCAGTGGCAGTCATAAATGTGAGGAGCAGTCATAAGCGACTTTTTTTTCAGTACTGTTGTAATGTCGAATGGTCAACAAACCAATGGTTCCAAGTCAAAGACTATCTGTACCGTGTGAAGACATTAGACATTTTAGATAGTGCTGTAAATTTTGGAGATGTTAACATGTTGACATGTAGTTCAGTTAAATTTTCAGTATTGATTTATAGGCTTCAGCATCTGGTGATATGAACAGTGTGGATGAGATTCTTAAAGTAAGTTATACGTTTACATTGGCTATTATTGTTTACTTGCTTAATTATTTAAAAACTACTTAAAAGTTATTTTAAGTTTTAGATATAATTTTAAAAATTATGTAAAAAAACATATTCCTATATTAAGAGAAAAGTAGAAAGCAAAATTCATAAGCAGCATTTCGCTGGAACAGATATTAATGATGTTAATTAATTCCCTTTTATCCTGAAAAGGTCAGTTCTAGATCCTCAATGAGCATTTTGACAGCTGGTAAAGAAAGAATAACACTGCATGTCTTCAGTATTCTTATGAACAGAATTCATATTATCATTTATGAACCCACTGATATTTTAGCACCATTAAGTTATACCTAAAAATACTAATTCTGCGTGGAAAAAAACCACACAAGGTAAACACAATCTTCATTAAAATAGTTCAAAGGCAATAAACATAATGCTTGATTATTTTAAAATTACTGAGCAAATTGTGTCTTGATTAGTACCAAGTAGCAATGTTAGTGCCAGGCAAGTTTCTGCAACTAAAACAGTCAAAGAATAGGTTCCATTGTGAATGACCCCTTCTCATGTATACACCGACACTAACAATATTATCCAGAGAAACATTGCCCCTAAAGATCTTAGTATTGATATAGAAAGAAATGATCTTCTGTGTACTTGTTTGCCAAGCAAATTAAGGATTTAAAGGCAAATATAGGTCTTGAAATAGGTTGAGAATAAACAGGGGGTCTAGTCTTTAAATGAAATGTCACGTTGATCCCATCTAACTGTACTAGTTGTAGCTGCTGCATTCTGCATTAAGGTTTTGAGGTCATCATCAAGGGACAGTAACAAATAGAAGCCCAATAAAAAAACTGAACTGGATATACCGTATCATTGTCAGATCATTCCAGAAATGCTTGGAAACCAACTAAAATTTATTAAAGGGATTCTGCTGTCCTGAAGCCACTTGAGCATTTAGTGAATTCTCGCAGAAGAATTCTCTCACTTTACTTGTATTTGCCATTTTTACCTTTTTAAGTTTTATTGGCTTTATAGTAATTTATTTCTTTGCTGTTGTGCCGTGCTCAGAGTTGTGGGGGAATTAGGTAGCATACAAATGTAATAACTTATTTCATGATAAGAATGTAGCTCTATCTAGAATGATTTGTACTTATTTTTCAAACATGGAAATACCGATACAGTGTCTCCATTTTATCAGTTCAGCCTCAACTTTATTTAGGCAATAAATCCAGTAGCTAGAGATCTTCATTGACTTAGTTGACAAAAAATGCAATCAGTTGGTAAATTTTCCATTCAGTATTTTAGTTACTCTACTTTTAAATGTCCAGAATAAATTCCTCTGCTTATAGCTCCATAGTTGAGAAGTGAAAGGGAATGTTGGGTGATTATCATTGGGAAAGAGATTAAGGTGAATCTAGGCCAGTGTTTTTCAACCTTTGCAAATTTAAGACATGTGGACTTCAACTCCCAGAAATCCCCAGCCAGCCATGTTGGCTGGGGAATTCTGGGAGCTGAAGTACACATATCTTAAACTTGCTAAGGTTGAGAAACACTGTGTCTAGAACATATTGAGTGACACTCATAGTGTTCTGTAGGTATGTAGTTAAATTGTATTAAAACAGAATGTTTCAGGTTGGGTTTTTTTTGAATTTTTCTAATGTTTTGGGTTTCTGTTCACAACAGGAGATGACCCACATTTGGCCACCGCCACTTACTGCAATACACACACCCTGCAAAACTGAACCTTCAAAGTTTCCATTCCCAACAAAGGTAAATGAACAATGCTATAAATATTACAAGTAGCTGTTGTTAGAAATCAAATAGGTCTGGGATAAGGAAATGATATTTTCTGAAGCGTGATTTTCAAAATCTGTTTATTTCAACTCAACACTTTGCTTATTTTGTGACCTTGACACTTCTCTTTCTTGTGTAACTGTTTGATGTTATGCTATTTTGCACTATTATTTCAGCTGTAGTTAAACATCTTTTTAATATATTCTACACATTAAATCATATCAATTATTCATAACTGGAATCCTGCCTAGAAGTTTGAGTTGTGCTGTTTTCTAACATGGCACTTCATTGCCTTCAAAAGGTCTCGCTGGTACTATAGACAATCCAGTGTAAATGATGCAGTGCTAGATTTTTAACAAGCATGTACTATTTGGTGACAGTTTATTCTAATGAAAAAGTACCCAAAACTGTGACAATCTATTAACAAATCATTGTTGCACTGGGAAGAATAAGAGAATCTAATAGACTGGGAAGTGGTAGTCATATGCTTAAAAAAAAACAAAAAAACACTTGTATCTGAGCGCATGAAATGTGCCCCATATTGCAATTATGGCAATTTCTCATGAAATTATTTCTATTTTCTCAATAATTTTTTTATTCAACAACTTTTAAAAAATGTTCCTATTTTTAAATAATTTCTGCTTGGCAAAACTTGAAAATTTATAGCCAATTACCTAGACATCTATTTGCAGATCCTAAAATACTTTCTCCCACCCACCTCCTTTGCTTACTATAAGTTGATAATTTGGGGTTAGGCAGAATGTTTTATATAGCATAAATTTGTTTTTATGTGGTTTAATATTTCTCTGCTCAAAAATTGAATAGAAAAATGACAAAATGAGAAACCACCTACCCAAACGTTTCTAGATAATAAAATTGCCTGTCTTTAATAGCAACTAATAATTCAGTATTTTGAGTGGAAGAAATGAGGAATTACCGTATTTATTCGAGTATAACGCGCAAAATTTTGTACCCAAAAAAGGATTTAAATTTTGGGTGCGCGTTATAAACGAGGAATTGCTCTTTTAAGTTTTCAAACGGTGCAAGGAACCAGGTCTGGAAAGCCTTTAAATGTCCCTA
>JAOYMU010000098.1:71626189-71636235 GCA_025802295.1 Psammodynastes pulverulentus
CCTAGGGGTGGGTGGGGGCGTGGCCAGGGGAGGGGGGGTGAGTTCCACCACCTTTTCTCTGAGAAAAAAAGCCCTGAACACAACTATTTCAGTAGATACTGCAATAGTTTTGCAATTGTTGGTAAAGAAAGTTTCCCTTTTTCATTTTTAGCAAACCTGTCAGTATGCCATCTCCAGTTTCACCGAAATTGTCTCCAGGGAATTCAGGAAATTACTCGTCAGGGTCAACCAACCCTTCAGGGAGTGCTTCTTCAGTTACTATTCCACAGAGGATACATCAGATGGCAGCCAGCTACGTCCAGGTTACTTCCAATTTTCTGTATGCCACTGAAATTTGGGACCAAGCAGATCAGCTTGCCAGAGAACAAAAGGGTATGTTTGGGTTGCATTAATTTATACTCCAGGGGAGTGGACTTTTTTGACATTTTTTTAAAAAAATGAAAGCATCATTGCTGCTGATTATAGTTTTATAAAAACTAACATTTGATTTTATCAATTCTGTTTTGGGAGATGTCATGGAAAAGAGTCTGGTTCAATCTGATTATTTTTCTTTTCTTTCTTTTTTTCCTTTAGAATTTTTTGCAGAACTGGACAAAGTTATGGGCCCTCTGATCTTTAATGCCAGTGTTATGACAGACCTGGTACATTACACCCGACAGGGATTACATTGGTTGCGTTTGGATGCCAAGTGATAACTGGATTGAAGAAGTCTATAGCGTATAAGAGGCTTGCTGCCTCTGATTTTTTTTCAACACTGTGTCATAAAAAAAAATAAGGAAGACTGCCATAATGAAAGCAAAGAAAGTGAAATCAAAGAAAAAGGAACACTTTCCTGTGTCTCCCAGCATCATGTGTGTAAGAACCTCCAAACATTGTGTTAATGAACTTATTCAGCTGACCCCATTTTAAAAAAAAATATTTAAAAATAGTTTAAACTCTGCAATGTTTTAATGTAAGATGGATTCACTGATTTGCAATTGGATTGGAATTCTAATAATGATGCCTAACAAATCTGTTTTAAAACTTATTTATTTTAATTTGTTTTTAAAAGCTGTGTTTTGGGGCTGGTTTAAAACTTAGCTGTTTTTCCTATGAATTTTACCTAATCAAGTACTTAGTGAAGATTAAATGTAGACACTTTATTTAAGTATTTTGTGAGCTTTGTTATTCTGTAATGTCTTGTGATGGTGGAGCTTGTAAGAGAAAGTCAGGGTTGATAGATTCTAAAGTGTAGACACACACATTTTCCTGCATATTTAAGTCAACCCTTAATGATGGCCACAGTTTTATTGATGTGCTAAGTTCCAAGGTTATAACTTCATCATCGATTAAATCATTTGAAGTCAAAATATTCAAGTATTTGTATGGAAAATCAGTTTTGAAACACATGTCTTAACACTAATAATCTCAGTACGTTACAAAATATTGCATTTAATGCAATATTCAACGTAATGTGAGTCACAATGGACTTCAGTCTCCAAGTATAAAATAGGAATGATTTCAGATGGACAATCTTGTACTTTGGTGCAGCCTCTTTTATTTCCTAACTTGTAATTGTTAGACACCAAAGCTTCTAACAATAGTAATTCCTATGTGAAACTGATGTGCTTCATCAGAAAACGCCATGTGTGACAAACATCTGTCTTTGTCAGAATTACAAATGTATGTAATGGACAACACGGGGTAGAGAATAGACCTGTGAATTACAGGGACATTTTAAACTGTTCGGTCCAATTAATTGGAAATTTTGCTTTTATGCCCTTCTGTGGCACATTCGTTAATGTTAAATGTTTGTGACGGGAACAGATTATTTAGTTATAATGAAATAACTGTGATCAGCAAGAATCATGCATGGAAATCTGCTTTAAGGTTAATAAGCAAGGTACCTTTTCATAGAAGGTGCTTATCTGATTAAAAGAAAAAAATACTGCTTTAGCGTCCCTATCATGTCTGGTGTGCCTTATGCCTTTTTAGATGAAGATTTTAAATACTGTTTACAAGACGTTTTACACTTAGGACCTGGTATCCAGTCAGTCTCCAGCAGTAAAATTGTACTTCCTTTTCCTAATTCTAGTGGCTGTCATTTGTTGACAATTCATGTTGCTTGTGCTTTAGAGTCAGACTCTAAAACCTTTCGTTGTGGAATTGTGATATGCTGCTTTGCCTGCCCTTGTTCCTAAAACCCACCCAGATGTGAACATGCATGTTCAAGAAAACAATTGCACTAAAATGATGTCTAGCTGTATAGCTATGTGCCAAAATGATGGCGAGTTTTGAAAGAAGGATAGGATAGGATTTTACACCAATTAGTATTGCAGTATCTTTGGGACAGTGAAAGTTCAGTAGCTTCATAAACTATAACAACTAAAGAATAGTTTGTATAGTCATAGAGATTTGTATCCTGATGCGATACATGGTTTCTTTTATACCCTGATACTTTGTTGAAGTTGCTAATCACTTGGTTCGTATTCAAAGTCATTATAGCTTACTGTTGCACCCTGCAGCACAAGAATGAGTTGTGAGAGCAGAAGAAAAACATGTAGGCACAACCATACAGCATTTTTGTTTATGCAAAAAAGTATATTGTGGTTTTGCCATGCAAGTGATTGAATTATCACTGTAAATTTACCTTAGCTAATCAATAATGGGAAAACCCATCTGTTTATATGAAATTGCAACATACTAGTGTTCCACATACTTGTGTTCCTTTCAGTCAGTGTGAGCAGCTGTCTTGGAGAAGATTTTTTTAATCGCTCCCTTAGCAAACAATTTATTGTATTTACTCTCAACACAGAGATTAAAGAGTTCAAGAAATATTATTAGCAGGCTTTCAGTGTTTTATTTCATGTGAGCTGCTTGAGTAAAAATATCAATTGTGAAAAGCAATTTTAAAATATATGCATTTTCGTAAACCACAAATTCAAGAGGAAGAGCACAGATTCCTGCTAGCATCAAATAATAAATAGCTAATTTTCCACGACTAATTTTCCTGCTAATATCAAAAGTCAACATCCTTGACATTTGAAAGTGCCTGTCACATTTATTATAGTAAAATCTTTACATTATCCCAGAGTGGATTATAGGCTATCTTCTTATAAGGTGCTGCAATGATCATTTGACTAGTTTGCTTCCTTTTGTACCCATTTAACATAGACTAGCAGTAAAAAAATGTCTCTTTTTTAATCTATTGTTTTTAAAACTAGAGTAGTATATATCAGGCTGATTTTTTATATATCTCCAGATACTTCCTAAGTGTTTGTCTCTTTATTAATTTAGCAAGGCTTCTCTAGGTTTAAATATAGACTTAAGCTGCAATGAGTTTATCTGTTGCAATAGCTGTCTCGTGGAGGTCTTATTTGGGTGTCCTAAATAAACAATTTATTTATTCATAATCAATTGTTCCTTTTCCAATTTAAGGATCAGTCGAATTTTCAAGCAATTGAAATCAAATTATCAACTTTTAAAATATGATCATTCTAACTTAAGAATTCAATTGTCTCAGGAGTGCATGAGTAATTTGCCAAAGTTCATTGTTAAGTGCAAGGACTTAATAAACTTTAAAGTTCAAAGGCAAGTGACTTTCCTTAATCTGCCTTTTATTGAGTTGGTCTTAATCTGTATTGATTGCGTGTACATCTTGACCACTAACAGAAATTGTTCAATGATTTCCGTTTGAAAACTCTGGAATATTATATATTATTGAGTCCATGACTGAATATTAACACATATCAGTGTTTTAATATATTCCAGTGATGCGTCTTTATAAGATGGCTTAATACTTTACATCCGAGTGAGCAAAATGAATTGCTTCATCGCACACGTAACTTCGATCTCTTCCCCCTCCCCACCCCCACCCCCCAAAAAAACCTTGCTGAGTTTTTGGAGAACAATTCACGAAAGGTAGCCTGAAATCCACTAGAGATCTTGAAATGCTTTGCCAGAATGTTGGCAGTGAATTTTTCAGACGGTATTAGAGGTTATAAAAGTTGCGTTTTGGGGGTTAGGAATAGGTTAGAAAACAATTGGCATATTCTGTTCTAAAATGAAGTTCTGATGGCAGATTTAGTCTAGGACCCAGTGATTTTGTAGATACATGGCTACTTCCTTTTGTATTTTAAATGAACATCCAGGGTAGTAGACTAAATGACCCCAGCGTGTTCAAATACAAGTCAAGTCTCTTATCTGTAAAGAAGAGCAAATGGTTGCAGACCTTTTGACGGCAGTATGCAATTTGTAATATACGTTTTTCTAATACTATATCTACATGCAGAAATAGATGAAATCACGCCTGTTCAAAGTTTGTTAGATCTGTCTTAGATTGTAGTACATCTAACTACATCACAATATCTATCGAGTGTTGAGCCATCCTCATTTTGATGGTGGTGATAAATTTCGCATTTTATGCAGGAATGCTTTCAGTTTCTTTTAGATTATTGTTGAAGTTTGATTACTATGGTTTTATACAAAACAACTCATGTAAGAGTGTTATGAAGCAGGTGCAGCCATATGGAGCCAATAGGTATATTTGCTTGCCAAAGGCAAGTAAGTCACAGCTGCAGCAGATAACCGTATAGTTTGCCAAATTTGGCAGTTTATAGGAAATACTATCTTTACTATGTATAATTCCTTGCCCTTTAATCAACTCTGCAGTATTTTTATTAAAATGGTTTAAAGGGGCCTGAGCAAATCAAGTTGGATACTTTTAACTAATGGAAGGATAAAGCAACCTCCAAATCATAGGATAAGAGTCTTGAATAGCAAATATTTCATAAATATTTGGGTCAAGAACATAATGAGCAAAAATCAGTATTGTGGGAAATTTGAGTTTCCAATAGTTCAACAGTATACTTCACTGGCGAACACTATTATGCAACTTCATTTTCCCCCCCCAGGCTCTAACAAACACAGCTTAGCTGTACAATACAAAGTGTGATGATCAGTTTTATTCTTTTAGATAAGTTCTATGTATTTATGGCATTTTATAATAGCATATGGGAGATAAATTACTAATCTCACCGGAGTGAGGCTATCCTGGAAATGCAAGCATTTCCCCTAAATGCGTTCACGCCCTCCGCATTTACTGATTGATCTGAGTTCTGAACAAATTCAGTTCATTTGTACACCGCTTCCACTAAGAAACTTGTTGAACTTACTGAAATGTTGGCTCTGCTTCTTGGTTCTATTTAAAAACCATTTTGTTTCTGATAATGTGACTGCCAAAATAGAATTGATGCTGGCACATTGGATTCAAAACCATTTTCTCTCTCTTAGTGAATAAATAACATCCAAACTGCAGCCACTGTCCCATGATGATTACGTTCAGACGCCTGAAAACGTGGCTGCACGGCCCAGGCATAGTCTCTGCAAGCACATTTGTATCAAACTCCCCTTTTAAATGGTTTTAAGAAGTTTTGTATATGGAGGATAAAGTGCTTATATATTTATTAAAGATTCTTTATCTTATTTGAAATTATTTGGTAAGGAAGGTTTTCTTTTAGTTTGGGCAAACGGATGGGATGGGGTGGGTGGGAGAGAGGTTATTTGTACCCTTTTATCTTTTTTTTAAAAAAAAAACCTTTCTTTTTTAAAAAATAACCTTGAACATGCATCTTGGTACTGATTATGATTGGCAGTATGGCTGTCTGTTGTGTGCATTGTACATGCTGTGTCCATGACTTACATTTTTTACTGACTATTTAGTCATCTGTTCTCAACCAAAACTAAACATATAAAACTGTGATTTTTTTTTTCTTTTCCCTTTCCTTTGCAATACATTTGAAATTTCAAAAGGGTACTTTGGGGCTCCAAATTAGGATTTCTAAGTCAGTATATGTGCATTTCACGTATGTTAATGGTGAGCAAAGTATTATATACTAACCAGATTTTTTTTCCACATCTGTATAGTATTCTCTATGTATTTTGTGGTATTGAGATTATAGAAAGTTTAGTGTCTGAAATATGCGTTTAATGTGTATTTTTAAACAAATTTATGGCAATTAAATATTTGGAAAAAAGGGTATCGCATTTCAATTTGTAAAGATCTTTTTAACTACTGTGTCATTAAAATGCTTTGTACAATGCAGAACTGTAACTGGAGAAACTAAGTTTAATAAATATCAAATAGATTTTCTGTATTAAACTTTATAAGCACTGTGCTTGAATTAATCCTTTAGTATAAACCTTTCTGCCATGGCACTGCACATTAGATCAGAAAATCTTTTCAGTTTGAGAATGGGAGCAATTGTGAGCTGTCCTCTCATTTCCTGAACACAGAATAGTGGGAAGGCAACAGGACTTCCTACGATTATCATTGAAATGGTTTCATTAAGCTGACTGCAGCATTACCCCACTACGCAATGAAAGTTTGAAAGCCATAGGAAAAATTAAAAAGGGAAAAAACTTGGAAGAGTGTTGGAATTGGTGGTATTTAAATAATGCCTGTTGTTAATAATTTAATGTTCTTTAAGTGCTTCATTAAGACTGGAAACTGCTTGAAACTGTCTAGCACTATTAATGATTACAGTCAAAATCGTATCACTTTTGCTCTGTTGGAAAAGTCCATCTCTTCTCAGAATATTTTCAGTGTGTCTTAATTGTTATGTGTCTTTCTCTTTTGAATGGTATGCAAGACGAATATCAAATTGTAGTTGCTCTTACAAGTATTTATTTATTTTTTGCACAGAAAAAATACAAATAAAAGATAAAATCAGTTGAAGCCACCATAGCTTGGAATAAAAGTGCATCTTGGAACAAGATGGAAAATATAACCTAAATTAGCATATATTTCTGCCAAGTTGAAATTCTTTCATTTGTCCATACAACTGAAGCACCAATTGAAAAGCTTTAAATATACATATATATGTATTAGGAGAGGTGACAATAAATAAAGGGGAGCATAATCCAAGGTAACAGCTTGTTCTTCTTAAAACATAATTACTCTTGCAATATTCTTAAAGAACATAGTTTGTTCCTGGAAAATAAAACAAAGAATCTGTCTGATTACTATTTTAGGCACATTAAGGTTAATCCATATGTAAGGAAGTATTTTAACAGTAGTTTCTGTATTATTGAAGCAAACATTGCATTACTTTGTTTCAGGAAAGCAATAGTGCCACCAGTACTTATTTAGCTCATTTTTTTAAGAGTTGCACATCCAAATGGGAGATTTTTGTTCTTGATGGTAATGATGTACAATTGCAAGGAATAAGAAATGTATCAATAAAAGCTAAATCAATTTTCATGTTAGATTGTCCTAGAATTGCCTGCATTACATTTTCTAAACTGTTTTTAATTTCAATCTGTACTGTACTATATTAAAAAAATTACTGTTTAATGTTTTCAGTTTTAACATTAAATAGCAAATATTTTGTAAATGAAGTCTAGGTTTGTAATTTCTTTTGTACTGATTTTTTTGCTTCTGCTACTTTACAGACCTGGGAAAACATTAATTTATTTTATCTTCCTCCTATTCAAAATAACCTGATAATTGCAGTTATCCTAATGGTAAAAACACTTTTCATTTTCTGACATGAGAAGGGACTTACCTGCACACTCTTGTAAAGCATTCACTGTTATCCCTGCATGGTGCTCCAACTGGTCTTGAAAATCCTCTCCAGAAAGGTGTCGTTCTTTTTGGCCTAACAAGCTGAGCATTTTCTGGATGCAGTGAAGCACAGTGTATCTGAAACAATTATAATCTGGCTATAATATGAAATTGAAATCTGGTTGAACATTCAGCCCTAAGAACTCTCTTCAGACTTTTCTCAGAGCCTGTCATTTCTGCATGGAATTTATGACCGCTTACTCTTTCTGTACAAAAATTAATTAAGTCAATGATAATTTCAAAACTTGCCCATCCCAAAGCTACCCATCACAATCATTTTCCCTGGAGCATAAGATGTCTTGGTCATCATCAGCGTCTTTCCCAAAGAAGCCAGGCTTTGTGGCTTCTCAAACCAATGTGGTGGAAATCTTGAGAAGAATGCCCTTCCAAAAATGGAAATCATAACTCAGGTTTTCCCCCACGGTCTCTGAAGATGACATTAAGAGAAGAGACCTAGAGTAGTCCACCTTCCTGAACTTCCTGGGTAACTAGAAGCCATTGGAAACGGATGTAATTCATTCCATTGAGGAAGAAGTCCAATACTGAAACAGTAATAGGTCATTCCTGTATTCTTGACAATGGTTCTTCAGACATTGAATCCCTTCTGATAACAGATATATGTTAGGCATGAAATATATATTGACATGCATTTGCCTTACAATTTTGAAATTCAAATGCCAATTAACAATATGTCCTTACCTGAAATAGTAGGGCTGAACAAATCGAGAAGATTGCCAAAACTTTCAAACTCTGAATCATCTTTGGATCCTTTTTGCTCATCAATTTTTTTCATAAAAGGGAATGGATACACCTGAACATCCTTGTTCACCTTTTATATATGCAAGTTCTCATTGCATCACCCTGCCAGCTTATTCAAGGGACAAAGATCACTTTAGAGACACAAAGATTTAATAAGTTAATGTCTACTAAAGTGATAGTCCAAGGTCTGTCCTATAAGCTAAATATATTTATTTTTCAAGTACTTGTACCTTGATCAGTATATGAAATATGCCAGCTATTCCTTTTTAAAACCTAGAATTCACTCAGTGTTTCATTGTGTTCTTGTAAGTGGGTCAATGGTCAAAGCACACAAAATAAAACTGATGCTATTTTCTCATTGTGTCTTAGGCTTAATTACATAGGAAATAACTCCTGTTGCATAACAAGAAAAAAAAACCCTGAAGATTAAAAAAAATCTATCATGAGTGGTGCTTCTTTATTATCATCAAATTGGAATTGGCAAATTCTAAGATTGATTTCTCTAAAAGATTTTGCTGAATGAAACAGCTCAACCCTTAATTCTTCTGAGTGTGTGGCAATAATACACTTTTAAATGTTTCTGCAGCAGACTAAGTTCAGAGTTTGCCTCAATTGTTAAATCACTGAGAGTATCTAGGATAGTTTCAGCATCTCGGTCACAGATTGAACTTTTATCAATTCCTTGATATCTAGAACTTCTGAAACAATTTAAAGTTTGTCTATATATTACATTTATTTTCCTCTTTAATAAGTTCAGGCAACATGATATCCTACTGTACCTGTGGCAAAAACATACCCACAGGAGGTTATGGCAAGGTCAATACTAGTTTTGTGCTTCCGTGTGCATTTAGCTTAAATTTTCCCAATATAGAATCAATAGGAACATTAGCAATTATGACTTGGACACAAATTCATTTGCAGAAGCAGAAATTATTGTACAACGCTATGTCTAGATTTTTGCCAGGACCCTCTGTGTGCTACATTATAAGACTTTCCAAAATACGTTTTTTAAAGTGTAACATACTTACTTTTAGAAATACTTTTAAAAAGACTCTAAATCTGATGCCCCCTATATGTGTGCAAGAATTGCAGTATCTAAAATTCTCACAGTGGTTATAGACATGACATATCTGGAGGAAATTCCACAAAATATACGGCCACACAGTGCAAGGCACTAAGCTGGTAGGTGACTAAGTAGTTCTATGCATCTAATTTGCAATTGCATGACTATTGCAAATAAAAATAACCATACAGAATTACTGGGATGCAGATGGCATATATTACATTTAAATAATAATAACTACTTTTTTTACAAATTCACCATCAGTCAATTGCAACAGGTAGCTTTACTCAGAACAGTTCACATCCTGCGATGATATCTAATACCATCACACATCAACATCTGCCTATCCAGCATCCTTAGGAAGGATTGGATAGATAGATAAAACCATCAAATGTTATCTGAGGGACTGTCTCTTGCCGGTCACATCAGAGCAGGGAGGCAGGGAATGCTGCAGGTCCCATCCCTGAGGGAGTTACACCTGGTGGGACCCAGAAGAAGGGCCTTTGCCGTGGTGTCTCCCTCTCTCTGGAACATCATTCCCCCAGAGATTAGAACCGCCCCCACTCTATTTATTTATTTATTTATTTATTTATTTATTTTTCAACCTTATATACTGGCCCA
>JAOYMU010000098.1:71662554-71673516 GCA_025802295.1 Psammodynastes pulverulentus
AGAATGCCTCAGCCAGCTTTGCTCTGGGAGTTGAAGTCCATAAGTCTTAAAGCTGCCAAGGTTGGAGACCCCTGCCCTAGGGAATTGAGGGAGATACAAAATTCTGGTTCTTGTTCTTCTGGTAGCCTTAACCATTGTCAACTGATGTGCAATCAATCCATCAATCAGAATAGGAAGGGATCTTAGAGGTCTTCTAGTCCAACCCCGTGCTCAATCAGGAGACAGTATACCATTTCAGATAGGTGGCTGTCCAGTTTTATGTATTTTTGATATTGTTTCTTGATCTTCTCCTAGGTCTGCCTTGTGTTCTTCGACTTTCTCCTCTTTTTGTATATGCCTTGTACAGTATGGACTACCACGATATCCTTTCCAGGTGAGCAAACCACTTTATTTGCTGTTTTTGCATGTAGTTTAAGATTGGATCTATGCCAATTCTTTCTCTTATGATCTCATGTCTGATTTTATCTCTTCTGGTGACTCTAACAGCTTTCCTCAAACATCTCATTTCTGTGGTGACTAACTTTCATTAATGTTTTATTGTAAGTGTCCATGTTTGGCACTGGTAACATAAAATGGCGATGAATATGCTTTATACGAGATGCTTCTTTGTACTGATTGGCACTGCCTTATGCTGTAGGAATGGAATCAGCTGCCCTAATAGTTGGTTTGCCTTACCACATCATATGTTAATCTCTTCATCTCATTCATTCTAGCAAACATTATTAATCTGAATTCTGATCCTTTTACCTTGGAGTAACTGTTTCCTGTCTGGACTGCTAGGAGGGAAATCTAGCACTGTTCAGTTGATGTTACACCATGGATTTTGTGTCTAATGAGATGTTCTTTTGTCTTCAAAAGCCCTTAAGACCTTCCAAGCTGGAGTTAGAAAGATAGGAGACCCTATGAGTTAATATTAGTGCTGATAGTTGGGGACTGCAATTTTAAATTTTTCTTGCATATTATTATTTTATGATTATATTGATGTTTTGATTTCTATTCATTGTCTAGAGTTGCTTGTGTTAGTTGTGCTGTAGTGGATTGAGTGATCAAGCAGAAAACAATACCCTAATCAAGGAACTACCAAGGAGAAAAGTATATACCACCCCCAAAACTCCACAATTTAACCCTGAGCTACATACATATAAAATAATATAAGTATGATTTTAACTCTCTATTTAAGTAGTTATGAATGTTTTCTTTTTCAAAGCTAATGTTTCTATATAGTAATGGTGGTTTTAATTTCCCCAATTTTAAGAAATAGGCAGCCATATATATTGAATAAACACACAAATGCATAAACACACAAATGCATGAACTTTAACTATGAACAGCTAAATAAGGTCCAAATTGAACAAATTGTAATTCAGCAATCCTGTGCATTTGAAACATCTTTTTTTAACCTTTGTGTCTTGTATTGTCTTTGGAAGTGTTATGTATGCAACAGCGGTTTCTTACCGGCGCTGCTACCGGTTCGGTGACAGCGCATGCGTGTGCGCAGCTTAGACAAGCCCCAGCTAAAGTGCTTCTCAGCTGTTTTAGCACAGCAATCCGCTCTGCTGCGTCATTTAGCTGAGTGGATAAAGCTAAAGAAAGAGCATGGGCGAGTGGGAGGGCCCACAAATCCACCCAAACACCAATTGTCAGAGCTACTGCTCGCCAATGCTACTGGTTCGCCCGATTAGGGGCGAACCAGGAGCATACCACCACTGTACATATAGCATCCTGAGTGTATTGCATATAGCTTCTAGTTGGTGAGATATGGGTAGCAGAATGTTGACTTGTAAAGGAATTCCCTAGGTTAGAGATCCTAGCTTGTATGGAATAGCATGAGCATACTTGGTGTAAAACTGGGCTTTCCTTGCACTTGTGGCATGCTGGCCAAAATATGGTAAAACTAACAGTTCTTGTTTTTATTTAAACAATGTTTTTATTTAATCTTATTTTATTTAAACCGTGTTTAAGGCACATTTAAGAATAAGCTGCCAATTTAATATTCCTATAACTTTTCAAAAATTGTTATGTGGAAAGTACCAATTGATTGAAGCTATGAAAACTGAGTAAGCCATGATTGGAAATAGTTGATGAGATCCTCAGAAGAAAAACAGAAGGAACAGATACCAATGTTTAAAGCAGTGGATACAATTTTGATACAGCAATATTTTCATGATGCTACTTGCTTTCTTATTTTAGATGTCAACTTACCTTAGTTTTACAATAATGTCAGCTCTGTAGATGGAATGAAAGAAGTTCTCTCTATTGTCCTCACCTCAAAAGATTGGGTGTCTTGTTCTGGCTCTGCATAAAGGAGAACAAGAAGAATTGGATATCTTTTAGGGCAGAGCTGTCAAACTTGTGGCCCATGGGCCATATGTGTCACCCACTGGCCACGCCCGCTTTAGCGAAGGGGGGAAAAGGCCCGATACATCACATGATGCCACCATGAAGATGAAAGTTTGACACCCCTGTTTTAGGGTCTCCTTTATTTATCAATCAATTTATATGACTGCCTATCTCACAAATGGGAGAACTAAATGCAAACGTTCTTCAAAAGCCATTAAAATATAAATACAAAGAAGTTCATGAGAGAAGGCATCAGAGTCTTACTCAGGACACAACCAAGATGCAGGCTCTCTGTTATCTGGGGATCCCCAGGCCTATTGAAAAAACTATGTTTTGAGAGAATTGAGTGATTTTGCCTTCCAAAAACATCCTCCCCCCCCACCTGCAATTATCATTCATACTTCATGAAGCAAAATTAAAGTGAAACACAGCAGCTGTGTCAGGTTTTTTGATTTTCTACCTACAGTTTACTACGAATAAAACTTTCCAGAGAGTATTTGTGAAATGTTACCTTCAGGAGAGTTTATGGTTCTCATGCAATCTCCTGGTCTTTAGGTGTTTGGCCGTTCAACCTCAACGGACTCTTTCATGACCCAAGTCACAAAAGGAGAAGGACATTTTTATTTATATACCCAGTTATAATTTTGGAAGTCTTGCTAGGCGCTGTCTGCTTCAGCTGAGAACTTTTTTTTTTAAATCACATTACCTGAAGAAATTTAATTGAAGCTTTTGGAATTGTAGTAGAGGCCTTGTTGCCTGGAACAATCATTCTGATGTCGGACCATAGTCTTTCCCAGCAGTTGTTAATGAATTATATATGGGATAGACTTGGTCAATCCTAGATTTTAATATGCACCTGACATATGAGAAGTCGAAGCGTACATACTTTCCACACTATGATTTTCCTCATGCATATAATTTGCCAGTGTCTTTCTGAGAACCAAATATGTAATTAGAAAGTCAGAGAAAGAGCTGGAAGGGTTGCCAGAATATTCTGAAGCCAGACTTCACTGATGTCTGCAACATAAAAAAAAAACAAAGAAAAGACATGACAGCCTTTCAATAATTTTCTAGAGAAACAAAGGAGACATTTGAAATCCCTACTGTAAATTAAGAGCCTTATAAGTAGCCATTCTATGCAGTATATCAATACCTTAAAAGATTCTAGTTACAATCTGAGCCTTAATGCAAATTCTAAGCTGAACGTAAATCTTCCTATTTATCATTTTGTGTGTTGGTAGACACTTCTCTTTTTCTCTTGCATGAGAGGATCTGGGTCAGGCTGAAACACAGTTAGTCTGAAGCCAGCGTTTCAGGTTCATTATTTTAACTCCACCTACTTTCATGTGATTGGACTGAATTCTTCCAATTGCCTGTAAGATGTGAAAGTAGCTAGGGAACCAAAGAAAACTCAAAGAGCTGCTTCTACTGTGCTTAAGGAAACGGTACTCCTATATCCAACATAAAGGAATAGCAGCAACATCTTGCTATAGACAGCATGACCAGGAATGCATATCATCTACATCGGTCTCTTTAAAGTAATGCTTCCAAGCTGCTACTTTGGAAAGTGCAATTACACAGAGGCAGCTTCAAATGATGACAAGCAGGTAATTATGACTGGTTCTATAATGCTCCCCATATAGTCCTATAGTACATTGAGAAATAGACAAATCCAGAATGATAACACGATATCTACCTTAAGTTGATAAAGTCTGTTGGCTAGGAATGTGGCAAAAATGTATGCATCTGGCAACAACATTTTTTTTTTTTAGATAAAGTAAATTGAGATTGCTAGATGAAGATGAGCTTGAAATTGGTGGAAATTGTTGCTATAATTTATAGTTTAGGGATATTTTAAGGAAGAAAACTATGTACTGTAAGCCATTTGATTCCAGTTTGCTGCATTTAATAAAAGTACAAAGATGCATGGAAAACCACTTATTTCTTTCAAGCAAGATTGAACTGGAGCAGATGAATTTAAAAAATTCAGTTGGTTTTTCATTGTTTGCATTTTAACTATAGATGACTTGGTTTTTAATATGTTAATTTATAGTTATAAATTACTATAATATATGCTATTTTCTATAAGTGTGGGAAGGTTTGTAAGAATCTATTGTCTGTAAAATAGTACTTTGGAGATTTTAGTCAGCTTATTCTGAATTTGCAAACACTTCACAATTACATTATCTGGAGATGTTTGTTTAATTCAGGAAAAGCAAGTTCTTTCAGGACCAAGCATATTGGAATTGCCTTATCTTCTCCAGGATGCTTGTAAAGTACGTGAATATTATTCATTTTATTATTCACTCCTATGATTTTAGTGAAGCCATCACCTAAACAAGCAGCCTTTGATTGCTGACTCTTCCAAGGATCCACTAATATGATTTACATTGCTTCCCGAGCAATATTTCATGCCAAAGAAATAACCAGAAGCTGTGTAAAAATGGTAACTCTTTCTCAACAAAAAGTTCAAAAGAGGAAAAAAGGCAACAATGTTAACACAAATTAAATTCCGTCTAGACAGGCCAAGTTCCTGTGCACTGCAATATCATCAGAATATGTGTTTAAATAAAACTTTGGATATATTTTCTGATTTTGTTTTATCTGCCACAAAATGTAAAGTTACATGCAAGCAATATGCAAGCAATCAAATAAGAGAATAAAATAATCAATTATTTTGAATAAAAATGTTTTATAATTGCCTTTGATAAAAACCTTACGAAACCTTACAAAACCTATGAACAGTTCAGGGGATTTACCAAAGCTCTTCTACACGAGTGGAATTAAAATTCTTTTAAATACAGCTGAAGATCCATACATACCAGAAGAAATAATTCTGGGGCTACCACATTTTGGCTGCAAAACTTCAAGCAACCTGCAGTGCAAGCCAAAATTTCAAATCTTCTATTTGTCTTGGTGCTATCTAGTGGTTGTCAGGAGTATTGCAGCCTAGATGTGATCACTGTGTTGAAAAGCTACAGTATGCAGTAGTAGTCCTTGATATGTTCCCAAGTTTGCTACTGATGAGAATCAAAGTTGAACAAAAACTACTTAAATGGCTAGACACCTGGAAAGAATGTCATAAGTGAAATGAATCTTCCCAACCAATCTAATCAAAATAAATTGTGCCCCTTCAGAAACCAATGAATGTTTAAAATGACCAATTATAGATAGTCCTCAACTTACAACAGTTCATTTAGACCAGGGGTGTCAAACTGGCAGTCCATGGGCCGGATGAGTCATGCCCACCCCAGCTCCACGAAGGGAAAAAATGCCATGAAATGTCACTTGACAGCAACATGACGCCACAAATTTGACACCCGTGATTTAGACCATTTGAAGTTACAATGGCACTGAAAAAAGTGACTTATGATTGGTTTTCACACTTACAACTGTTGCAAGATCCCCAGGGTCATGTGATCAAAATTCAGACTCTTGGCAACTGATTCATATTTATGACGGTTGCAGTAGTCCTGGGTCATTTCATCATCTTTTGCAACCTTCTGACAAGCAAAGTTAATGGGGAATCCAGATTCACTTAACAACAGTGTTACCAATTTAACAACAACTGCAGTGACTCACTTAACAAATGTGGCAAGATATGTCATAAAACAAGACAACATTCATTAACTGTTTCACTTAGCAACATAAATTTTGGTCTCAATTGTGGTTGTAAGTCAAGGATTACCTGTATGGGAAATATCATACTGCTACATCACTGAGGCAGAAATGGTAGCAATATTAATTTGCCAACATTAACATTCTGATTTCTGAATTTTAACTACATTAAGAGTTGTTACTTCATGGGAACTTTAGCTGTGATTTGAATTTGTTTTATTCTGAACCATCCTGGAAAACATTAGATTCAAAGTCAGACAAAATATCTAAAATTAAAGGCATGCCCTCAACACAGAAGTAGTAATCATCAAACCACAAGAGATCCAGATGTTATGACTTAGTTTTCCACTCATTCTATGTAGCTTAAAGTCAGATTTTGGGGGATAATTAAGTTAATCTTGTCGGGGCAGTGAAGAGGCAGACTGTGATCCATTCTGGTTTATCATCATTCAAAGCCATACTGTGATTGTGGTAAATTTGGCAACCGACCATGAGGTAAAGCCTTCATTTTTTTTTCCTGATTTCAGACATTCTATTTGGCTTCCCTTTCTGCTTGCTTTTCACTACCTTTTATACAGTAAATCTGGTGCTAATTGGAAAATAAAAGATGAAGTAGCAGCATCTGTAAGTGGGCCCTTTGCCTGTGGTGGATACTCTTTGGTTCCATAGGGCTCAAAAGTCTTAGGCAAGGAACACTTTGGCATAGTTAATGCATCATCTATACAGGAAAATGTAAATAAACCAGTTCTGGTGTTACATAAGTCATTCCAGTATTGAAGGAATGCTGCATAGCTCAGAGAATGGTAATTGTGTGGGGCCACACAAGGTGAAATTACATCAATCTTAATAGTAACCTTTCCATCAATATACCTAACATTCAATTTTTTTTCTTAAAAGTGTTTGACTTAGCTTTTTTACGAATGCTTTATCATTTAAGAAACTATTAAGACTTGGAACAAAGTCAACTGGGAGACTGCTATTAATGTTTCCACTTAAATCAGATCAGCAGTGGAGGGATACGACGTGTAGAAGAGAATTGCCTACTGAATTCTATCCTTTTAAAAAGTAAAAATCTGTTACTCTAATTTTCATGTAATAGTTATAATTCTAGTTTTATAACCCCTTCAAAAGTTTATAAAAGTATATTTGATGCACATTGGAAGATATGAACGGTATTTGTTGCAGCAGTCTGTTCTATGCAATAAACATTCTTGCAGATTGAATGGAGACTAAATGTGTTGCTTTTAAATCCCATTTAAAGAAGTGTGTAAAATAATTTGTGGATTATATTCCATTGGTGATGCTAATAACCAAATGCAATCACTTCGTTTATATTCAGTGAATTATGATTATTTAATCATATCTTGAAACAGCTGAAAATGTCACTAGGCAGTATGAACACTTTCTCTATCCTGAAGAAATCAAACAAAATAAGAGGGGGAAATCTCACATATTAAGTTAAAATTAAATATAATTTTGGAGAGAAAAAAACAATGCGTGTGCAGTTGTCAAACCATTGTTAAGGATATATATATATATATATCCCCTCTATAAAAACATTGCAGTACTTGAAACTAAGCATTTAGAAAATATGTTCCTTGGATGTAACAAACTGTTTAACCTGCATGAGAAGTCTGAAACAGATTGTGCTATTGTGAGTAAAATGATTGTTTAGCCATTTGAGACTTGAATAGCACTAGCAATTCCAAGCTGCGATTGCCAACCAAAAATTGGCTCAGCATCAGTGCACCTCCTCTCCATGGCTCCTTTCGCTACTTTTCACTTGAAGGACGGTTGAGTGCAACTTTTAACATAATCACAGTGTTTTGGAATGCTTTTGGGCAGAAGATAGTTCTGAGCAGGTCTGAAATTAAACTAATTTGAAAGAGGAATTTGCAAACCAGCTTAAAGCCAATGACGAAAACTGTGTAACTCTATCCTTACAAGGGCAGAAAAATATAAAGGTATGAAATCTGCTGCCTCCTGTTCTGTTTCTTTTGACTCCTTGCTGAATGGTGCAGTGCTGATTATGGATAAACAACATGCCAACAGCTATGGGATTAGCTGCAGGATTCTCTTTGTTGTCTCTAGATTTCTTCCTTACTCCCTTCTCCTGTTCTGTCAATTGAATAACATCAGAAACAAACAAACAATTGGGATTGCAGAGGTTTCCAAATCACAAATATAACTTTTATTTCAGATTTTTCTCTTGGACCTCTCC
This sequence comes from Psammodynastes pulverulentus, assembly GCA_025802295.1. Taxonomy (NCBI): domain Eukaryota; kingdom Metazoa; phylum Chordata; class Lepidosauria; order Squamata; family Psammodynastidae; genus Psammodynastes; species Psammodynastes pulverulentus. Next base: position 71,670,734 of record JAOYMU010000098.1, read on the forward strand.
TTTTTTTATCAATACAACAAGGTCCCAGACTCTTTTATTTCTTATTCAGCAGTCACTGTGGATGGGTTATTGGCTTGCTATTCCAGCTTTATGCTAAACAGGCAGTGGAAACAGTCTTGAAACTCTTCCAATAGGCCTGGCCCTCTTACACAGTTTTAATAGATGTCTGGCACAGTCCTGCTGCATCTAGCCCTTTAGGAGACAAGAGCAGAAGAATGAAGCCAGGCAAAACTGATCAGAAAGGAAGGCCAGGCCCGGACCAGCCTGAAGGCCAGAAGCAGCTGGCTGATGCCACCCATTATTGGTTACTTGATCACACCTCCGATATAATGGGTGGTGAATCATAATAGATCTTGCAGCTGAAATGGATGTTGTTGACTTAAGGGAAAAAACACTATCTTAGCATGATTCAGCTATGAATAACTTAAGCTGTTTCAGTAATGGGTTTGGGATGAGATATGGTAATATGGGGATTCAGCAGAAAAAAAAGATGCTGCTAGGTCATGTTTACGTCTTGATTAAGTTCAAATAGTGAAATGTCTAGTTTGTTTTATAGAATGAAATATATATTTTGTCTGTCTGTCTATTTGTCCCAAAGGTGCTTTTTCAAGAGGCAACTGGAGTTTCTGGTTTTCTTTGAAGACATTTCACTTTTCACCCAAGAAGCTTCTTTATCTATCTATCTATCTATCTATCTATCTATCTATCTATCTATCTATCTATCTATCTATCTAATCATCTAATCATCTAATTTAGGTGTTGTGAAACAGCATTTCACATTCAAAGGCAAACAGACACTTTAACCACATACATTCTGCCCCAGGTTGGCATGGCAGTGAGCCACACAATTCTAATACAAGATGCAACTGTTTTTCGGGGTGATCTGTGAGCAAATCTACATGCTCCAAATCATTTTGTGCCTTTGAATGAGAAACATGACATAGCCCTAACAGGGAAAGCTTACTGCTTTGAAGTATGGACCGCGAAACTGCTTCAAACTAGAAAAGATAAGCCAAGAGTTGCTTTTAAGTTTTTTGGAATAAGGAACGACAGTCAGCATATGGTCAAAATAAGGCCCTTGTATGACTGAGGTTGGAAGTAATGTTGTGTTTTAACTTGGCTCAAAGCACAATTCCCAACTCAAAATGGGGAACTCTTGGCATATGGTTTTACATTGACCTGAGTTAGGATGGGTATCTAACTTTCTTCTCTAATTCAACATCCTACACAGAGCTCCACTTTCAATATATAATTGGGGATTCTTGCAGTAGAAACGACAGGGCTTAGAGCAGAAGGGATTTTTGAAAGTCATAATCTTTGGAGTTTGCTCATATAAAGTCCTCCTGAGGAAAGTGAACAATGGATTTAAGAATTTGACAGGTCTGTTTTCAAGATGGTGACATTTGCAATTAGTCGCACAGTCCATAGCCTTTTTAATAGAATGGCATGTTTGTGAGAGTTTGAAATTCAAATTGATAGAAATATACTCCTTGCCGCTGATTGATATCATGTTGCCGGTCAGCTTTTCTTTTCCATGGTGATATGGAATGGCACACTCTCCCAATTCAATTTATTTATCTTTATCATCACTCCCATTCTCTTCTAAATATCTTTCAGTTCTTTAGTTTACCCAGATTTCCATTCTGATTTTTTTTACTCACCCATCCTTTTCTTCCCCAAACTATTCCAAGTGATTATTTTATTTCAAGACCATCATTTTTCAATTTTTCTGGGATTTTTTGTTCCTCCTCTTTCATTCATTGATGCCTCCTGCAAATCATTCATTATTTATTACTGGCGTGCTTGCATATTTTACTGTGCTACTAATTGTAAGGACTAAATCACCATGAGTGCCTGTTGTTTCTTTTTGTACTTCTTATGCAACAACCACATTCATCTGGCTTTGGTATGCTTGATGGATTTCCACTTATTAGGGCAGATTGAGAACTGAAAAGGATCAGATCTCAGTCAAACTGTCCTGTAAAAATTATTAGAAGAGTGATGCTATAGTTAAAAGTATGCAATATAAAAAAGGCTATTTGGCTCATGGACCGACCTTACTTTACCAGAAATTTTGTTCTGTTCTGATAAAAAAGCATATGCTTGCATGTGAATGTAATATTTGTATGCACTGCAGTAACATGGATTGTAAATATGCCTCCCCACTCCATTTAATATTTATGAATTTTAACAGGCTTCATTTCCCCTCCTCAAAGAAAGTCCTGTGTATCAGGCGGTCTGCAAATAACTGCAATAAGCAATACCTTCATATTACTGCAAATACTTGTCCTATGCTGATCAAAAATATTTTTGTTATTCACATGTTATTTAGTTATTTATTTATTTATTTATTTATTTATTTATTTATTTATTTATTTATTTATTTATTTATTTATTTGTCAAACTTTTATACCGCCCCATCTCCGCAGACTCGGGGTGGTTCACAACAAGATAAAAAGTAAAAACAACTAAACAGATACAATTAAAATACAATACAACTTAAAATATATACTAATCCCTATTTAAAACCCTAGCTAAAAACTCATGGTCACCCCAGACTGGCCTGCCGGAAGAGCCAGGTCTTTAGCTCCCTGCGAAATGACCTTAGGTCAAGAAGCACCCGCAGCGTTTGGGGTAGTTTGTTCCAGAGGGTTGGCGCCCCCACGGAAAAAGCCCTATTTCTTGGGGTCACCAAATGGCACATAAATGCCATTGGGACCCTCATCAGCCCTTCCCTGTGGGAGCGAACCGGTCGGTGGGAGGTCATTGGCAGAACGCGGTCC
>JAOYMU010000098.1:71688113-71712370 GCA_025802295.1 Psammodynastes pulverulentus
CGGTTCTCTGAACTACTCAAAATTTCCACTACCAGTTCTCCAGAACTGGTCAGAACCTGCTGAATACCACCTCTGCAACCCATCCCTCCTTTTCCAGGATACTGTAAGAGTCAGTGCTACTGTGCCAGTGGCCTTATTTTTTCAACTTTTGATATTATTATACTATATTGACTATCATGATTGTCATGTTTTGAAATGCAGAGCTCCGTTGAGAGACAGCTTATTTATTTTTCTCAATGACCTCTGAATGTTTGCAGGGAAATTGCTATTTTGTAGGCCAAAACTGTCATTAAGATGTATGATTCACAACTTTCAGACTTTATTTTTGTCCTAAGGTAGTTGATTTGAACTTTAGTTTTCTAACGTTAACCAATATGTCCTTCATAAAAGCTATACCATCAGAGCCCCCAGAAATTTATACCCCTTGACCTAGTAACTTTCTGTCCAAACCTGTGACAAATATACTAAAATATTGAAAATATGTGTACCTTTCCAACACACCCTCCTGGGGCTATGAAAGCAACTTGATTCTGGCAAAGATTAACAATAATCTTTGTGAGATCTGTAGACCATTTAAACAGTAAACTCTGAATTCTTTAACCTCATGATCATTAGGTGAATTTTGTACTATATTCCAGGTACAATTTCTCCAAGAAAACATTGCGTCCAAAACAGTAACTAACTCTCTGCTCTCTTTGGTTATTTTGAAAAAATAATGTTTTTCATGCCTTGTTCCTTTTTCATACTGTCTTTGAAAACAGGAATAATGAGGTGTGTTATACTTGGAGCAATCCCTATTGCTTAGACATCCCATGTGGTCTGGTTGCCACCATCTTCAAATTGGATGAAACAATGCAACGAATAAATAAAATCTGACTACTCTGCACCAGGTAGTTGTTTCTTTAGCCCACTTCCACAACTGAAGAAAGATACTTTTGTCCCGTGCTTTGCTTCTTCATTCCTGCTGACCTGTCACTCAGCTGGTAGAGCTGAAAACAAGATGGGGTTTACAATTGGCTGGTAAATGACATATGTTTTAGTGTGATATGTGATTTGCTCTTGTGTGGGCAAATATTTCAGCAACGGCCAGATGGCAATTCCAAATTCAGGAAGGTATATTGAATTTGTCTCTCTCTCTATATATATATTTACATGTCTGTATGTGAGTGTGTGTTTGTGCCTTTGAGTCAATCTTAACTCCTGACAACTTTATGGACAGGATCATGCAGTTTTCTTGGCAGAAGTGACTTGACAGAACGTTCCTTCAGGACATTTTTCAGGCTAGGACTTGTAAAGAAACTTGGTCAAAGTTATCCAGCAGACTTCTATGCCTAATAGATGACTGGAACTCAGATGTTTCTGTTTGCAGCACTTTAATTCCTGCATCCAACTAGACAGACAGATAGACAGATACACACCACACAGATATAGTCACAGTGTAGGCCACTTGTACTTGGAAAATAATACCCAAAATGGGCTGAATTTTGTTCTGGCCAAAACTATTTTGAGAAATATCTAAGAATTAATTCAGAAGTTAATTGGTTTCCTTATCAACCATATTTTGTAGCCCTTTGAAGAAAAATCAAAATAGTCATGATCTCTATAAAAATAGCAGACTCCTTTGTTCAGAATTATGGAAGAAAAAGTTCAAAAAATTAATGGATTTGAGTGAACAGAGATACAGGGACCTTCAAATTAAATTTAATTAATTTTTGAAGGGCTGAGGTGATCATATAAAATTTTTATCTTTGCACCCCAAATGTGACTTTTTAGCCATTCCAACATATGCTCTTGTTTTTGTTTAATTTTGCAGCTCTCTGGGAATGTCATGAGTGCAGCCATCCCTGATCTACTGCTCTCTGATTCAACAGTTCTGACATTTTATCTGGTTGTCTATGAAGGAAATTGCCAGATTTTTTTCCTCTTCCAACTGGAGAAAATTAAGTGGCTCAAGTGCTTTACACATGTTGCCAATTAAGACATACATCTAAGTTTAGCTTTAAGTTTTTGATGTAGTAGTGAAAAGACTGGAGAATGTTTCATGATTCTTTAAATATGAGCCTTAGTTTATCTAACTGGATTAGAAACTATTTACTCAGCATGCATTGACATCCCCCTGGAGTCTAAACCCAAACATAAGACAGGGAAATAAAAGGTCATTACTATCCTAACTGATTATGGAGCTTAAACATGAGATAAAATCTTGCCTTCCACCATGTAGCCTGATTTACATTCATAAAAATACCACCTTTCTAGTAGTGGTTTCCTACCAGTGCTGCTACCGGTTTGGTGACAGCACACGCGCATGCGCAGCTCAGACAAGCCCCAGCTAAAGCGCCTCTCAACTGTTTTAGCGTGGCAATCCACTCTGCCGCATCACTTAGCTGAGCAGATAAAGCTCAGGAAAGAGCATGGGCAGATGAGAGGGCCCACAAACCACCCAAACACTGATTGTCAGAGCTACCACTCACCAGCGCTACCGGCTCGCCCAATTAGGGGTGAACCAGGAGCATACCACCACTGCACCTTTCCAATATTGTACTAGCTACATGTTGGCAGTGAATTCTGGTATGGAAAGTCTCCATTTTCAGTAAGGTCACAAAAACAGTGTAACTCTCAGGAGCCAACGCGACTTATGTGGCATGATAATCAGGGCTGAGGTGCTCAGGTGGTTTCTTTGCATTCTTTTGAAACATACTTTTTATTTTGGCAGCAAAGAGACCGTAGCAATTCGCTGCCAGGATTCCTTCAACGATTAAACAGAATCCAAGCTGCCACTCTAGAAAATAACCTTGGATCAGACTAGGATAAACATACCATTATTCTTCTCTGAGGTAAAAGGCTATTTCAGCAGACTTGCTAAGCAGTATCAGCTATGCTGGCTTTAGTATCATTTAAAATAGTTCAACGCATGTGATGAGGATTGAATTCGAATGTCCCAGCACTGCTGACAAGAATCCAAAGTATTTGAAATACAGCTATAATTCTCCCCCCCCCCCCTAATAATCTTTTCTTTGATTCATACATTTAGTAAGTTCTGCTATTAGTTGCATGGCTTATTTCAGAAAAAGATTCAAAAAATATTTGGTCATGTGCTAGGTTTTTGGTTTTTATTCAAAATTTGATTTACATGCTAATTTTTTGACTGAAAATTAAAGACCATGAGTTCATTTCTTTGGACGATGTTTTTTAATGTTTTTTCAAATTTTCCTGCCAGTGCACTTGAATTATGGAGATAACCTTCCAAGGCATTTTCATATGCAAACAAACTTTTCCTTTTTACTATTATGTAATAATAAAGATCATTAGCTAAATTTAAAATATCTTCAAATTCATATAGTATTAGGAAAACTGAAGGGACAATCCTGCCATTTAAGATATAACCATAGAAGGTTAATATTTGCTATGGTGTCTTCAGAGCTGAAGGTCAAGTGGGATCCTTTGTTTGCAGTTTCAGCCTCAAATATATCCAGAGACAGTAAAGGCTTCTTGGCACCAGGACAACCAAATGGAAAAAAAATATGTGAGAGAACGTTCTGCTGAGAGAAGAGAAGGTGGGAAGAAGAAAATTGCACAAGGGTTTGGCAGTTTCTAAGTGACCAAAGTCTGAACAAGAGTCAAATTCCAGAATGAGGAACCAGGAAATTAGAAACTTATCGCTCAAACAGAAGCCTGTGAAAACAACCAACCTTGTTTTTCCTCCAACCGAGACAGGTTTCAGGGAGGAATTGTATTATTGGCAAATAGATAAATGGCAGAAACAAAATCTGTTCAATTTTTACACAGCAGCGGCAAAAGCAGATAAAAATCTTTGCATGAAAACAATTTGAATATTTTTTTTAAGGCTAACTGATCAAATGTTTCTGGATAAAAATGCAAGGGGAGGAGTGAATAAATGCGACGACTTTTGCTGTGTCACAGTCAGCCAGCGGTTGATTGCTGGACAGATAATTTGTAAAGCAAATATATTCATGTAACAGATGATAAAAGTTAACATGGTCTCCTCTTCTAAAGTTCTAAATGTAAATGTAAATATAATTCATATCACCATAGGATTCATAATTACAGCTTCAGTGCTATTACTTCTAATATTTGGTATCAGGTATCGGTTTGCTGTATTGTGATAAAATATATGTAATATGATTATTATAAAAACTAGAATATTAATTATAAGATTGAAATTCCAGTAACAATTAATATATCTATAAAATACACCAGAAAAACAATACTACAATTAATTCACAAGGTATAAGTGTGGAATATTAATAATTGTGCACCAGAGTTTCATAGATATAGTCAATCATAAGAGCAATTTTTAAAATTATACTATGAGAAATAGATTATTTTCTTTATAAAATACGGTACCGGATGTTTAAAACATTTGGGTTGATAAATGTTTTGCTGGGTTTATCATCTTAACGATTAGCTAGAAAAAACAAAACAGATGCACTAGATGTGTTTTAATTCTCTTTTTTCCCCCTTTTCTAGCATCCATTTCCTCTTCTCATGAAAGGTGAAGCTGACGAGTGAAATTTTCTCCAAAGAAATATGTTTCAATATGTGCATTCCTGGCAATAAGACCAGAGATCTCTTCAGATTACTTCTTTTCTGGAAGACTAGACTGATTCACGGTACAGAATGTCTTCCTCTGATAAAGAAGTCTCAAAATGGCACCCTGGAGATGTCAGAGAAATAGCTGAGCTCTTGTCACCGTTGGTCTCACCTCACAATGTTCACATTTTTTCACCAGAGGCCCCTCTTCCTGGCAAAGACCAATATAGGCACGTTTCTGGAAAAACAGATTCTGCATACAGTTCTTTCTCAGGGAGTTCAAATCTTCCAGACGTCCCTTTGTCATTAGGCTCTAGTGAACATGATTTGCTTCCTCTGAAGCAAGTGCCATACATGGATTCAGGATATATAGGAAATATTTGTAATCTCAGTGCAAGACATTTTGAGGATGGACAGATGTATGAAAACAAGACAAGGAGAAAAGGCAATTATCCTAGGTTGGACAGCCCTGCATATATCAAATCATATGGAAGCAAGCCAACCCTTGAGATGTCATATCAAACTGCATCACCATTGACCGGGCTCTCGCCTCTGCTTTCTCATCTGCCATCCCCAACACCTCAAGTAGATCACTATAAAACTAACCGAAATGTGGATGAAACTCATGCTGGAATTTGCTTTAGCAGTAATGTTCAAGGAGAAACCTACGTGGAAGAGGGCAACCAAGGGCCTCCTTTGTACACCCTACCAAACTGCTGTAATGACTGCTGGCTCTCATTTTCTCAGAATGAAAGTCCAGTCACAGAAAAGGACGTGGTTTGGTGTCCTACTAACCTGAATACTACAAAGAATGGTACTACCTCTGCCACCACGCATCCTATTCTTCAAGGAAAGTCAAAATCTGCCTCTTTGGCCAAGAAGAGAGAGGAGAAGTTGACTGCTCAGAATGCAATTCATGCTTATAAAATTCCAGAGGCAACGAGGGATAAGCCTTCCCTTTCACTGCAGACCAACCACAAACCTGTTAATGATCCACTGGAGAACAAACAGTATTATGCCAGCAGTGTACACAAGCCACACTTTGGAGAAGCAGATTTGACGAGCAGGGCTATAGTACCCAGGAAACGCGAGAAGCAGCTTTACAGGCTTCTGGACCTGTTCAGAGTTGATGATTATTCAGGTTTCGATCACAGTATATTCAAGAGCAGTAAAAGTTTAAAATATGCTGACAGCTCTGTTCCTAATGAAGTTACACCGAGAATAATTAATACCTATGAAGATAAGGACTGCACTTTCTGTTCTGAGGAGGGAAGGGACAGAAGCATTTGGCAGCAGCAACCTTTAAAAATCCAGAACCTGCCATCTCAAGCTTTGGCTCCTACCGAAACATCTTACGGTAAGATTTACGAGACCTCACGTTCAGGATCTTATTTCAACTATGATGCAGAGGAAGTTGCTTCTCAATTATTCAGCGGCCCTGGAAAAGCAGAGCAGAACACAACCAGCAGCACCAGCCTTTTAGCATATCCTAGACAGGAGGAAATGCTAAAGCCTTTTGGTTTTCCCAGACTGCCATTTTCAAAGGCAGAAAGCCAACCCCAGAATGATTCTGCCAATATCAAGATAAATAGAAAGACAACTCCTTTGCTGTATTATCTCTCTGGTGGGAGGAATTCCAGCCTTATGAATAATAAAAATCAGGATCAAGAACATGAAGACTTTTTGATGAAATCTCCAAGGAACAATCATTCAGGATTGGGTGACCCAGGAATAAGGCCCAAAGACAGTAACAGGCAAGTGGATGATATCGCCAACAAGAATGAGGGTTCCTTGGATGAAAAGTTCAAGAATGACTACCGAGAAAAACTTAAATTTGCCCAACAGAAAGTCCTAAGAGAGACATCTTTTAAGAGGAAGGATTTACAGATGAGCTTGCCTGTTCGGCTAAAAGAGAAGCCTTCTTCAAGGCCGTCTATTCAACATCTAAGGTCATTGTCATTATCTAGTACAAATGAGGACTCCAAATCAATTCCTCCATCCAAGCCACAGGAAAATATTTATCCAGATGGGGAATCCAAAAAGCCACAGACTGTTCGAATTGGGGCCAGGAAAAGGGCAACCAAAGAACAAAAGAAGATGTCTTATTCTGAACCTGATAAGCTCAACCAATTGGATGACCAGAAGGATCAAAATATATCGTGGGGACAGAAAAAGGCAAGATCCCGCTCTGATGAAATTACGGAGCATGGAATAAGGATAATCAGAAGTAAAGCTCTTGAAAATCAAGGCAGGCCCATTTCAAAAGCCGAACTGAAGCAATTGCAACAAAATGCACTCCTAGAGTACATGGAACGAAAGATTGGGCAACAGCCTGCCATGGCAAAGAACTGGTCGCAGCAGACTTCACAACTCAGAATTCTGAGTTCAAAGAGAATTCCAGAAGACAACACTTCCAATCCTGATGCCATTAGGAAGTCACAGAACATGTTCTTTCCATTCCCTGTTTCTTCTGGGAGAATTCATGAACCACCTTCTATCTTCCCTACTTTAAGCTGTACAACCACCACAACTGATAGATGTATTGTCAGATCGCTGGAGTCTGAGCTGCTGAATTCAAAAGCACAGCCTGCTATCAGGGAAGAAAGCTATAACAGCAAATATGGACCTGCTCAAAGTTTTCTTCACACAGGTTCTGTTTCCAGCAGAGTTCAAGAGAGATCCCAATCAGTTCCTTCTCCTGTTCAGGTAGTTATGAAACTATTTATACATAATTTACTTCTGCTGGTAATTTGTTCTTTCCTTTAGTATGCTATAATACATGTGGGCCTGAATTTCATCTGTGTAAAGGCAACATATTGAAGAGCTTACTGAATGAAAAAAATTCAGGGAGGAAGGCATGACTTATGCTTCATTGTCACATTTATTTCCAGCATGATCTTGAAGAATGAATGAATTTTATAATCTGAAAAATTACCTCACTTGTACTGTAATTCCAATGATGTCAAATTGAACTTCAGTATGTTTGGGCGTTAATAATTAAGCAGAAAGAAAGAGAAAATATCGGGACTACTTTCTCTTTCATTGAAATCACTGTGACTTAAATAGTAACTTGCTATAATATTTTATTCCTCCTTTCCCAATACTTGAACATTGTAAAATAGTTAATAGATTACTGATAGATTTGTCTTGATAGTTTTCTTTTTAAAGAGCTGAATTTTGAAAGAACGAGAGACTAAGTAATACCTTCCTCTTTATCTTAGATATAGAATCGTTTGGGCTAAGGTTTCCTGTGTCATATAAAATTCTGGTTTTTTATGTTCTATTTATTTATTGTTTAAACAATGTATGTAGTCATCCATCTCACAGCAATAACTTTTCGTGGCAGAGAGGATTAAAGGAAAGAAAGAAAGAAAGAAAGAAAGAAAGAAAGAAAGAAAGAAAGAAAGAAAGAAAGATCACAACACACAAAAATATACACAAAAATACTAATCCTGTATACTGTAGTCATAATATAACATAAACTAGATTCTAAAAATCATTGCGTTTCAGCTGATAAATCACGAGAACAGACAAAACTGTCCATTTAGCTCATTCTGGCCCAAATGTCTATAGGAACATCCAGGTTTTTAATGCCTTATAAAAGGCCAAGATATCAGGGCCATCTGGATCTGGTGATCTGTTCAATTGGGCAGGCATTATGACAGAGAAGATCTTACAGGATGACATAGAAGGGACCTGGACAATCCTACTCCATAAGTCCTGATGGGATGAGCAGAAATATCTTAAATGACATCCTTGGCTTCCAAATTCTTTTCAACTCTGTTTCCCCCCCCCAAGGGAACAGTCTGAATGAGGCAGCTCAATATTATTTTCATTGCAAATCATTTTGGGGTGTTTTGCTGGAAGTCATATTTTACATTTCGTGTAAAATGATTTTTATGTGAAATGTATTGGTGACGAACTACTTTCAGAGTTTACCATTTTCTGTCTGCCAGTGATTTTTGAGTAAGAGGTTTTGTCTTGAGTTTAAAGGAGATCAAATACCATGTAATGTGTCATGACACAGATACTGAAACTCAACTGATTTTTGTCTATCGGAGATATGATATTGTTCCATAGTTTGCCATATAATCTGCTGCTTCTTTATGTTCCCAACTTGATTTTGAGCTAAAAGACAAAGCTATTGACCATGGACAATTTTCTGTCTTTATTAATACTTGAATCTTACTGTTTTTTAAATTACCTTTTAAAATTTTCTGTTACGTTCCACATTTATTTCCCCACACTAAACAAGAAATACATGTTTCTTAGTGCCAAATCTTCAATTACCTATTTCTTCAGCTGAAGAGATTCAGTTACCTATTTCTCTGATAACAAACTTTCTCTAATCATTTTTTTAAAATGTTAGAGATTGTCAGTCATCCAGGCCATGGCTGTCTCTTCCTTCCCATTCCACACTATCCTATCAGAGCTGAAGAAGCTTCTTGGATGAGAAGCAAAACGTCTTCAAAGAAAATAACAAGAAAGTCCAGTTGCCTCCTGAAAAAGTACCTTTGGGACAATTGTTTTTAAATGTTTTTTTAAAACATTTTTATATAAATATTCATGTAGCAATGTAAAAAATAAACAGAAAAAAAGGTTAATGATCATTGTACTTGGTTTCCTAGGTTTTCTGAATCATGGCTTAGAGATCCAGTCTATAATATACCCTTCTCAATGTCCTCCAGATACATCCAGGCAGGATGACAATGTTGAAACTTGTGTTCCAATTAATTTGGAGGGCATGGATGGAGAAGACATTTTACATTTTTAAATGGAATTTAAGGAGAGGAATAATTCTCATATTACAGAGAATGAGAGAACATCTTTGCAGATCATAACTCTTGAGCTGTTTGTTTTAAAAGACTAGAAGGAAAAGAAGTCCCTAATTTCTTGATAAAATTATGTGGAGGTAACAGAAAAGTTGGATTTATGAATTTCATGACCGTTCCCTGATTTTAAAACTCTGCTGTCTATTTATTTTAATTTACAGTCAATTATATTTTGAAATACTTTAATAATTTGGCGTCATTGATTAAAATATGATAACCAAAATGTTATATCTACTACATGTACATACACCTACTGTATGCATGTATATGAATTAAAGAAAATCAGAAAGCAAAGTAATGCTTTGGGTGAATTATAACACTAAGTACAGGGAAGTGTCAGCTTTCCCCTTTGTAGCAGTGACTCTGCCACTTCCCCAAGTATGTTTCTTCCTGCATAGTTATGAAAGGTGAAAAAAAGTTTCATTGGTCATGTGTGTGTGTGTGCATACACATGTGTGCACATGTGTATGTGCATGTGTGTGAGAGAAAGAGAGATATATTGATTGTAACTGCACAACTGCATATTTTATGGATGGAGAGGTGCTCAATCTGGAGCAAGAAAGAATTAGCTATGTAATATTCCAGTTTGAATTAGCTGTTCCTTAGAGACACCACATCTTCTCTCGGCTCCTTTTTTAAGGATAACGGGCATAGTGAGTCCATCCAATTAGATCTGAGCACCTTTCCCGCTTTGGTTCTGAATACAGGTGGTCCTTTACATACGATCACAACTGAGCCCGAAATTTCTATTGCTAAGCAAGATAGATGCTAGGTGAGTTTTCCCCCACTTTACAAGTTTTCTTGTCACAGTTGTTAAGCGACTCACTGCAGTTGTTAAGTTAGTAACACAGTTGTCAAGTGAATTTGACTTCCACAATGACTTTGCTGATCAGAAGGTCACAAAGGGTGATCGCTGCCATCGTCATAAATACATGCCGGTTGCCAACTGTCCAAATTGTGATCATGTGATCATGGGGATGCTGCAACAGTTATAAGTGTGTAAAACAGTCTTAAGTCACTTCAGTGCCACTGTAACTTTGAATGGTCACTATACAAATGGTTGTAAGTTGAGCATTACTTGTAGCAAAATGACATGAAGGCATATGGTCACTATTTAGGCAATAAGTCAGTGGTTTCACTAGCAAGCTCAGAGAGTGTGAAGCAAATGTTTGATCTGCTTGGATTTTCTGTATTTATTGCATGAGAGAAGAGCCACTTCCAATCCCCTTATAAGGATCCCTTCAGTAGAAGTCAGCCAGCCTTTCCCCTTGTTGTTTTGCATTCTTATTAGTTGTGAAAATAATTTTTCTCAGTATTGCAGTTATTCATCAACACGGATGAATGGTAATTGTTTGGTAATGAGATGTCTGCAAGAAAACCACCAAAGTTAAGAGAGCACAAGGATCCCCCATTTCATCTCTGAGCTATAAATATTCTCATGCTCAAACTTCGGTCAACACTTTGTATAAGATGTCTAATCTTTGAGGTCTTTCGATTGGCCCATTTAGGTGGAAGAGACCAGTGACTCAGTGCAACCTGCTAAATTTAGAAATTATAAAACAATGTTTGCATTCTCTCTAGGATTGACATTGTTCTATCAGTGGCCGGTTTGACTCCTAATGAGGGGGAAAATGCTTTGCAGAGTATTGAAATACCATGCAGGGCAAAACAGGTCCATAGTTAAGCCTATCTTGGCAATCAGCTGACCTGGTGTTCTCCTGTTGGCCAGGCCACTAGGTCTGTTAGGTATCAAAGTCTTTGTTTCTGCCTTTGAATCGAAAACATGTCTATTTGGATTCTTAGCAATCTACATTCTTTAACCAGAGTTACTATGTACAATGCTTTGGCCCCAAACATCCTCACTTCCTGTTGCTAACGTGTTACTTTATGTCAACATGTTTATATTAAAAGTAAAAAAACCCAACAACATGGTTGCTTTGTAATGAAATTTTCTTACAGAATTTTTATTTTTTATTTTTTAGGATTACTATAGACCTATAGCTTTTTCAACTTCATCATCTCAGGATCATGAATATTGTGCTGCACATCACAGGTAAATGGGGGAAGTTGGGAACCATATAATAAATCTGGCCAGTTGACTTCATTAGAATTTTCATACACAGAGACAGTGGTGGGATGCTGCTGGTTTAAAAACTGGTTCAGTGATCGGGCGCTTCACGCACTCTTGGCATTATTAAAAAGTGGCTTGTCCCACACAGAAAATCTCTTATCTCTCTTGTATATTTCCCTCTGTCTTTCACCATAAGCAATCAAAACAATCAGGGTTTTCCCAGACTTATGCTTAAACTGTGTATTTCAAAAAGGATATTTTCCAGATTGAGCCAATAGCAGAAAATGCCTTGAAAAATTTGTCAAATTTATCAATTGCCATTTCATAGAAAATGCTCAGGGCAATTAACTACAAAATATATTAAATATGTGGTAATATACATATTAAGCAATCACATTATAATGCAATATAACTATTAGGTAAAAGCTGATTAGTATAGAGTTATTTTTCCCAGTAGTGATCTATAGCATTTTCTAGAGTAATCCAATCATTGTTATGCCAAAATAGCAGTAATGAAAACAGAAATTCTATCACTTCAGCAGTGCCTGGGTAAGATTATGAAGACTGTGACAAGGCTGAGAAAAAATGGGAGGAATTATAGACACGAACAATCAACAGGTGGCAGAGTTCATTAGTTACTTATAAATAGCAGCTTGGTCTAGGTTACAGAAAGCCTGAAAAGAAAAGATTTAAAACTATCCAAGATATGTTGTTTTGAATGTACTCAATTATAAATGAGGGCTGAAGTTTCCAATTGTAGTTTCCCCACATTCTGTACTTTAGCCCTAATGATAGCATTAAAAATCCTTCTTGCAATCTGGGAGCTTTTTGCTTCCTTGCTCATGGCCTGCATTAATGACCTTGTCAAAGATACTATAGGTCATTAGAGGTTAGGAGCTGATGAAGTTTCCAACTTACCTGAATCAAAAAGAGGAGTGTAGCTATTATACTAAACCAAGCACAAACCGAACATCAATTTCCTTTTTTGCAACACCTACCCCCATCCCCATGCTTATTTATAAAGATACGTATGAGTACAGTGACTGCAGCCCAAGCAATATTTGCTACTATTACCAGAGATGGTATTCGGCAAGTTCTGACCAATTCTGGAGAACCAGTAGTGGAAATTTTGAGTAGTTCGGAGAACCGGTGGTAACCTTTCCCCAGGAGTAGGGAGGGATTGGAGGTTTTACAGTATCTTTCCCCTGGAATGGGGCAGGAATGGAAATTTTGCGGTAACCTTCCTCCAGCAGTGGGGAGGGAATGGAGATTTTACAGTATTCTTCCCCTGGAATGGGGTGGGAATGGAGATTTTACAATATCCTTCCCCTAACATGCTCACCAAGCCATGCCCACCAAGCTACACCACTCCCACCAAGCCATGCCCCAGAACTGGTAGTAAAAAGTTTTGAATCCCCTCACTGAATATTACTAAGCCTAAGCCTAAATCAAGAAATATGTTTAATATAATGAATGGGAACTAAAATAGCTTTGTTGGATGAGTTCTTCTGACTTTAGCATTTCAGTAGTTTTTGAATATAAAGTTTAAAATAATAAAGGAATTAAACATGTAAACTTGTTCACAAAATAAAGTAGTGTTTTGATAAGAGAAGGGTTCAGTCTGAACTCTGGAGCAACTCTGAAGACTATTTCGGCTGTGAAACTGTTAGGTGTCAGTAAATAGTAACAGAGCATTTGAGATACACAGGTCCCTTCAAATACCTCCTATGCAGCTCTATGCTTAGATAATTGGTATAAAACAATTGAATTAATTCATACAAGTACATCTTTAGATGAATTTTTATAATTAACTTCTGGTGTGGGTTTTGTTGTTGTTTGAGAAAAAAATACTAATCCCAACAAGATGTGATTGAGACATGTGAAGTATTTATGGCACTTCCTATGATGTTACAGTAGTGCTATTATACCGAATTTTTGCATCCTTCAAAACTCTAGTCTATGGCATTAAGTTTGGGTAGATGGGAAATAAAAAACAAGACTGTCCAAAGAAATATTTGACACTGTTGCCAAATTAATAACATCTGGGGAAAGCTATTTAATTTTTTAAAAAAATATTATTTTAGTATAAAATGCATATACTAGTTGGTATGGATGTAAGTGAAATTATGGTAGAGTGCAGCTTTAAAACTTTTGTTAAAAGTTCAGAAAAATGACATCTAAAGAAGCCCTAGGATATAACCACAATATTTGGGTTTATACAATATCCTAAACCAAAATTAAACAAAGTATATTGTGGCTTACAGTCACATGTAAACACCGCCCATGCATTGGCTCATAAAAAGTATCATTTTTTTTTTAAAAGGAAGACTGTGTAGAATTATATAATTCTGTATCTACTTTTTTGTTCTAGCTTCTCTGTGTCTGAGAAAGAAGATTCTGTGGACAGTGAAGATGAGAAGAAATCCTTAGAGAATTTACATGTTCAAGAAGCTGAATTGTCTTTGTTCTCCAAAGAAAACAGTAAGAATTCTCAGCTGAAGCAAGAAATGAGTGAAAACTCAGAAGTGTTTAGTGATCCTGGGGGAACCCAGTGGCCGCACAGAGAGGAAGGAGACGCATCAGATCAATCAGAAAAGAGAACGGACAATTGCACAGCCCTGTTGGACAATGAAGGACCTCAACATTTGAGTCAACAATTTGCAAATTTAAAAGTCCTGCAAAATGAACACGAGCATCCGCTTTCATTGCAAGATACAGCTTTGTCCATAGCTCAGTCAAAATCTCAACAGGATCAAACGTATGGCCATCTTGCAGTTGAAGTTATTGCAGAAGACAGATCTCTGGTTGACATCCTCATCCCTCAACCTTCAAGAAAGACTGTTTATGATCTTATGGAAGGACTTTTTCCTGTGAACACTCCAGTGATACGGAGGACTCACAGAAGGAATGGGGGAATTCAATCTGCCCAAGCAAATGAGTAAGTTTAGGAAGCACGGAACTTTAAATTTAATGTAAGGGTAGAGACAAATGTGCGCAGCACAATGGATGTTAACAACTCTGTGGATTGTCTGCAATTGGGAAAAATACATAGGTGTCTGAATATCATGGGCACAGTAGGTGGAGAATCACGTTAATCTAATATGGCAAAAAACCCCACAACTCTATGAGTTTGGTAGCACCTTTTCCTGCTAACAAATTTGCCAGAAGCTATTGTGATTCTTCGGGAGTTTTGGTTTTGTTTTTACATGAACATCAGAGATATAGCATTTGTTAAAATACGTGACACTATCCTAAAGGAAGGACTGTAGTTCAGTGGTAGAGCGCATGCTTTGTGTGTGGAAGGTCTGAGACTCAATCAAAGTAGAATATATTATGTAGATGAATAAATACTCTTATCTCAGATCAGGTAATTTGCAAAGATGCTACAAAGAATTTTGGCAATTTTTTGACAGAAATGTCTGGTGTTTATATAATCAATTTTTTTTAAAAAGTGCATGTAGGCTCTAAGAGCCATGGTGGCACAGTGGTTAGAATGCAGTATTGCAGGCTAACTCTGCCCATTGTCAGGAATTCGATCTTGACCAGCTCAAGATTGACTCAGCTTTCCATCCTTCTGAGGTCAGTAAAATAAGGAGCCAGGTTGTTGGGGATAATATGCTGACTCTGTAACTTGCTTAGAGAGGGCTGTAAATGATTATGATGTGGTATATAAGTCTAAGTGCTATTTCTATTGCCACCTGGTGGAACTGCATGGTGCAGCAGTCAGCAAAACAATTGTTTTTTCCTTTATTAGATGTCCTCTTTCCTTCTCTTCCTCTTTTGCTGATATTATCTTTTTCTGTGATATTACCTCCAACTTTGAAAATGCAACCTTATAGCACTGGCTTCAATCCCAAGAGTGCAAGAACATTATTCTTTCAGAACTCTCCTCACTATAAACACCTAGTAGACAATATCCACTAATTGGATGTCACAGGGTGACTGGATTCTTTTGGAACTGGAGGCATATTTGGATTTCAAGGATGACAATCCTTTCCCAAGACTAGGATTTCATCAAAGATTCCATTCCAATCCTAGCCAACCATCTCCCTCATTCTCCTCCTGAGTCTTGAGTGACTCAGGAGGAGTCACTCTGGGATTTTGCTTCTCTTCCTCCAGGAAATCTCATGTTAACTTTTCTTCTCCCCTTCTGACACAGGAACCAACAACTTCTCTGCACAGTCACTTCAACTGTACTCTCCAACTGTTGTCTCCAGCCACTACAAGAGTCTTTGTAATTCACATTTTCCTCTCCTTGTTCTCACCTCCTTTCTCCCCTACTCTTTCTCTCAATTTTTGGGTTACACCAGCAGCATGACCCCTAAAAAGGCTCTAGCCCCCAACATCTATTTACAAGGTTGGACCAATGGGACTGCTGCCTACATCTGCCCCACAACTATCCTATTATGAGCCACGGTGGCATAGTGGTTAGGGTGCAGTACTGCAGGCTACTTCTGTTGACTGCCAGCTGCCTGCAATTTGGCAGTTCAAATCTCACCAGGCTCAAGGTTGACTCAGCCTTCCATCCTTCCACGATCAGTAAAATGAGGACCCAAATTGTTGGCTGCAATATGCTGACTCTGTAAAGCACTGTAAAGCGGTATATAAGAGTGATATTGCTATCCTGGACAGCAGCCAATTTAGCTCATCAGCCAGTTTAACATTACTGCACATCATGGCTAGAACTGAATTTCTTCTCCCCTTTTCTCCTTTTTGCTGACTCACGCTAGCAGAACAGCAGCCATACCAGGCCACTAAAAACTATATGCCATATTAGGAAAGCAAGGATTTTAGTATTGTTCAGTGGCTTAGCAGTCAAAACCTATCTATGTTGCACTGGACAATATTTAAACAAGCATATACCATTCATTACTTGTCCCAGCTTCTGCCAACCTAGCAGTTTGAAAGCACGTAAAAATTGCAAGTAGAAAAATAGGGACCACCTTTGGTGGGAAGGTAACAGCGTTCCATGCACCTTTGGTGTTTAGTCATGCTGGCCACATGACAACAGAGATGTCTTCGGACAGCTCTGGCTCTTCGGCTTTGATGAGATGAGCACCGGCCCCTAAAGTCAGGAACGACTAGCACATATGTATGAGGGGAACCTTTACCTTTATACCATTCTGTTTCTGATATGCATAAAAGCATTAGGTAGGACCGTGGATGTGTTACATATTTTTGAGGATCAATTTAAGTTCTTGGAAGAAAAATAATCTAAACCATTTATTTGAATAATAACTTCTCTGTTGGATAATTGTTTGTCACATGGTTTGGGTGATAATGTCATTTTAATTTTTGCAGCCAAAGAAGCAATGGGTGTGGAACAGATCCATATCATGGAACTGCAAATGAGCTTGGATACATAGCAGAAGATGACATGTTTCATATAAATCAAATCTTGAATGAAAATAATGAAAATAAAGGAAGTCTTCCTGATGTAGACAGAATCACAAGTAAAAAAGTAAGTAGTTGAATGATACAACAATCTTTACTTGTCTATTCACAGAAAAGTTCCCGAATTCAATAGAGTTATTTTGTAGTAAATGTGTATTGTGTTGCTGAAAAAAAAATGAACAAAATCCTGCTGAAAATATATTCACTTACACACAAAAATTATATGAGATGGCAAGCCATTTTGCCAGAACATCAGGTGTGGAATTATGGATTTGTGGAATTAAGACTATAATTAATTTCCAATCCTTCGCCTCCCCAAACTATAAAATACTTTTTCTTGTACCATTTCTTTCAGAAAAGGAAAAATTAAATAGCCACCCAATAGTTGCTGAGTGACAGGGAAAAACAGGACAAACATTTTAAAGTAAAATGTTAGTTTATAATAGCCTTCTCAAAATGTATGTCCTTCTGATTGGTTGGATCAAAATGCTAGAGATTCCTAGCCAATATTTCCAAAATATCTCGAGGGCCAGATTGTAAAATCTTTCTTGGATTAGTCCATGATTCTGAACTGAATGAATTCAGTAACACAGGAAGCAACTTGGTGAATCAGACGAATGTAATAAGAAGTGGCTTGCACCAAACTATGACAAAAATGTTAATTGTAGGCCTGCCACATTGAAGGTAATGCTTACCCTTTTTAAACTTCATTGGGGCCAGAATTAACCTTAATCTCAGCCCAAACAAGGAGTACCGAAAAAAACAAAGAAATCTTCATACTACCACTTTGATCTGGATCAGATCCAAAATTACAAATTTTGGAAGAAGTCTTAGCTGGTACTAATAAATTACTAGTGATGTTTAGCTCATTAAAAAAGAAATATTTTTTATACTATGCAAATAACAGCAGAATCTTTGATTGCAGTAAAAATCCTGTAAATCCTTACATCTGCTGTGTCGGATAAAAAAGCCTTTTAGTAAAAAATATATATATATATATTCTGTTCTTTAAGCTGCTTCCAAAATCCAGGCAGTTCCTAATTCATTGATTCTTTTTAAGATATCTTTCTTAAATTCAGTTCAGGCTCTGCCAGTCCTTCAAGGTAATTCAGACAAGCAACCAAAACTATAAGTACTAACACTATCTTTATTTTGAGGTTACAGAAATAGAAGCTTGAAAGTCCACCCCTTCTCCTTTCCACTAGAGATTGTCCCTTCTGGGTGTTTTTCATATCTTGCTCCCTTATGTGGATTGAGATATCTTTTGTCTAATCCACAGCTCTTCCTTCTGTCTCCCAAGGTCATTCGCACAGGCTGTTACAGATTCTCAGCTGTTTTTCTTCTTGCAGAAGCAGCTTATTTTGAACATCCAGTCAAAATTGCAGACTCTTCAGGATGAGAGGGAACTTATCCAGTCTGAAGCTCTGGAACATGCTGCTCACGGGAAGGTGCTGGAATCCCTGGTGCAAGATCTATGTAAACCCAATGAGTTTGAGCGCTACCTGATGTTCATGGGTGATTTAGAGAAAGTTGTGAGCTTGCTGCTGTGTCTCTCCACCCGCCTTGCCCGGATCCACAATGCTATGGGGAAAATGGATGAAAACACAGATGCTGAGGAAAAAGTGAGTGCCAGGAAAGATACTGTAGCTTTTTCCCCAATTGCCCAGGGAACTGAAGTGAAGACTTTGTTTATTGTTGAAAGGCTGGGGATCCAAAGAAACTTTACACAGGGTTGAGGTAGAAGATGAAATATGATGGGAACATGAGTAGATCCTTTTTTCTTTTGTCATTATTCCCTTTAAAATTACCTCTTCTTCCATTTTTTAAATCCAAATGAACAGAAAAAGAGCTGGAATTAAACTAAAAAAACAACTGAAAAACGTATTTTTTTAAACTTTAAGTGGCAGCTGTCCACAACTGCCTTTCAGTATGGTGAAACATCTAATTTGTTCCCTCATGTGCTTGGATTCAGTCAAGCAAGAAAAGGAGATTCTAGTTAAATTTATCTCCTACACATGGTGTCACTAAGCATAAGATGCAAGGGATTTGCAGAGGCATCCCAGAAGGAATCAGTAATTCTTATTTTACATTATATTCACATTACATTTTACCTATTAACCGTGTTTCGGTCATGTTTGCCTCCAGGAATCCTTAAATGAGCGATACCGACTTTTATCCAGGCAGCGGGAAGATGCAAAGGACTTGAAGGAGAACTTGGATCGCAGAGAAAGGGTGGTGTCAGGCATTCTTTCCAAATACATGGCTGAGAATCAGCTCCAGGACTACAAACACTTTATTCAGGAGAAGATAACTCTACTGATTGAACAAAAGGACCTTGAGGAACATGTTAAATTTCTTGAAGAGCAACTGGAGAGACTAGAGAAGAGCATTCTTCCTTAAAGCCCTATTATTTGCTCTTGCTTTCCTAAGTATCTATTAACAAAGCATCATTTAAGATGTAAGCAATGGCACCTTTTGATTATTTTTAGCAAGCCATCACAAGATCCCATTGACAAAGGCTACATTGGCTCAGGCATACAGTATATTCTTAGAAGGAAAAGACAAAGCCTTCACTGCAGATAGCACTTTTAAAAAAAAAACAAAATCTTGAAATGACTGGTACAATGTGCATTGTCTTTTCATAAGGAATTAATGTGATTTTTTCTTCTTTATTGACTACAGTCTGTTTTTTTTTTCAGACTGATAATAATAATAATTCCATAAATATATTTCATGCTATATTGAACGTTCATCATTGTCCATTCTTAACTTTTTTTTATCCCAAACAACATCAATATATCTTCCATTGTTATTTATAGTTACTGCCAGGTATTATTTTAAAATCATGTGTTTTGTTCTTGAGGCCCTTTCAATAAAAAAAATATACCTTGATTATGGAAATGCTAATCTAATTTACACTCTTACTGTCAGGTAGTCAGTGTTTTAAGAGTGTAGCATAGTCTGTAGAAGAAGCAAGGGCTGGTTCTGAGGTCATGCTAGCCATTGCTGACTTCATCATTCTTTATGGAGTGAGCCCCATTAACCCAACGTCCTCAGGCTTAACTATGGTTCCAATAACCATATGCCTTTATTATAAAGGACAGTCCTTTATTTCAGAAAACTGTTCACTAGATTTATGTAATTGATTTATTCTTGTTGCTTTTCTCTTGAATTTTCCTTGGTAAAGCAAAATTATAAATGTGAACTCTTTTTTTTTATAAACCTGTTTCAGGTTTGGCTCTTCTTCACGCTTGTCCTTTATTTTTTCCAAGAAAATATGGTCACTGTAACTATAGTTCATTTCACACCAAATTATAGATTGGAATCTGTGAACACAGGTCATCTCTTATTTATCTTGTATTGTTTAACAGCATCAAAGATACTGAAAGTATAGAATAGCTATGAATCAGGAAGAGTTTAGTAGCAATAGCACTTAAGTGCTATTACAGCGCTTTACAGCGCTTTCTAAACAGTTTACAGAGTCAGCATATTGCCCCCACCAATCTGAGTCCTCATTTTTACCAGCCTTCTAAGGATGGAAAGCTGAATCAACCTTGAGCCGGTGAGAATCGAACTGCCAAACTTCAGGCAGACAGCAGTCAGCAGAAGTAGCCTGCAGTACTGCACTCTAACCACTGCACCACCATAGCTCTTAAGTAAATGAATTCTAGAGGTTTATAATGATACTCATCTGGTCAGGAGTCCATGAATGGGGTGAGTATGACTTGCCCCTGGCAGTCCTGACATTAATACAGAATTTCCCTCTTCCTCTAATACTGTTCAAGGTCAGCCTCACGATGGAGTAAAATCTATGCAATTTTGCCCCTCATTTCTTTGGAGGGAAGTCAGGTGCCTGCATTGCCTGGGGAATAGAGACAATGGAGGCAGGAGAGGGATGGGTAATGGGGATAGCAAATTCCATGCCAGTCTAGTTTTCTGCACAACGTTTTCTCATGAATCATTTAAAATGCTGTCTGCTGAGCCTGACAATGCTACCCACATCAGCTGGCACCAAAACTGGAATGAAGCAAACAGACATTTTCAGTGCTACTTAAATGTATTGTGCCTTGGTTTTTTTCCACCATATAGTTCCAAAAGAATGCAGTTCCAAGCTATCATATGGTCAGTTATTAACTGTTTTGCCACATCCTACTTTCAAACACCCATTATCATTTACACATTATTTTAAGTGACTTTGCCTTAACTGAAGGGCAAGTAAAGGGTGCCAGGTATGTCAAGCATGGATTGGATCTAAATTGATAGGTCAGAGGTGATCAGTAAAAGTACACATGTTTATTTAAAAATAAGTGCCACGCTGTTCACTGAGTTATAGGCCAGATCCATACCTTCTGACTGACCTGCATAAGTCTAGGCCATCCAACATTTCTTGAGTACAAGAACAGGCATCAAGGTTCCCAAACTTTCCTCGCCCCTTGCATATACACCTGGGCCACAGTTTGGAAGTTGGATGTTGGTTCAAGTTGGACTATTTTCCCTCCTGAGCTACCATAAATGCCCCAATAGTTTATGTACAATAAGAATCATTCCAATTGCAATGGAAAATGCCCATTGAAAAGGAGAATGAGTGTGCATGTGCATGTGCGTGTGTGTGTGTGTGTGGATCTTGACAGGAGCAGTACAGCTTCCCAAAGTAGTACTGCATTTCAGAGAAAGAAGCCCAAAATAAGAGACTGCACAGTCCAGAACTGGATCTGGGAGGGAGGGAGTGCTTCAGAGTACCACATCCTAGAATTTCTTAGGTTTTGGGTTAGAAGGCTATAGTTTTAGGCTGGCAAGATTTGCTCCATTATTTAATGTATTTATTTTTCAAATGTTTGAAGCACCCATGTCCCTCAAGGGATTAGAGGTAAGCCGATAAAGAATTGGACTTGATAGGAATTCACCGTGTTATCTTTGAGCTTGGGTTTGACATCAGTCTAACAACATCCCCACTCCAACTAACTTAAGCAACAGGCACACATTCCTCTCTCCAGTGAGTGGTTGCTGGCTGCCCCACAGGGCTGTTTGCTCCTAGCCTGCTGGACTGCTGTGCTCTCAGCTGGTCAGTAGCTTCCATTTTTTTCAATTGATCCAACAATAGCCCATAAGGAACATAGAATCCAGTAATCCCCTTGCCACCATATTGTCCCCATCAGTGGTGGTTTCCTCCCAGTGTTGCCACTGGTTTGTTGACTGTGCGCATGTGCAAGCGCATGCACATTACCCCTCTGTGTGTGCATGTGCACGCTCCCCCTCCCTTCTGCACACTTCAGCTGATTGGCACACTTTTTTTAGCTACCGGTTCGGCCAAACTGATAGCTAAAAAAAGTGGACTGACCAGCTGAGAGGATCAAAGAGTCCTCTCAGCTGATCAACGCATGTTTTTTAGCTACCGGTTCAGCTGAACTAGCACTTTTTTAAACTAAAAAAGTGCCGGTTCTGTCAAACCGGTAGCTAAAAAAAGTGCGCCGATCAGCTGAGAGAATCAAAGAGTCCACTCAGATGATCGGCACGCACATGTGCAGTAGGCATGCACTGGTAGGCGGGCACATGCGCAGAAGGGAGGGAGAAGCACACGCATGCAGAGGGTTTTTTGGGCTGAACTGGTAGCCATATTTTTTCTGCCAGTTCGCCCAAGCGGCAGTTTTTTCTACTACCAGTTCAGCTGAACTGGTGCGGACCGGTAGAATACACCCCCCCACCTTTTCTGTTAGTACACTTCGATCTTCTGTTTCATCCTTTCATCTCCCTTCTTTTTCCTACTCTGTGCCCTCCATACTACAATGGTTCCCTTTCCTTTTAAAAAAATCTTTACATTGAAACAGAGTCGCACTGGAACAAAACTATGAAGCTTTGACAAATGTAACTTCTTTGCTTCTGTGAAATGCATTTTCACTGCCCTGGACCTACGGTTGAATGAAGGAACATCTTTCCTTTCCTTTAATCACCATGTTATCAAAACAAACGTGGTATAATGGGGAGGAACAGAAAAGACTTGAGTTAGTCTCAAACAAGAGAATGTGGGAAGGGGCATGGGAAGACATCCGGGTGTGAAAATATCTCAGAAAGGAAAAGGGAGATGAACAACCTGTAAAAGAAAACAACAGACACTAATGCATCCGCCCTGACACAGGCTGGCCAGGAAGGGCTCCTGGTGTCGCTAGTCCAGATTGAGTACCAACCTGGCTTCATTACCAAACTACAGTATTCAGTCCCAACTGTAATATGTTAAGTCCGCTTTGGAACAGCCTAAGGGACTAGCCAGTTGAGGGACCTTGCGACCATAAAGCACATGAATAGTAATAGGGGAGAGGGTATAGAAAACCCTGCTTCCTACTGGACGATTAGGATTTTGTCCTCTAGATCTGATAACCCTAATTTAGAGATTCTGCAGATGTTGACTAGTTCAGTTATTTGAAAAAACAACTTTTTGAGAGACTTTAACTCTGCTTGAGCGTTGCTGGGGCCCTGGATATGTAAGGCAGCATTATTATCTACCAGAGGCAGACCTCTGTAGTTTTAATCTCATCTGCTCTCTTTCACCCCCCCCCCCCCCTTAAGCATTTTAAACACTTCGAAACATTTCCTGCAAGGTGAAAGAGCACCTTCTAGTGGCCAAAATCACCCCTTGCTTCTTATTCCATCTGATCTTATAGCTGGGAATCAAATAACTACCCTTATCTTTTTTTGTAAGCACAGTAGAGTGCAGGAAAGTGCAACCACAGCTTATATGCAAAGAAGGAGAAAACCAACAACTCCAGATAAAATCTCAGTAGCAGTCCAATCCTATAAATACCTATTCCCAGGTAAGTAGGTTACAAGTGACAGGGCAAATATATAAAGTGGTATCAAACTGGAGCTGCAGAAATCTGAGTGACCACTAGATACAGTAATCCTCAGTTAAGATCACAATTGAGCCCAAAATTTATGTTGCTAAGCAAAACAGTTGCCTCATTTTACAAA
Organism: Psammodynastes pulverulentus; assembly: GCA_025802295.1. Taxonomy (NCBI): domain Eukaryota; kingdom Metazoa; phylum Chordata; class Lepidosauria; order Squamata; family Psammodynastidae; genus Psammodynastes; species Psammodynastes pulverulentus. The sequence goes on from JAOYMU010000098.1 coordinate 71,711,925, forward strand.
CTTTTTTGCCTCAGTTAAGTGACTCATTGCAGTTAAGTTAGTAACATGGTTGTTAAGTGAATCTCACCTCCCCATTGACTTTGTCAGAAGGTCACAAAAGGTGATCACATGACCTCAGGACAATTCAACCCTCATGAATACATACCAGTTGCCAACTGTGAATTTTGTTCACATGACCACAGGGATGCTGCAATGATTGTAAGCAGTGGTGAGATTCAAATTTTTTTACTATTGGTTCTGTGGATGTGGCTTGGTGAAGGTGGCTTGGTGGGCATGGCTTGGTAGGTGTGGCAGGAGAAGGATACTGTAAAATCTCAATTCCCTCCCCATTCCTGGGGGAAGATTACTGCAAAATCCCCATTCCCTCCGCACCCCACTAACCTGCTTTCCAGTTCCGTTCTCCTGTGCAGGGCAACAAAAGAAGACCCAGCCAATCAGCTGGGACT
>JAOYMU010000098.1:71747215-71765291 GCA_025802295.1 Psammodynastes pulverulentus
GATGTAGGGTCTCCTGCTTGTGCGGGGGGTTGGACTAGATGACCTACAAGGTCCCTTCCAACTCTGATTATCTGAGAGGTTAAAAACCTCAATTTACCAATTTAAATGTACTGAAAATTCCTTGGCTGACCACATTGTACTGAAGAAAGAGAGAGAGAAAGAAAGAGAAAGTGCACATGAAGGGAAAATGTCTTGGGCTCTAAGAAATAGTTGTCTATGCCAGGGGTCTCCAACCGTGGCAACTTTAAGACTTGTGGACTTCAACTCCCAGTTTTGCTGGCTGATGAATTCTGGTAGTTGAAGACCACAGGCCTTAAATTTGCCAAGAATTGGAGAACCGTGGTCTATGCTATTTATTAAATTCTTGTAAGAAAGTTTTCATGGGGTATTCTTGAGTCTCTCAAGCATTAAGAATGCTGTTGAAAACACAGTAAATTCTCAAAATAACAGGTCCTTTAGCAGTTCTGTGTGACCTAGAAAATAGCAATGTATGATGTTCGGAAGAACAAAGGCTGAGTCACACCTTAAACATTCAGTTGTAAATATCCAGCGTGAATTACCTGCTCTTCAGTAACAGCATGGAACTATGCATTGCAAGCACTGAAAATATAGTTATTTTTTTAAAATCACTCTCCTGTAGTGTTTACGCTCAGCTTGACCCTTTCCCTTTTCCAATGAAGTTTTAGAAAATCTTGTAAAAGATTATTTTACGTGAGCATATATGTATTGTTAGTGTAACTCCCAAAGAGTGTTTTTTCAAAAGGCAATGGCACTGTTTAGGATGAGTTGTAACTCATCCAAGAAACTTCTTCAGTCAGAACTGAAGAAACTTCTTGAATGAGAAGTGAAACATCTTCAAGGAAAAACAAAGTCCAGTTGCTTTTGAAAAAGCACCTTTGGGGCAACCATGACCTGGATGACTGACAATCTCCATGGATATTTTGATGGTGCAACTGGAGTATTGACATTCTTTTAAAAAATTGAGTTCGGATTCTATTGGTTTAGTGTCCACAGGTAGTCCCCGACTTACAATCATTCATTTAGTGACTATTTGAAATTACAACAGCACCAAAAAAACCCCGACTTATGTCCATTTTTCACATGTATGGCCATTGCAGCATCCCCATGGTCGTGTGATCAAAATTCAGATAATTGGCAACTGGCGTGTATTTATGTTGGTTGCAGTGTTCCAGGGTCATCGCCTTTTGCAACCTTCTGACAAGTCAGAGGGGAAGCCAGATTCACTTAACAACTGTGACAAGAAAGGTTGTAAAATGGGGGCAAGACTCCCTTAACAAATGCCTCGCTTAGCAACAGAAATGTTGAGTTTAGTTGTGATCGTAAATCGGGGATTACCCGTATTTCCATTCCTTAATGCTGTGGTTGAATCTTGGAGCACCCGGCAAGGGAATCCCTTCTGTGCATCTGCTGTGTGTGTGATTTATGTGGGATGGTTTTGTGTGGAAGGCAGAACTGTTTTCCTCCTCTTTAGAGGATCCTATCAAAACTTGTTCACTGGAAATGACTCTGTTATGCATACATGAAAGAGACTTGCTAAAGTGGTGAATATTTAGTCCTTTCTCCTTAGCTGTTGACCTGTCTGAAACATTTTAGATACAGTGGGGTCAGGATAAGCACGTTGAGCGACTTGGGGAAGTTCCCGTTGCTTCCAAATCTGTCATCTCCTTCCCACCATCCGCCCACCCCCTTGGCAAGATGCAAAAATTTAAGTGAAGCAATTACAAGAAGCTGATAGCCGACGTTGGATAATGTGAGAAGACGGATTTTCTACACAGAACTTGAAAACATTTGTAACATTGGGCTTAGCTAGTGGCATAATCATACTGTAAAGCTTCGAGATGACAGCAAGTCCTTGGCAAATAAAGGAGTTTTTTGGTTTTTTTTAAAAAAAAGGTTCAACCGTGTTACAAACATCTGACACTGGAGTGTGAGAACTGGTTATATGCTACTGTGCTCTCATTTCATAACAGACCGCAAGTGGGAAACCTTCTGTGAGGGTTGGTGTGGGAAAGTTGATGGGTGTGGGTTTTTTTCTTCTTTTGGTTGCCTTAGAACTGGCTTTTCATATTTGTTACCTTATAAAAGATACAAGGAAGGAAGGGAAAGAGGGAAGGGAAGTCTAAAGCAATTGAGAAAGCTGTAGGGTAGATTTTTCTCACCACGGCCTATATTTTCTTTATTTAGTGCCTGCATTATTTTTTTTACTTTGGCTAACCTAAGCAGGCTTGTATCTTTGTTGTTTCACTCTAGGAAATCTCTTTATAGGGACAGCATTCTTAGCAATGATAAAAAGCAGCTCATAATTGAAATAGACAGGTAAGGATTAAAACAGAAAGAAAAGTTTAGTACAATAGAAATAACTAGCTCTTATTGTACCCAGGAATGTATGGATGAAGCAAAATGCTCCTGTGATTTTGGAATCATTTATTGTTATTAATATATTTCTATACTGATGGTTACTTGACTCTTGGTAGTTGTAACAAACCTTCTCAAAAAAGATTAATTCAAATTATTAATTCAAATTATTAAACACCAGCTGGCCACAAAAACAAACATTTTAGGCCTTTTTAAAAAGCCACTAAACATGTCCTCTTATTTCTAAAAATGCATTGCACAGCCTAGGAGGAGCTGCTGCGCAGAAGACCTAATCTTGAGTTGCTGTCAGAGAATCCGATGGGAACAGTTGTGGGTGGACCCCCTCGTGGGACTGAATAAGCCACAAGGATCATGCAGAAGAGGTTGCTGTCTAGATGAATTGCATCAAGGGAGGGCAAGGAGATACCAGTGAGATTAGCCTGGATAAAATTTGAGTGAGTTGAAGTTTCTGAGTCACATACGAAGTAGGTAACCATACATAAAAGGGATTGCAGTAGTAATTTTTAGGGGTTACTACCACGCGCATTACAATTTTAGGTGGTTTTTCTAAGGCAAATGGACCCAGATAATGTATCAGCTGAAGCTGTTAGAAGGCATTCCTAGCTGCTCTGTCAATTTGGGATTCTGAACTCAGATCCAAATCCAGAAGCACCTGCATTTGCTCTTCTGGAGGATTGTAATCGATTCTAGAGTAGGAACATGCTTAGAGCAATGACCTTTTCTTTCTCTCCCACGGCAGCTCCATCTTCTTTGCATTCACCTTCCCTGCAGTTAGTGCTGGTCTGCTGTCAAGGTGGACATGTCCCCATCTCATTTGACCCCACGTCCAAGCAGTCTCTGAGAATCAGACGCGACTGAATGGAAGAAAAATAAATCTTCACTGGAAGGAGAATGCAAGTGTATCTTGATGAATTCCTTTATCAAACACCACAGCCAGAGGCGGCAGTCAGGAATGTTAGATTAGTCAACGAGGAAAGGAAACTATTGTTTTTCTCTGCAGTGGAGTGTGAGTAATTGGCAGATGTAGTAGAAAGAGGCAGGGGGCGGGATGAGCCTGTTGTTTTGAGATAGGCTGCCCAAGTTTCATCAGAAATGTCAAACAGAAGCAGATGTGGGAAACCAGATTAGACAGCTATACTTGAACAAGATGAAAATGCACATTTCCCCGTTGCAGAAAAGAATCTCAGTGAATCCAGTCAAACAATTTAAAAAAAAAACTACAGGTAATTCTCAGCTTACAACCAAAACCAGGACTGGAAATTCAGTCAAAAATCATTGCGGTTGTAAGTTGAGGCACTCAAGTGACCTCATGTTACAACCTTTTTTGCAGTGGCCATTAAGTGTAATTATTAAGCAAATTGCGTGGGTTTTTTTTTAAAGCAAATAACGAACTTGTTAAATAAACCTGTTTTTCCAAAAGAATGGGGTTTTTTTTGCTGGTTTAACACCAGAAAGATCATGTGACCATTGGATGCTGCAACCAGTCATAAATGTGAGGCTCAGAACTGGGGCACAGTATTCTAAGGGTAGAATACTGTCCAGTGTGGCACGGGACATTATTGTCACTTCCTGTTATCTTGGCATTGTACCTCTGTTGATGCAGCCCAAAACTGCACTGGCTGTTTTGGCAGCTGGGGCATATTGATGGATCATGTTTAATGTGTGGTCTACCAAGACCCCCAAGGTAGAGATGTCAGATGGCATAACAAGAAACCTCCCGAGTTGTCTGCACTGCCACATTTTGAACCATTTGCATCATTGGAAGATTAGACTATAGGGAAGGCTTCAGATCAGCGATGACCAACCTTTCTAGCTCTGTGGACCAATAGTGGTGGCAGGGGGTGACGGGGCAGAGAGAGGATGATTTCATGCGCACATATGCCACTTGCACAAATGTAATTTGTGTGCTTGTGCACTCACCACTTGTGCGGCCCGGTTCCCAACAGGCCACGGCCTGGCACCAGCCATAGCCCGGTGGTTGGGGACCCCTGCTGTAGATGTTTCCTGAAACCATGAGTCCAGGTTCCAGCACAGGGACCAGAAAAGAATGGCTCTCCATAAGCTCATGATTTGCACATTTAGATTTTAAATCTGAATTAAGGGAGCAATAGTGGTGCCAATTTGAGTATCAGTATGTTGGAAGTTGCAAAAAGATCACATTGCAGGGAATTTTAATGGGAGTAATCATTTCCTCTTAAACTGTGGTTGCCTCAATTAGCCCACAATTCTGAACAAGGTGCCTGAGCATTAGACATGCTAAGCTTTAGTTTAGACATATCTGCTGCTTGGTTGTGCTAATGATTTGGGTTTGATGTTCCTCTGCTGCTTTGTATTTTAACTTTTGTAATGTTTGTAATTGTTTGTATTTCATTTTAATTCTGTTCACCAACCGCAGTCATTGTTGAGATGGGTGGTCATATAAATTGGATGGATGGATGGATGGATTGACGGACGAATGAACAAAACGCTTCAGAATGCATGCAAGCACCAGCATAGCCACACCTTTTCTGCAGCAGGTACATTCCTAGAAAAAGGTGCATATGTTTTAATAAGGCTTTGTTCATATTTTCACAAGCAGTTCTAAAGCTAAAATCAACACCGCTGCTCAGAATCAGTGAATGGTGGTTGTCTGTGATCTTTAGAATAAAGTTTTTCAGTAGTCAAAGTTAAGACAAAAAACAGCATTGTTTCTATTTTTCTCTGGATCCTCTGATTAACTTGTTGCCTTGAGTTTTCTTTGTGTCCTTGAGGATCACAGCTTGTTTGGCTTGCCTTCTTGGAGTTGTTGTTTTTACTGCTACCCCATTGCTTTACTCACTTAAAAAAACCCCACACCTCCTACTATCCCTTCTGCTGAATTTTCTGCTCAGACAGGATATAGTCACCATGGGAGAAAAAGTTTGTACTCTCCCCCACACCCCCAGCGGTCTCTCTGACTGGTGACCCTGATCTGACATGCATATCAGCATCATCTGAATGGCAGTAGTATTTCATTTTTTAATTCCTCAGATATATGCATTGAATGCCTTTCAGTTTGTTTGGTTAGGCATTCTGTGAATATTTCAATCATCAGAACTGTGCAAAGTAAACAGGAAAAACCACATTACTAGAGTCCAGGGGATAAAAACAAGCAACAGAAGAAATATGGATTCACATGTCTAATGGAGGCCATTTGGATTATAATTCTGTTATTCCTGGGAAAGTTGGGGGTATACAAAGATGCACTGAGCACTGAGTTCGTGGCTCTTGAATATTCACTTTTCTGATTGAATAAAGCTTTGGGACCCCTTGCAGCTAGTGTATAAAAATCTAAAAGCAGAGCACAGCCATTTCTTATGCAGAACTGTTTGTACTTACATGTGCTACACAGTTTGAATAAACAGTATTTTGTGATCACTCTGTGAAAATTCAGCAGCAAAATAGTAGAATCTGAATGGCATGATTTTTAGATTAAAATAGGAACAGGAATGTACTTTGGTAGAGTCCTGTTCCTGCTCATAACATCTCCCACCAAATTTCGATAGGACATTGTCCCTTCCCTCATTGGAGGGTTTTCTGCACTCTTACTAACCAATTGGGAGACTGAATTGCAGCCTTTGACCTGAAAAATATTGCTCATCACAGGATACAGGGACCCTTTTGCATAAATATGATATAGTACATAGAGAAGGGATCCTGTACCAATAACCAAAGATGCTTTTAAAAAGTCAACTGGACTTCCTTTATTTTTCTTGGAAGATGTTTTGCTTCTTATCCAAGAAGCTTCTTCAGTTCTCATGGAACAGTGAACTGAAGAAGCTGCTTGGATAAGAAGCAAAACGTCTTCCAGGAAAAAAAATTCAGTTGCCCTTTGAAAAAGCACTGTTGCGATAACTATGACCTGGATGGCTGAGAATCTACATAGACAAAGGGTCCTGTAGGTATTTTGGGCAACAGACCCCACCCTCAATTCTTTGTGATTAACCATGATGGCCAAGACAGGATAGATTTTAAAAATTGAGCTGGGAAAACTTGGAAGTATATTTCCCTTTTTGCTCTGAGTTTCTGTAAGGATAAATCTCACAAATGCATTTCTTTAAGAAAGGGCGTTCCACTGAAGGTCTGGGGCTTAAGCATTACATTCCCTGGAATTTGTCTCATTTAGTTGTAAGCCAAACCATGGCTCTCCAGTTTGAAGTCCTAGATTTCAGGTTTGTGTGATGTGTTAGCACAATATTTTTCCAGCACTAAGGAAGTCTGCATCGCTCAGTGCAGATTGAGGATACCTTCTTAGATGTTTCTTGAGCAGGAGCTTGTTAACATTACTAATTTGACCCTTTTTCAGGCTGTTTTCCTTTTATTTTTCAGGATATTCTCATTTGGGGAATGAAATCCTTATCCTGCTGAAATTGTGAACTCTCTCATGCTTTAAGGTCATTCTGGAGGAAATGTCTCTCATTCTTTTGTTTCTTGGTTTCCAGCTGCATGTTTAAGCCCTCCCCAAACCCAATGGGTGTCAAAAGAAATATGGCTGTGTATAGTAATGGAAGTCTAATTGGCTTCACTTGTACCTGGCCACTTGGAAATAATGGTAGTGTTGTCCGGTGTTGTCTTTTCTCTTTTCTGGAGTCATAAAATTGAAGTGTCAACAGTCATGAAATAATCTGAATTCCACCACCAAAGTGAATTGGAACCAAGGTTAATCAATTATTTTAAGCACAAGAATGGAATGAATTGAGTCCTTAAATCGCCATCCATAAATGCAACAAGAAATCTGATGGGGCAGCATTCTTTATTCTGCATCATTTCTGAAACCTGGCCCAAACTTTTGGATGTCTGTATGTGGATTAAGAGAGGGGATAGAATTTGATCTGAATTATTTTGTTTAACCCTGGAGAAGATGCTGCTGTTTTTTCTGCCTGTAGATTTCTTGTCTCACAGCAATGTTTCCCAGACTCTGCAATTTTATTATGTGGAAAAACATTGTGTATCAGTTCAGAATTGTTTCTTTGTGTATCTGGTGTTTTGGGTTTCTCTCTTCAACTCTACACTCATTTCCTTTGCGCTACATTATCTTTGCAGGGCTCTCGGTGCTCAGAAATATTTTTTGAGAGAAGCAAAAGCTGTGGTAGAGAACAAAGTGTTTCTACACTGCTTAGCTCTTTGAATGTCTTACACGGTCTGTTTCCATGTCTCTTTGGTATTTCGGCTCCATTTCTGTTTTAGTTGAGAAAACAGTAACAAATCAAGGAGGTTCTTAGTTTCCATATACCAATTGTGTGGCTAAATTTATAGGAAAGCCGAAGCTATGATTTGATCTTGGTGAGATGTATTATTTTATCCAACTTTATAGTCAGGTATATTGTGGCCTTGCATTCACACCTACTGAAGCTGTTAAGTTTATCCAGAGTAAAAGAAAGGGCAAGGGTGTGAGCATGCAATCAGTTTTTTGCCAGGGGTGTGGGCTGGGCAACCTGGAGAAGGCTTGTTTCTAGACCATGTCGTTATTTCACAACTGAAGTTTTTGCTAACTGCTGTACTGTGTGGCTTGATGGCAATTAAGAGGTGAGGAATTAAGCAATCGTTAGGCAAAGGTAAGCGATGCATTTGCATTAAGAACAAATTCAAGATTAGTCTTTAATATATGCAGGGGATTAAATGTGACACATGCCTTTATTAAGCAGAAAATGTGCCTTTTATAGAAGGCAGCACAATGCCATTATATATTGTAGTGAGCTCTTTTCCAAGAATGCTAAGGATAACTTAGTTTACTATCGTCAGGTTTATTGGAATGAGACCTGATAAATCACTAGAGGTAGTCCTCAGCTTATGACTACAGTTGAGACCACTGTTGCTAAGTGATGCAGTTGTTAAGTAACTCACGCCTGATTTTGACTTTGTGCCACTGTCATTAAGTGAATCATGTGGTTGTTAAATAAATCCAGCTCCCCCCCCCATTGCCTTTGCTTCACCCTGGAAAGGTGGCAGATGATGATCACGTGACCCTGGGGCATTGCAATCTTGCTAAGCCTGAATTTTGATCAGGTGACCATGGGGAAGCTGCAGTGATCATAAATCCAAGGACCTATCATAAGCCATTTTTTTCAATACTCATAACTTCAAATGATTGTTAAAGGAATGGTCTTAAGTTGAGGACTACCTCTATAGAACATCCCAGTAGGAATAGTCATGGCAGAGCAATATGGGTTTTCTTTGTAAACAAGTACATACATCATTTTTATTTATTTAAATTTCATATTTCCAAAACAGCCATCTTTTCAGACAGTGTTCTCTAACATGGTTGGTTCAGTTTCAGCTTCACGTATTATGTGAAGCCAGTTTAACCAGGATTGTAAACTGTGGTTAATGGCTTAGAGCAGGGGTGTCAAACTGGCAGTCCACACACCAGATGCGTCATGCGCAGGCCATGCCCAGCCCAGCTCTGCGAATGGGTAAAACGTCATGTGATGGCAACTTGACACGGCGAGTTTGACTCTCGTGGCTTAGAATGATACTCAGGCCGCAAGTGAACTTCAACAAACTGAGGCTTCAACAGAGCATGGCGTAGCTCATTCTATGATATAAATCTATCTACCTTTGTGGATTACACAAAACCACTCTTTAGGAATGCAAGAATGAGTTTTGGGATCATGAGTTTTGTATCTTTCCTATCTTTTGCTGTGAGGTCCTAGAAAACATTCTGTTTAAGTCAACCCAATTTACTCTGTTCAGCGAGGCCAAGAGCTTTATTAGTGTTGCTTCTGGGTAACAGGGTTGGGAATGTGTTTGTTTAGATTTGGAGAGAAGTAGCAATTGCTAATAATTGTATAATTAAATATGGCAAAGAAAGTCTCCAGTCTTTATGCCAGCTGAGCAATGGGGACTGGAGAAGAGAGTGATTTTAAATGAACATTTATTGCATGCAAACAAGTTTTTCAGAGCATGGGTATAACTTCATGGCTAGAAAATATGAATTTGGGATTTCCTTGTGACACTTATAGCCCTTTTATCCATTGAAATTTGGTATAAAAGTGGTTTTTGACTAATTCCATAATGCTTCATTTTGTCATTTGAACAAGTAGTATAAACTGATTCCTTTCCACGTTGCATCTCAAAAGTGATGGAATTTTGATTTTTTAAAAGATTTAACCTGTGGGTTAGCAATTGTATTGCCTGGAATATTTTTAAAAAAATTATTTCCAGAAAAGAATTGATCTGTTTCGAATAAAAATTTAAGCATTGTGATGGCAGAGTTGACTACTCTGAGGAGCTGTGTAATGAATACGTGATTAACCTAATTTGAATATTTTTATGTCATTTTGAAACATTTGTGGATTAAACAGAAGAAAATGATCAAGCTGCAAATATTTTTCTCCTGTGGGGAAATTATAGAATTATTTAACAAGCTAATAAACATGGACAGAAACGTTTCTTGCAATTGTTTATGGTGCTCAAAAGATCATAACATTGCCCTGTATTCATATGATACTTTGGAACATCTGTCATCCTGTGTCACTTACAAAGCCATTCACATTTAGAGAAGTTTTATAATTCAACCTTCTTGGAATGCTAGTATTTTTAGAATGCATATGGGAAATAATACATGTACATGTTTTGCCTATGAATGTTTATCTTCCTATAGAAAACATATGGGTAAACTTCTGCATTCTTATTTAGCAGTGGATTTCCTGCTATAATTCTGCCAGAATGTATAATGAATAAGCAATTAAACAAGAGGAAACCAATTGGATTTCTCCAGGTTTCTTATTTGTATCTTGGGAAAACAATCGAATATGAAGAAAACAACTTGGACTTTTTTTTATAAGTGTGAACAGGGTCATTGTTTCTAATTTTTCAGTCTGGCAGAAAGGGACATCCAGTTTTCACAGTTAGTCTCTTGGTCATATGGGCAACTTTTGTGAAGCATTGAGTCACATTTAATTTTGTGACATGTGTTGAGAGCTTCCTATCAATAGATTCAGGCAGGGGGAAAACCCCAAAATATTTCTGATATGTGACTTATCACATGACTTAAGAGTCATTCCCCATAAATTCATACTCCCTTGTGTGTTTATTGTATTGTCACACTTCATCCCAATTGGCCTACGTATTATAGAGAGGCAATTTTTAACTGAGTCACTACCAGAGTTTTGTAGCAAATAGAATTAGCCCCGAAATTTGGTGGCAGGTGAGGAGAAGGTTGTTGCGATAGTTAATTCACAAATTGATGAAGGCCATTTTTATAAAGGACCAGCCTGAAGCTCCTCTGTTTCCCGTGCATAGACCTGCCCACCTTATCAATTAATATGCAAGTTGTTAGAAAGGAACTAAAAAAAAAGTATCTCTACCTGAATAAATAAGGTGATGAATAGATTCTAAATGGAAAATAGTTCAGTAGCTGCAACTTTTATAATCCCGTCCCTTAGTTCAGGGGTCTCCAACCTTGGCAACTTTAAGATTTGTGAACTTTAACTTGCAGAATTCTGCAGCCAGCAAAGTTGCCAAGGTTGGAGACCCCTGCCTTGGTCCCTCTTTGAAGAGAAGACTCTTGAGAAGGAATTATTTTCAGTTTGAGTTAAGGAAAAGGCTGTAGGGTTATCAATTTGGTGTTTTCCCAACTGTCAGAGAATCAGTAGTGGGATTCCAATTTTGATACTATCAGTTCTGTGTGCGTGGCATGGCTTGGTGGGTGTGGCTTGGGCATGGCAGGGGAAGGATACTGCAAAATCGCTATTCCCTCCCCCCTCCTGGGGGAAGGTTACCACCGGTTCTCTGAACTGCTCAAAATTTCCGCTACCGGTTCTCCAGAACTGGTCAGAACCTGCTGAATACCACCTCTGGGTTTGCCCCATTTTATGACCTTCCTTACCATAGTTGTTAACTGAATCTCTGCAGTTGATAAGTTAGTAACCCAATTATTAAGTGAATAATTCCACATTGACTTTGCTTGTCAGAAGGTCGCAAAAGGTAATCACATGACCTTGAGATGCAGCAACGGTCACAAGTATGAACCAGTTGCCAAACATCTGAATTTTGATCACATGATCATGGGAAGGCTTCAAAGGTCGTAACTGTGAAAAACAGTCAAAAGTCACTTTTTTCAGTGCCGTTGTAACTTTGAACAGTCACTAAATGAACTGTTGTAAGTCAAGGACCACCTGTATAAAGAAGCCAGTCTTCATTGTCTTTTCCATGCTTAGCAATACATCTATTTTTGAGCAGAAGAGAACCAGAACGTTACAAGTATATCTTGAATTTTATTGTACTTGAGGATAGACAGCTAATGTGCAACTATTGAAAATAGGTGAGGGAATTACAAAAAAAAAATGTCTGTCAAGGGAAACATTTATACTGATAAGACTTATTAAAGCAGGTGACACAACTCTAGATTAAAATAAAATCAAACACGAAATGTAACTGGGGGGAGGAGAAATCTAGTGCTTCTCTGACAAGAATGAAGGGAGGCAGGCTTTCTAAGATGTGGTGATAGATGTTTGAACATTCACACTGTGATTCAGCGATGGGCTGCTGGGGGTTCACAGGGGTTTGGGAGAACCTCTAGCTAAGGTTCTGCACAGTTCGGAGAACCCCCAAATCCACTCCTGGCTGGCCCCGCCCTGCCCACCCCTCCCAGGAGTTCCCATGCAGCCCATTTTGGATGCAGGTAAATGCAGGGCACGCGCAGAGGCTCAGGAAGGGCAAAAAACAGGCCTAATGGAAGTTCAGGAAGGCCAGAAACAGGGCCATTTCTGGCCTCCAGAGGGTCTCTGGAGGCTGGGGAGGCCGTTTTCACCCTCCTGGAGGCGCAAGGAAAGCACACACACCCCCACCGTGGTGCAGGAGGCCAACTAGGCCACGCCCATCCAGCAACTGGGCAGAGAACCCCTTTCTAAAAATTTTGAAGCCCACCCCTGCTGTGATTGCTATTCCAATTCCATATTTAGTGAACATAGGAAGAAGGGCCAGTATCAACCAATACTTTCCCCTACTTTTTATAAGCGTTGACTGAATGCATAATCTGAAAACCAACGAGTGGGTGAAATATCTGTGGCGTTCAGCTGCCTCTCTTTTCAGCTTGCAGAAAATAATTGGATGCTTCAGATGCACTGAGCCTGAACGAATTCTGAACTCATGTTTTCTTACCTTTTCTGACAAAGCCATGATTAGGAATTCGGAAGCTTTTGATTCTGTTTGGAGTGGCCATGGATTATAGGAGGATTCAGAGCTGATGGTCTTGGGAGCTGTGGGAAACGACAAGTCCCCAAAGGAATGGCCCTCTCAGCCTTTCGATTTCAAATTTATCTAGAGCAAATTTATCTTTATCAGTGGGTTTTGCATGCAATGTAGAAAATTGCTTGCCTGGGTCAAGAGAATTGCTTGATGTAAAGAGTGCAAAATTTATAGGAATATGTTCCTTTGTGCAAGAAATCTTTTTCGGGATGGGCAGGTCGGTGGGAGCACCTCAAACCATGATTGATGACCTTGGCTTGTTTCTATTTATCACATTTAAAATAACTCATTCTTGAGCACAGGTGGTGCTCAACTTACAACCACAATTGAGTCCAAAATTGTCAAGTGAGGTATTTGTTAAGTGAGTTTTGTTCCATTTTATGACTTTTCTTGCCACAGTTGTTAAATGAATTGACAAGTTAGTAAAGTGAATCTATCTTCCCCATTGACTTTGCTTGTCAGAAGGTTGCAAAAGGGGCTCACCTGAGCTTGGGACACAGCAACGGTCATAAATAAGAATCAGTTGCCAAGCATCTGAATTTTGATCACATGATCAAATCTATAAGTCACTTTTTTCAGAACCGTTGTAACTTTGAACGTTTACTAAATGAACTGTTGTAAAACGAGGACTACCTGTGCAACTGCTATGCTATGGCTTTTCCAAAGAAAGAAAAAAGTTGATTTATTGGCAACGAGAGTGGCGAGGAGGAGTGAGGCAGCATGGCAACTGCAGAGAATCTGCAAAACTGCCATTACTGCCTCTCAACCTTTTCACTCCCTCCTCCATATTTAGTTTTTGAATTCTTGAAAGACAGTTAAATAGCAGATGTTGAAAGGCAGATTTTCACTCACAATTCATTAAACTAACCGGTAAGTGCTTCACATCCACAATGGCATAGTGCTAGGGGAATTTAATCTATCTCCCTCTACGCATATTTCATTCTGGTGAAATCATTGGAATCTCATGAATAAGTTTAGTCCCTCTGACACAACAAACATTACTGTAATAGTTGCACAGCACATTAAGAAGCTAGACTTTGTTATACATGTCAGGCAAAGCATGGCATATTTACAGCTCTGGCTTGATAACAGAAATTCTTTGTGTCTGCATAAATACTTAAGTATTAAAATAGGAAAAATATGGATTGCAACACTGAAATCTGGATTGTGTTGATTAAGATATGTAATATATTTTACTTGAAAAGTTACAGTGGACATATTTCCAGTGAAACATTTAAAAGCAAAGAAAAAGCAAAAAAGCATTGTAAATTATGCCTACTTACAACTCTGTATTAGAAGTTGTGATGGTCTCAGTAAATACTGATTTCAATATCTGCCCTCAGCAATAAATGCAAAACATAATATTTTATAAACAAAACTTTCTATGTTTGGAATGTTTGTAGTCTAGACAAAAGATAAATGGGTCAACTGGTTTAATTATCAGACTACCAATAATCTTAATGATATTGTTAGATAAACAATACTCAGATGAATCGCACTGCAATCTAGGTCAATGATATTAAAATCTGAATACCCTAAAGCATAGTTAGAAGTTAGCATTCATCAGGCACACATAATTTTATGTTTTCCTTGCATTTTGCTGCTTTTCAAACCAAAACCCCAAACTAAACAATCCCACATCAGTTTACATAATGAAGCAAAATGTGAAGCAAAACATGTTTAACAAAATTAAAACTCATCATTTAAGACATTAAAGCACATCTATCAGATAAATGATAAGCAAAAAAAATTTGCAGGAAATACTGAAACCTCTCCGCCAATAAAAGGAAAATCATCATAACAAAATATAACAACTGGCAAGAAAATAAACATGATACCTTACGAGATTAATTTCTTGAAAGGAGAAGCACTTCTTTCCATGTTTTATCCTCTTTCTTTGCCAATTTAAGGATTGGCAATGAGAAACAAGGGGATAGAGGGGACCAGTTCAGGCAGGTTATGACAAACTCTTCAGATAACTTGGCCAAACAGATAATATTTTACAGTTTTCTGGATAATAGCCTGTGACAAACAGCTGATTCAATCACTTTAAATTAGGTTTGTCTTCCCCCAAATCATTTTCTTAACTTTGGCAAAACCTAATTTAAAGTAATTGAATCTGCTGTTTGCCATAATCTATTATGCAGAAAATTTGGAATCAAGGACTTGACTGGAATGAAATGAGTGAGGCACAATGGATTTATTACTTAAAACCTATAGACAACCACAAGTAACATATACTAAAAAGTAACTACCGGTATAATGAAATGTCACAGTTATATTTTTTTCAAGTTCAGAGGTCAACAGAAGACCAGATGGCTAGATACTGTCCCTATGATACAAATATGAGTTTTCAAGAACTGAGGAACTGACAGACAATCCTAGTGAAATGATGTTCATGAACAGTGAGAAATGTCTGAAGAACTGAGTAACACACATCTTCTTTTGATAAGCAATGCCTCTCAGTGGGAAGATGTTTTAGGTTAGTTATGACTCCCTCTTCCACTAAGGTGATCAACTTTTTTACAGTGAGGAGGACACAAATAAATTGAAGGAAAAAAAATCATAAATAAAAGAAACATTTTATCCATTGCAACAATAATACAGAATACACTATAATATGATAACTGCATAATAAAAAACATTTGTAACAATAACATTTTATATTGTAATTATGCCTACATGCCTATTATTTAAATGAGTACTTTTCCATTGACTGAATATTTTTTGTCAATGTATCATCTTCTAACAATATAATTTAAAATTTAAAATAAAATATAGAGCTACACGAAGGATGCAAGCATGTTCATTACGAATAAATAAAATTAATAAAACTGAAACAATAACATAAGTGAGTAAACTTGTAAATAAAATTATGCATATTTGGAAATTATTAAATAGATAATGAATTATTAAAATGTGAATTATTGTGCTCACCTGTGTATGATTGAATATTCACTGAGAAAGAATGCATATGTGTGTGCCGTGTCATACTTCTGTAAGAAGTAAACAAAGCCACTTGCGCGTGGCGCACTCTCCCAAAACAATTCTCCTGTGCAGAGCGCATGTGTCTCATAATCGCGTCTCGCCACACTGTACCGAACCTTGACAAATCATCATGTCAAATACGAATACGTCACATCACATGCAACGGATCGGATCAGCATCGATCGAGTACGGAGATTTAAAGATTAGTCTTCAAATATCGAAAAGGAGTACATGTTGGAGGACACTTTTTGAGAGAGGACAGAACTTACAAAAGAAGGACTGTCCTCCCTAAGGGAGGATGATTGGTCACCTTATCTTCCACCCCTTGATAATAATATCAGTTGGGACAGTATCGTTATCTGGGTGCTGCAGGGAAAACCTGATTTGGAATGTACCTGGGTACACATGTTCCATCTATCAGCAACTTCTTAAATAAGTTCTGTCTTTTCCTTTGCTCCCATGGCAGCAAGTGGACTGCATTTGTTTTAAGGGAATATTCAAGATACACATCCAGGTATGCTCCAAATTGCTGCTTCTAGAAAACAGCACAGGCCTTATTGTTGAACTTGTATTCTGCTCAGAGTCACTTTTGGTGAGATGGTGGCTATATACATTTGATGAATAATTAAATAATACGCATACATGTATTCATGTCTTAACGAGACTCACATGCTTTATCTATAATAGAAGGCTTTTACACCTTCTAAGCACCTTGACCAATAGCAGCCAGACCATTGAATTCTGTACTACTTAATGCATCTGAACTATCTTAAAGGCAGCCTTACATGTGATATATTAGTCTGGATATCAGCAGAATATAAATAATTAAGGTAAGTTGCATTTCATGCAGAAAGGATCACAGCCAGTTTCATTGATAAATGTGTAAAGCTTCTTTTCTTTATAGATAGCCCCAAATTACACTTTGACATACACAAGTCTGTTTGGGTGGGGATTAAGCTTTGGTTTGCGTGCTCTCATCCATCCCATATCACCCTTACATGAAAGAGCCCCGACAAGATTGGGATTTCACGTTCTCTTCTTCTGCAGAACAATAACGGGTTTTTTTTGCATCTTCCTTTGCTTAAAAATCAGATCATAGTTTGAATTGTTGGTTTACATACAAGTGCAAAACTATAGCTTCCTGGTCTGAATGAAAGAAAAAAAAATACTGGTGGCCACAAATGCATATTCAAATGAGGGAGATATTATGAAAAAGAGGAGTTGGAAACAGAAGTCTGGGGCTTGTTCACTTGAGGCTCAACTGTGGTTTGATGTTGCATTTAAATTGACTCAACTTTGCTGTTGGGTCTTTTCTATTATTTTCCCTCAAGGGAGATATGAAGCCTCGGTTTTATGACTGACTGAAAAAGCAGATTTCCATAGATTCCATCCTCTCCTTCTTTTCAGTTTGAAGTAATATGAATTTCCCTAGACATTAGATTAGATTTCAGTCATTTTGTTAAAAAACAACAACAAAGCCACTATAATTACAGGCTTTTCCTCTCATGTTTGAAGGATGCAATATAGTTCTTTGCTGTTTAAAACTGTGGAGATACTAATCGTGTAACTTAATGTTCTTTGCAATTTTAAAACAATCACAAGTGAATTGAACAATTCCTTATTAATGATACAAGAATGAGAATTATTTTCCACCAATATCTTGCTTCACTAAGTACAGATATCGTTATGCAGATCAGCACTCAATTCAATGCCGCAGATGTCCAATTCATTTAAACGATTTTCTAGGTGATGAAGATAACATTTGAGGATAACAGTTGTTGTCAAAACTGTTCGTGGAACAAAAGCAGGATTGAATGAGTTGCGTGATCCAAATAACTAGGACTTTGTGCAACTGTTTGGAATTCTAAATCTACTTACTGTTACAATAACAAGAGATATTTCTTCCTTTAGTCGGATAAATAGGGCCAAAGACAATAAGCCTATTTCACAATGAAACAGCCATCTTTCCACTGAATTTAATGTCTAATTAAATACAAAATACACTCTTAAATTTTAACTTTGGAACAGATTGTTCAAATAAGTTCTTTCCCTGTGGTTTCCTCTTCATATAAAGACTTGAATGGTGAAAATCTATGGGTTGCAAAGATACAGGATTACAGTAATAGATTTGTAAAATTTCTCATTCAAAGATTGGGTTTGAGAGATACTAGAAAATTATTTTCAATCCTAAGGCTTAAACAACCCTCCCTCACCAAAAGTTCCGATTTTGATTCTCACCCTGCTCTTTACAATTCAAAAACAAGACTCAGGACAGCCAAACAAATAGTCGTTCATCTTTTCTTTGAAGATCTCCAAATGAAGAGAGTCTAACATCCCAGTTGTGCCCAGTGCTTAGATCTATTGTTAAACCACTCCTGCTGTAATTTAAACCCATATGTCCCCCTCAAGGTTGGCTCAGCTTTTAACGGCGTATTTGTTTAGTTAACCGGGAGCCTGCGCAGTAAGTCAGGACGTGAGGGTG
>JAOYMU010000098.1:71798027-71809467 GCA_025802295.1 Psammodynastes pulverulentus
GTGTATGTATGTATGTATGTGTATGTATATGTATATGTATATGTATATGTATATGTATACATACATACATACATACAGATAGTATAGCCAGATCTACCTAGTTTATTAACTAAGTAACTCAGAATCATCATTAAATGAATGTTCATACATTGAGGACTACATATAAAGATCATTTTCTGCATATCTGGTTTGGGGTACTAGTTGGACGTATCACTATAGAGCATAGGGCTATCTGCAATCTGGCAGTATTCGTGTTTTCATTCAATGAATCATTGGAGCTAAAAAAATTAACATTGGCACTTAGTAAAAAAGCAAGATTGAAAGGAACATTCTTCTTAACCTTCCCCTTCAGTTTTTGGCTTTACGTTTTAAGGAGAGCAGTGGTTTCCGAAGCATCATTGAAATTCCCATCCACCTTATCACTATTCCAAATGACAGCAGAAAAGAGGAGCCAAAACGTCGAAGGGAAAGGGAACAAAGAGCTAATACAGGGGAGCATGAGCAGTACCATCTGCCTGGGCAGCAGGGTGTGATCCCAGAAAGACACTGAGCCTCTCTCAAGGAGTTCCTGCATCCCTTCTGATCCAGCAAACTGCAGGAAAGAGGATAAATACAAGCCTCCCTTGAAGGAGATGGGCAATCTAGAAACATGGAAAAACGAATTAATGGATGCAAACTGTATTTACTACCAAAGAAAATTATGGAAAGATTGAGCATTGCATCCATCAATAATGTGGTGGCTGATCCTGCAAAGACTCAGGTGAGAAGAGAGCAGTGGTGGTTCCATTAGGCTGCGGCCCTATTAATAGATTGCATCAATCAGTTGGAGCCAGAATAACTTACTGGAGCTGAGTCAGTTCATTCAATTCCAAGGGCCCTTTAATTTGAGGAGTTCTTAATCTTCGTAGATCATCACCATTTCATCACCATCTTCCTGTTGTTCAAGTCCAGCAGTTGTATGAACAAGAGGGAGAAATACCTTGTCAAAAATTTCTGGCAATCGCCCAAAATGTTATATTTTTTGAAGCAGCCATAGAACGTATGTCAGAGATAATTGACGAACTGGCTTATACTGCTTAAAGATCAACGACATGGATGTGAAGTCCGTTCTGATATCAGATTTTTAAATATGAATCTTAGGGATGGGTTAAAGGTAAAGGTTCCTCTTGCACATACGTGCTAGTCATTCCTGACTCTAGGGGGCGGTGCTCATCTCCGTTACAAAGCCGAAGAGCCAGTGCTGTCCGAAGATGTCTCCATGGTCATGTGGCCGGCATGACTACACGCCAAAGGCGCATGGAACGCTGTTACCTTTCCACCAAAGGTGGTCCCTATTTTTCTACTTGCATTTTTACATGCTTTCGAACTGCTAGGTTGGTAGAAGCTGGGACAAAAATGGAGCTCACTCCCTTATGCAGCGCTAGGGATTCGAACCGGCGAACTGCCGACCTTTCTGATTGACAAGCTCAGCATCTTAGCCACTGAGCCTGGGTTAGACATTGCTAAAATGACAGACATTAATTAATTATATGTTAATACATCATACTGAGCAAATCGAAAAACATTCTGCAGATCCAGGCATGCAAATAGATTAAACTCTACGATAAAATGTATTTAATCAGTTACAGAGCATTTTTACAGGAGTTTTATTTTGTATATTATTGCTCTGGTCAGTATTAACTGACCAGGTGTCCTGTAGATTTTGTGGAATTATAACTCCTGTCATGTTGGACCTTTGTCCATGCCAATTACGGCTGCTGGAAGCTCCAGGCCAGAGCATCTGAAGGTTCGGCATGGAACTTGACATGTATTGTGGTTATGAATGCTACTTTCCCCTTTCAATTCAGTTGAGCGTGTATGTGGTATTCAAAGAGGCAGCATGGTTTCACCAAACTTCGATTGAAACATCCCTTTGAAGAGGTGTCTGAGATTGCAATGTCACTTTCCTCTGAAGTGCTGATCCAAGGGGTCCAAAGCCATTTGATCTGGAGGCCAAAAATAAGAAACTTTCTGTGCATGTTCAGCGACCTGTCTCCAGTATCCAGATCGAATCATCCCACTTTTTGCTTGGGAGAGCAGCTTACCATTTGGGGTCAAGTTCCTGGTGGGACAGTCTGGACCAAGGGTAGGGCAAGATCACTCAGCAGAAGACACAGTCAAGCAATTCCATTCTTCAGAGCTGAAAAAAGACCACACTTGTCTAAACCAGCATTTCCCCATCTCAGCAACTCTCAGAATTCTAGACGGAATGAAACAAGTAGCTTGTTTATCAGAGTAAGGAGATGTTTCTCTAGTTTGCTTCATAATCTGTGTATTTTTGCACCTGTCCCTTCTTTTGATGCACCAACAAAAGATATTCATCCTTCAAAGAGGATGTTATTTTTTTGGTCAGCCTGTGTTGCTGAATGTTTTTTAAGGCCGCATGTTTTTTTATCAAATCTCATGCATTCCTCATATTTTCCCTGAATCGAAAAAAACCTAAAATGAAATAGCTTTCAAAAGAGAATAGGAGAGAGATAACTTAAGCTGCATTTATATATAACTATTTAATAATTCACACCTTTATTGTTAAGTTGAATTTATTTGGTGTTAATGAAGAATTGTGAAAAAGTGTAGAGTTAATTTGCTTCAGAAATCATCTAGTCCTAACCTCTTCACATTTTTATTTACCATATTTTTTAGACTATAAGATTCTCCAGACTGTAAGACGCACCTAGTTTTTGGGGAGGAAAACAAGAAAGAAAAATCTGCCTCTGCCTCCCAGCAATTTGCCTCCTTGCAGCAAACAGCCTGGTCAGCTTCAGCACAGCCTAATTTAACACAAGCAGCTGATTGGTGGTTGGATCAGCTTCCTGGAATAACAATAGCAATAGCACGGACTTACATACTGCTTTATAGTGCTTTTTACAGCCCTCTCTAAGCAGCCCTCTCTAAGCGGTCTCTAAGTGGTTTACAGGATCAGAATACCGCCTATCAGCTGTTCCAGGCTGCGGGGATCGCCACCACCCATTGCCACCATTACTGCCTCTGCACGCCCCATTTTCGGCCTCCGCGTGTCCTGTTTTCAGCCTCTATGCGCCCCATTTTTGGCCTCCTTGTACCCCAGGTGGCGGAGATCCCCAATCACTGCCGCTCTTGCTTTTTATCTATTGTGCCCAGCCCATTGTGTGAGATGGGCTTCTATATAAATTTGATAAATAATCAAACAAATAAATGTTAGATTAAGTTTTCCTAATAGATTCAGATCCTCTCTACCAGACAACAGCAAAAAAAATCCTTTACAAGAATTTATAAATGGAGACAGTTATATGTTTTCCCAGTCATTGTTTCTGTAAGCTAAATATATACCGCTCTTTTCACTATTCATTGCTTGGTTTCCATTTCCTTTACATCGTGATAGCACTTCTCTGAACTTGTTCCAGTTTGTTCAAATCTTTTGACATTCATCTTTTAGCCACTGTCATTTAATGTTTAATTCTGCCTGTACTCCTAGCTGGAATTAATCCATTTTATAGTTAATTCATGTCTGATTACAGAAAGCTCAGTTTTTAATTATTTCTTGTTTTTTCACTGCTCTCCAGGTTAACATTATTCCCATCATTGCCAAGGCTGACACTATTTCCAAGAGTGAATTGCACAAGTTTAAGATTAAGATCATGAGCGAACTGGTTAGTAACGGAGTACAGATTTATCAGTTCCCGACTGATGATGATGCTGTATCTGAGATTAACTCTGTGATGAATGTAAGTAAAATGTTCTTCAATAGACTTTCTATGCATCTGTATTTAAACAGTGACTCAGAAACTGTGTGTTGTGTTAGCTGGTGAATGCTATTATAACAGCGTTTATTCCTACCATTTCTCAAATGGATATGCAAGGAAGCAGTGGCATTTTCTCAATCTGGAGTGGTTGCCATTTATGACAATCCAGCGATTTGGTGTGGAATATAATCTTTCTCCCTTCATACATTTCACGTTCAATGTATGTTTAGAATGGAATCTGAATTTGTAATGCAGTCTGGAAAGGCACTATAAAGTCCTTCATATTCTTGGATACATTTTAGATTGAGAATATTGAAATAATTTTGACATATATTGTGTTAGAGCAAACCAGATGTAACTACTCTGTATTTCAGAGAAGGGAAGAGGAGGAGAAAAAAAATATGATATTATATCTGCCACCATCTGAGGGAGCAAAATGTTTCTATTCCTTTTTTAATTTGTTATTACATTTGTAACTTGTCTTTGCTTTGCACAACTCAAGACATCATACATAATGATCTCACTGCCTATTTCTCCTCAGTAACAATCCTATGAGGTGACTTATGCTAGAAGCCATGGTCTCCCAATTTCCGAGCCAACACCTTAGCACTATGCCAAACTGACTTTTCCCCCACCCTGTTTATTAGTGTATTACATTATATCCCATTTAGCTTGGAATTCCAATTTCTCTCAATAATCCCACAAGGAGTAAATTGTGCTGGGAGGAAAAAACTGTTAATTTGATCAGTGATGGGCATGTTTTTTTTAAAAAAAGAACACAAAATTAAAATAAAAAAATGAGATAACACACAAGCATAAAAAAGACAAAATACCAAATAAAAATGTATTGTACTGTACAGTACTACAATTACCTCTGTAAGTGCAAATATATATTACCTAAAACAAGATAGCTAATGTGTTAAATTTGATGTGATGAATAAAACAGAAGTGGTTACTTATATCTTATTTTCATCATTCCAATACAGAATTTGGCTACTGCACAAGTGATAAAGGGTTTTGAATTTTCTAGAAGATGGTTCATATAGAAATGGTCTGGCCTTCCTGGAAATTTATATATTAGGGGAAGGCATACTTGGACCTGATATCCACTATAGAATTTACCTCGTATAAATGAGAAAATTATTGGCCCTAGCTTACTCTGACAACATGCTATGAGGCAGAAAAATCTCTTGACTATTCTGCTACTTTAGCTATTCCTGCAAGTAACTAGAATAGCAAGCTATTGTTTAGCATGCCATAATGATTTGTAAAAACAAAAGGGTTTGTTCCGTTTGGCTCATTCTTCTATCTATAATTGCTCAAAATAAACTTCTGGGTGTGGATACAAAGATGTGGAATGCAGTATGTAAGGAGTGCCAAAAACATTATTCACAAAACCGGTGGATTTAAAAATTCCATACATGATTTTATTGCAAATTCAGGAGTAGTCTTATATTGAATGGGCTGTAAGAATAATAAATCTTTCCAAAATTAGGATTTGTTTTGTTTGTCCTGGGTAGTCCTGTCTTAACATCGTGCTGATTCCACAGACATCAAAAAATTGTTTTCTATTAGGATATTCGCATTAAAAGTTAAAAAAAATAAATCCTTTTGGACAGTTCTATTGTTTTGCCCTGAATTGCATCAGTTATGTTTTTCCTCAAAGGCTCATCTGCCATTTGCTGTTGTGGGAAGCACAGAAGAAGTAAAAGTGGGAAATAAAATGGTGAGAGCTCGGCAGTATCCATGGGGTGTTGTACAAGGTAGGTTGTCACTGTAGACAAGTTTAACAGTGGCACAAATCCTTGCCTTCTGTAGCTTGCTAAAGAATATTTATGGTTAGTGTTTTTCTTGTGGCTGATTGCACAGAGAACCAGATGTTTAGACTGGATTTGACATTTTTATTCACCTGTCAATTATTATCATATTTTTATCCACCTTTTTATCTATTTTATCATCTATATGTGTGTGTGTGTGTATTATATTTGAATAAAAGAATAGTGCCAACTCAATAAATATTACAAGGAGTGGGCTTATGAAAACATAATTTTGGAAAGCCAGTGAATGTCATGGTCATGAAACAATAATTCAGAAAGATCATTTCACTAGCATTTTTGTTATTTATGTTGTTGCCTCAGAGTGTTACTTTTTATATTCACCTGTGAATTTGGCTCTGCATGCATTTTAATATTGAATAGATTATTTATTCTCTTGCCACTGTTGCTATTACACCGTCAATTTTTTTAACAAGGTTTGATTATTTAACTATCCTAAAAAAAGTATTAGAGTTTTATTCCTCCTTTATTACTGTTTAAGTTTGCCAAGGTGGCAAACATAGCTAATACTCCTTCCTCCTCCTATTTTCTCCACAACAATAACCCTGTGTGGTAGGTTGGTCTGAGAAAGAATGATTGGTCCAAAGTCACCTGACTGCTTTCATGCCTGAGGTGGAACAGGACTCGCAGTCTCCTGGTTTCTAGGCCACCACATTAAACATTATACCAAGCTAATATCTGTGGAGAGGCATACAAATGTTTGACCGCATTAAGTAAAGAGGGAAGGGGTGTAATAGTTTAATAACACCGATACATGATTTGATCCTAATGTTTGTAATTGGTTCTGCAAAGTAGCTTCCAGTATCCTATGAATAATAAGATTTCAAAAATGATTTGCAACAAATGCTGGATAAATAAATCAGTCTCTGCTATTCAGCAAAGCAGAGATGTCGTGTTTCAGAGAGGCTTCCACATGATTGCTTTAACAATTCAAATAGAATTGCTTTGTTTGTGTTCCCACACATGGCAAAGCACTTCTTTCAACACAGCTGCAAGGGAGTGAGCCCTTTTGAAGTGAGGGTGATGAACTTTTGAGCAAAATATATACAGGAGCCTGCAGACTCTCCTCATTTTTACTTTTCTGGAAGATGCTGGTTTTTTTATACGAATGCTGCATTAATTTTGCAAGAGGAGTGTGTGTGGGGGGGTGCGTTTCACACACGTGCACGTATGCAGGTGCTTGCCTCTGTGTGAACCCAGTCATTTTCTCCTATGTGTTTTCACATCTGCTATTTGTTTAAATAGTTGAAAATGAAAGTCACTGTGACTTTATGAAACTGCGGGAAATGCTGATCCGGGTTAATATGGAAGACCTGCGAGAGCAAACTCATGCTCGCCATTATGAGCTATATAGGCGGTGTAAGCTAGAAGAAATGGGCTTCAAGGATACAGATCCTGACAGCCAGCCATTCAGGTAAGAAAGCCTTACCGCCCTTCTTTCCTCCCCCCCCTCCCCATTAATACATTGCAGGGAACTGTGAAAACTGGATATTCTCTTGGGGTCTGTGGGAGTTTTAACCTCAGTGTGTGGGGTTGACATGATATCTCTTTATGCTTTCTCTCTGTTGGTATTTTCCCCTTTCTGACACATGGAGATTTTTTTCATGGGGTATAAAAAAATGCATTTTCTGACGTGTGTGACTTTGAATGGTTATTTTACATCTTACTTTTTAATGTCTGGACAATTTGGAACTTTCCGTTTTCCACCAGCCTTCAAGAAACGTATGAGACCAAAAGAAAAGAGTTCCTTTGTGAATTGCAAAAAAAAGAGGAAGAAATGAGACAGATGTTTGTGAACAAGGTCAAGGAAACGGAGTCTGAACTGAAAGAAAAGGAGAGAGAAGTGAGTACGGCAGAAAATGACTCTACGAGACAAATTCCTACATTAGATAGGAATGCGTTTTTCTTTTTGTTTTGCCTGCATTGATCAAATGCTATGAAAAGGGTATCTCCAGATCCTTCTAATATTAAACAGGTTAAACTGGCCTAATATTCTCTTCCCACTGGTAGATCATTAACTCTCTGGAAATTTAGTAGCAGGACACAAAACACTTATATGCATGTGTGGGTATGTGTATGTATGCAAGCCAATGCTTGCAAGAAGAAGTTGGTTATTTATTTATTAAATTTGTTTGCTGCCCATCTCACTGTGGATGTTAAAGCTTGAGAGTCTTGCCATTTCTTTAACTTATTTGATTTTGTTTTGTTTCAACAAAGTGAAACTACATAAGACTTAAAAGTCAGAAGACTGATATCCTGGGGAGAAGGGTAACATCATTGTTATGTTTTTAAATGTCCCAAATTGATGGTATCAGAGAGGATTGTTACTTCCCATGAACCTGCTTATTATGGAATTGCCCATGTATCAATCAGTAACCTATGGTAGAATTCACAGAGTGCTTGGCAGCAAGTCATTTATTTAAAACAAAGGGAACTAGGAACTTTTTGTTTCCTCTACATCAATCAAACATGATGTACTTCAGCAGTATAAGAAACTGCTATAAACCTGACCACACTATAGAATGCTTACATACATTCTCAAGGAAATAATCCAGCTAATTAAGAACAAGGGAGCGTATAATTGCAGAAAGATTATATGTTAAGAAAAGGATTATCTTGACATTGTAAAAGGAATTTTATACAGAAGATGTGGAATCCCTGTTTTGAGTGGTCATGAAGCTTCCATAAAGGGGCTTTAAGCATGTAAATCTGAGCCCAAAGACAATACCTATTATGCACTATCTTGCCTGAAAAACAGCATAACAGAGTTGGAAGGGACCTTGGAGGTCTTCTAGTCCAACCCTCTGCTCAAGCAGGGGACCCTATACCATTCCAGACAAGTGGCTTTCCAATCTCTTCTTAAAAACCTGCAGTGATGGAGCACTTCTGAAGGCAAGCCGTTCCACTGGTTAATTGTTCTCACTGTTAGGAAATTTCTCCTTTAGTTCTGGGGTTTTTTTTAAAAAAAACTTTTTTTAAGTTAGAAAACATTTAAAAATTTTAAAAAACATTTTAAAAGTTTTTTTTGGTAGATAACATTTGGTAGATAACCCATGCCTTCATCAAAGAGCTGAATTTTGGGCTGCAGAATTTCTAGGTAATAACAAATTATCAGTACTGAATCTTTATATTTGCCAGGTTAGGAGAGAAAGTGGTATTTCTCCTGTGCTGCAGCCCACCAATCCTGCTTTATGTCACTGTTCCTTTCTTGTTGGGGAGAGGGCAAGTTTGCAGGCCTATGAGAAGAAGAGAGTCTACAGGACTACAGCCTGCCAGTCCTAACCATCTACAAAGACAGATCTCAAGTTTATTTGAAGCCAGCAAATAAATACATAAATAAATTTGCAGTTTTCTCACGGTGACTGCAAAATAAATAATGCAGTGAAGTATCCCAGTTCCGTTTCAGCTTTACACTGAACTATTGCATACCCGGCTCCTGCTGTAAAGTTCTATAGAAAATGGGCTGGAGAGACTGCTTCTGCTCATTTTCAACCATTTCTTTATTGGCACAGTTTTCTTCAGAAGAAATTAAATAAGTGAAAGCTTCTTTCAACAAGAAGCTGATTGTTCTTTATAATTAATTCAATTTACTAGGTAGTTCTAAATTCTAAATTGAGCTGTTCGCTGGTTCATTGGTCTTTGCCGTGGCTGTTGGCTCTGTTTTTGAGTTCTCTGTGCCACCCCTGGAAGTCCTTGAGGGCAGATAATCTGTCAATTAACCAAAATACAGAAGATGTAGACATCCGTGGCAAAGACTAAGAAATTGGTGAGGAGACGGGTTCCCTGGAACCTCTCAAGATAATGGAAGGAATCTTAATCACCACATATGTTTCAGATGGTCGCTTCTCAGAGGGAAACTGCAGGACAACAGTTTTCCAAAAGTTTGAGCACCAGGAGACAATGGGATCAGTCATCTTGGCTGCAGCCACAGCAGAGACTTTTAAAGGACACTAAGTTCACACACTTCATTTTCTCATTACTTTCGGAAATTGCTTATTAGTTACTTCTAAGCTATTAGAGATCTTTGGAACAACAGGGTAGAAAAATGTTCATTGGGTGAGTTTATCTTCTACTCTGAACAAAAGAAAAATTAATTACAAACCGAAGAACTAAAATAATTTGAAATAAACAGCAAAAAGCTAAATAACATTTTTATCTAAGGAAGTTATAACAAAATAATGGGTCAAGATACATTTTCAATGTTCTTTTACTATAAGATTTTGGAATTAATTATAAAAAATAAAGAGCTTCTTGTGGGAAACAGTTATTTTGGTTATTTGGCAATTGCACATAGTAACAAAAGAGAAGGGATGGTTTTAGAAACTGAACACTAGATGGGGCTAAAGATTTTAAGCAGAAGAAAAAAATGACAAAGACTGATGTTTGCTGATACTAGGATTTAGATAATGTTACAAAACATGATGTCAGAAACATTAAAGGAGATCTTTTAAGAATGGAGTCAGGGGTTAGAAGGTGCAATATCAGCGCTGCCAGTAATGATCTCTGCATCTATGATAGATTATGCCTAAAGATGTTAATGAAGAAATGACAGATATGGAACAAATTTTATCTGATAAGATAGAGAAAGTATAGAATATGGAACTACAAATGACAAGACAAGACAATGATTTGAAAAAGGATACTTTACTGGATATACAAAAGAAACTGGCTAAAGTTTTCAAAATGAAAAGGGAAATATAAGTGAATGACCTGATTTCTTACTGAATCTACAAAAATGATTTATTAGAGGCTTGAAGAAATCTCTCTAAGGATATGAAGAAGAACTGAAGAGAAATCAAACCCTACAACAATAGTATGATTGTTAGATATAAAAGGAAGGAGTAGAAGGTTGGTTTATTTGATCAAGGTTAAAATAAGACATTTTATTGCAATGTTCTGGCAACCCTTTACGGACTTTTTGCTGATAGCAGGATTGAAAAGTTGATGTTTTATGAACCTGCTTGTAGATAAGCAATGGAGTACGGGATGAAGAGATACCTGTTTACCCTTACAAGGGGTGAAGAGTTATTACATTTTTATATTGTTGTGATGAAGGTTGGTAGCCACTTCTTTACATATTTCTCTCTTTTTTGTTATATTCTCTTTTAGTTTTTTCTTTTCTTGATCTTTTTATTCTTTATTTCCATTCTCTCTTCTTGTTCTAAGTTTAATTTTATATTGGTTTTTACTATTGTAATTAAAATACTTAATACAAATTTATTTGATTACTTGTCATCAATAATTATTCCTGAACTTAATGAAACAGCGCCATGTATGCATTGTCAGCCTAGATAACAATACCTTGTCCAGGCATCCAGATTTATGCATGTATGAGTTTACATATGTGAAAATAGTGAAATATTTTTCACTATTCCCACATATGAATAAATGAAATGAAGATTCATTTTATTTTGTCTGCAGTCATGCCCTAAATTATTTGCCACCATGGGGAAATCACACATTCATACAGTTGTAAATATCATAAGCACTCATTTAAAAGGAGTAGTATGGATTAAACAAAAAGGAAAATATCGGCAGACATACCTTTGTGCTGTCCAAGGGATCTTTATGGCCAAATGCTTGAACAAATTCTTCAGGACCAATATGACTCAGTCTTTCCTTTTGCAGTAGATAAAATGAGAGAGTAAAAGAGCACCCCTGAGAATCAAGTGCATTGATTACTTACAGTCCCTAAAGTATCACCATCTAGAATTGGGAGAAGATTTTAAAAGTTATTTGTCACCATTGGCTGATTGGCCTCTTCACTATAAGCAGGGCTTTTTTTGAGCCGGAGCTCAGCGGAACGGCGTTCCGGCACCTTTTCGGAGCTGTCGTCACGTGCTC
>JAOYMU010000098.1:71812154-71827605 GCA_025802295.1 Psammodynastes pulverulentus
AGAGGCAACTTGAAGTTGCCTCTTGAAAAAGCACCTTTGGGATTAGCATACAATATTAGGTAGTCTGTGTTGGTAGTGCAATAATTAATTCTTCTAGTGTTTTAATATGGCTTGACATGTTTTACCTTTTAAAAAAATGTTGAGTAGAAACTCTCTAACTGCAGAGCTAGCCAACAATTACTTATGTTTAAATGATGCAATATTAAGTCCATTGTTTTTCTTAATTAGGAAATGACCATAGTATGTTTTATTATTTTGTAGTGTAGCTGAAGATACATTATACACTGGTGATAAGATAGGTAGAAATTAGTCTGCTAATAAACCTAATAAAAACTCAGATACAAATTAAAATACAGATTCAAAATATCTGTAAATAATTTAACGGAGGTGACCTTTTGCCACTATTTGAAAACCATGTTTGGCATTGGGGAGCATGAATCATCCTATCTTCCACTCCCATCTCCCCCGCACCTCATCCCAATTTAAAACCTAGAGCAGTCTAGCCATTCTGTGCATCTGATGAAGTGTGCTACTGTATAGCTAATCGAAGCTTATGCCTTTGTATAAAATTGGTTAGTATGAAAAGGTGCCATCAGATTCATAGTTTTTACTACCATAGACCGACATACCTTTCCTCCTATAATGGAGACTTGTAACTACAGATTTGCTTGGAGTAAAATTAATCTTAAATTACAATATATTGTGATATCTACCTATTTTAGAAAGCAAGATTTCATGGTAACTTTTGCTGCAGTTGTTTTTTTCATTATGGAATGTCTAAAATGAATCGGAACAAAGTTGTCGCTGTAGGGAAAGGATCCTTTTGCTGGCATAAATTGAAGCAGTTGCTCTATGAAAAAGTTTGCATTGAAGGGGGGGTGTAAGTGTATTCATCTTCTGATTTTAACATATAGTGCGGTCTCCTATACTTATTTACCCTGAATAAATTGCCCCTCTTAATAGGCTAAAAGACAAGAAATGGATTGCCGAAAGAGCTGCTTTTTCAGCACGTTCAGACAGTTCATTTGTTCTTTATTAATATGTGAAGATTTAGCCATTATTGCATTTCAAAGCTATGGAAGTTTGTCATCTGAGTTGGGATGAATGTCAATATGGACATCTATTGAATGATGCCCAGTTGATATTACCTGATTTATTTATGTAATTCATATCTGGTATTTTTACTGTAAAAATCCCAAAGCAAGAATTCAGTTTATTAAAAAGACACACACACCCCAATTACAAGCAAAATACAATTGAGTCAAAATCTTCATAAAGAGGTTCCAACAGCCTCTTTCAAGGAATGTTCGGTTGTGCAGTCCTGTCCGAAATGACAAGAGGACATTATGCTCCCATTGTCATTATACCTTCAGAATTCAGCCTCAGGCCTTTGATCTTCCTCCAGCCTGCTACTGTCTCCAGAAACTGGTCAAGAGCATGACTTCATTTCTCTTGATTCAGATGGTACCTAACTCTTTGTCCTGCAATATCACATATCAAGGAGGCTTCACTCTTGATTCCCTTAAGAATGGCTTCCAACAGCTTTCATAAAAAGCTGGATAGTATGTTATATAAACAGTGGAATACTTTGGCGTACCATAACAGTCAGGAAGCCAACATATAGGCATCTAATGCTATATGTATCACTGTTGTAATGCTACACTCACAACCTACAAGGAAAGTTTAGGATATCACATTTAAAGGGGAAATGAAGAGATAAAAAGAGAAGAAAGGCACATTTGTCCCTTGGGCAATCAATATATGATTTGTTCACATAATCAGGCTTGAATGAATTCAGTTATTCTTTTCTTTCAGAACTATCTTCAGTTTTACCCTCTCTTCAAAGGGGAGATTAATCAATTGAACATTAAGTTATTAAGGACCAAATTGGATTTTTTGAGCAGGGGACAAACGAGTTCTGTAGGGAATCTTGCCCGTGACTCCCTTGCACAGATGCATTTACCATTTGGTAGTCCCGTCCAGTTACTTCATTTCACTTCTAGAATTTGTACATTGCCTTTGACAACCTATTAATGTGCTCCAGCTAGACCAATCAGACAAAGAGAACAGGAGTTGAAAGAAGATGGACAGCTACTAGTATCTTGCCTGTGTCCTCCTGTTTCAAGTAATTAATGCTTCAGATAGTTATTTCTTTTTAAAATATTCTGTTGCTCTGGCTATTAAGCTTATTATTTTCGCTAAATGCAATGTTCCTGAACCTGGCAACCATTTCGATATCCTGGAAATATAAGTAGGTACCACGTGCGGAATCCTTGCTGGTTTGAGATCTGCAAGATAGTCACTCTTGCTACCACAAATCTTAAAAAGTGGGAAAATACTAGGGATTGAACATGAGGCCTCATAGATGTCAATCTAATGTTTATTAAGGTAAATTGGTTGGATTTAATTGCAATTACTTGCTGGCAGATTTTTGAGATGGGTGTAATTTGGTTGGGCATTTATGGCATGTCCCAAAGGGTCACATCATCCTTATTTTTTTTCATACTATTATGTTCTTCTTATATTTGAGTTCTATAGTTTAATCCATGTTTTTTTTATGTTTTTGTTTCAGTTAATCTCACACATAGATTACAATGCCATGAGTGGACTCTGTATATTCATATGTATGTTAATTGTTGTTTTCCCACCTTGTGAATCCTTCTGCCATCCCACTGTGCAAAGGAAGCAGCACGAGAAACTCATCACCTGCCTTTCTTCAAGAATGGATGGTGACCATGCAGGAAATTAGCATGATTAAGAAAAAGAATGATTTGCTTTGCCTTTGCAGATTCAAGGTGGAAATTCTTCACACATTTAGTTCTGAAATGTCGGGAAGGTAATTGCAGCGCAACGTGTTTGTTTTAAACTCTTCGAGTCACCATCTCGGTATCAAATGGCCCTAAATATATCGAGTCAAATTTTTAAGATGCAATATAGGCGGAGAGGTAGCAGTGTAAAAGTTACCATTGGTAACCAGTTTCATTTTATTTTTTGCAATTTATTCTGAGGGAGAGATAACCAGAATGTTACTTCTGATCAAAACCTGTTTTGAGGCCACATTCTTCACTTTATATTGAAATAAGAAATATAGTAGGAGAAAGCTTTGCATTTCTCTTGGTGACTGAAACATTATTCAAGACAAATTTCAAGAGGATGTCAGTTTGCTGTAAGATCTAATTCCTTTAATTAATTTTCTCCTCAAATTTTAAAATTGAAAATGGCTCCATCGTTAGTGGTAGAACACAGAAAATCATACTTTACTTTAAAAAAAAAATTCAACATTAATCTCTACCTTTTAAAGGTGGTTCTTTTCCCTCAGGTACACCTGTGGTTTTCAGCCAAGGGTGGTTTGGCTATTTTAAAATGCAAATCTCAAGTACCGCAAGTACTATAATTTGTTGTATATGATTGAGGTCAGGCAAAAAAAAAAATGGAGGTAACATTGATAGCAAGGGTTCTGAAAAAGATTAGGCCAATGAAAATGTTTAGTGTTTTTCAAATCATGTTTTGTGCTGATTTAAATTGTTACTTATATACTGTACAGTCTACTTTTAAAATGTGTCTTGTCTCTTGTTATATGCTTTGGGGAAATGTACAACTGAAACGTGAGTCTGAAAAGGCTGGCTTAGTACGTGACAGGCAGTCCTGGGATCCAGTTGGTCTGTTTATTGCCTATGGAGATCCAAATTAACACTGGATTCAAATGGACCTTGACAAATGGCAAGATTTCCAGTTATGCAGTGTCTCCTGATGGAAAAAAATCAATTGCAAAACATTCCTATTACACAGGGCTTTTCTTCTCTGAAGAAAGGTGCCGGAACGCACCCCCGTCGTCACGCTAAAAAACCCCGGAAATAATAGCGCGCGATTGGTTGAGACGCGTCACATGACGCGGACTCTGTAAAGGTGCCGGAACGCAGTACCGCCGAGTTCCGGCGGAAAAAAAGCCCTGCTATTACATAAATAAAGCTGCCAGAAAATTGAACCAAGCTTAAGTGAAGTTCATTGAAGCTTCACCTTACTGCCATTAAAAGATTCAATTTTTTTGCCAGAAAATTGGTAAGAAAACCAAATGCACAACAGCTGTTAGTGCCAGTTTGTGCACTGGCGTAGAACTGGATGGACACATGTTTTCTCTCCCTTGCCTTAGTGTTGTCTGAGCAGCTGTTCGCAGAACGTTTTGCTTGGGAAGTGTTTTAATTTTCCTTCCATTTAAATTTTTGGTGGTGCTAGAGCATTACTTGCATATTTTTTTTTTGCTAAAACCTTTCCAAAAGTAGAATTTAACTATATAGTTATCCTGAGGTTCTTTGTTTTGCACATTTTCTTGCAGAAGCTCCTTGCCTGGATATTGAAATACTGTTTAGTCTTTTGTCATTTAAACTTTGGCCAATGTCTGAATATATTGAAAATCATGTTACAGTATTACTTGATATTTTTAAGAGAGGAAAAAAAAACCTCATGAAAAAAACCTATAAGGGTACTTCTTAACTGCAAGCGTCTTCAAATTATACTGTTTCAGGCTTGCATTTTAATTTTTTTTTCTTTTATAAAGGCTGTGCCTTTATTAAGATAAAATATATTTTCTAAAATGCAACTGGATAATTATTGAAGGTGAATTGCAGTGCAGAATAGATCTATGGTATTGTTTATGTAGATAGTAGCAGTTCTGGTACATGATTGGTTAAAGGCGAAAAACAAAATTTCTTTGGGAGGCAAAATTAGGAGCCTGAAAATTAATGCATGCTAAGAAGACTGCAGGACAGGCGGTAGAATAGAGTTCTATCAAATGCGCAAAATGATGGCAGCTTAAGAGTTTTTCTAACAATTGTGAAAGCCAATAAGATCTGTTCTATGCAGAACATTTTTTTTTTGATCCAGTTGGTTTTCTGGACCTCAGTTTGATGTTGTCCTGTTTTGGAAACTAATTAAGAAGGTGGGAATAATAATAAATATAAAATATATAGAAGGCATAGCGAAATGACAATATATGTCTGATGAAGACATTCAGAATGTAATGTAACATTATATTAATTATTATAATATTAGTGTTATGTGATGCATATTTTATGTTGTGCTACCTGTTATTTTCATTGAAATGTGGGCCTCCATTTTGCTACCGTCTTTGTTAAACTATGTGTAATAGTTGCCCCCAGTGGAAACTAATATTCTTTTCTTGGTTGAGGTCTGATTTGGTACTTTGTATTTCTTTATGGGACCAAATTGCATTTAGTAGTTCTGTTGATTGTTATTTAATAAGTTGCTAGCTATTATAATGTGACACTAACCTTAAATTAAATCTTAAACTAAGCTTGAAAATTTACCTCTGTTGTGTGAAGTAAGTAAAACAGGAAAACATAACAATCTATTTCCTACATTGTTTTCTATAATGTTTGGACTAGTGCAGAGCTGCATCTTCCATTGACTTTAATTTACCCATATTTTCCTGTTTTTTCAAAAATTGTTTAATTTAAGTAATGGTTCAGCATATGATCTATGTTTTCAGGAGCAAAAATGTTCACTTGGACAATCATACTGAATGATATTTTAAAGTGTCAACTTCTTTTAATGAAGTGTTATGTATTGTTCTTACATTATGGTTTTAGTAGTTTTTTAACCACTTTTTCAGCTTTCTTTGTACTTCTTTTTATTAAATATTACATTTCATTTTAAGTTCCGTGCTTTTATTTTTACACATTTCATTCAATTTTAACTTGTTCTTGCAACATATTATGTAAATATAATATTTGCACCCTTAAAGCTGATGTGCCTGGGGTAAAACAATATTCTCATTGATGCCAGCAATCCTGAGCAATTTTTTTATGATGGAATTAGGGCTTGTCTTCATTTTAAAAAGAGACAATTTCATAATCAAGTTTCAATTATTAGAGAACACATTGTTAGCCTCAAAGACTTTAGCTAGGAACCTAAGTAGATACTACTCTGGTGAAATTGCCTTAGTTGTGAGGAGATTCTGAGCTTGAAGGATGCTCAAGCTGTGGATGAGAATACACAGAGTTAACAGGGCAGAGAGATTTCAGTTCTCAAAATCCTGAAAATACATTTTTAAGGTGGGTAAGAAAATATAAGCAATAATGCGTTCAGGAGGATAAAAATGTAGGATTGCATTCAAAATAGTTTGAATAGTGGGGGTTATTTTTTTAAACAATATAGTATCAATAGGTAAGGTCAAGTATAATGAAAAATAACTAGAATTATAGTTCTTATGAAAATGGATTGGTAAAATGCTTTTTCTCACTACTACAAACCCCATTCATTGTCCACGTCTCTTTCTTTAACCCATAGAACAGATGTGGGAGAAATGGAGGGTTATGAACATGAAATCAATTATCCTGGCATTCTATGAACTGATATATAGATAGAACCATTAAGTATTTCATGATTTTGGAATACTGGCACTATGGTAGCAAAAGTGTACATAACTTATAAGGAAGCGGAATAATGAATAAAATAGCAATTCCTAATCCATCTCATGGATGCAGGATGACTTTTAGGACTCAACAGTCCTGCTGCTGCAGTGATTGCATTTAATTTTGTTCTGCTGAATTAGACTGTCTTAAGCAAGACATAAGTTGTAATGCATTAGGTAACTATATTATTAGATGGATATAAAAGTATTGGTAATGTGATAAAATGCTAATTAGCAAGGATAATGCATCACAGGAAGAGTGCAAATAGCATTTTTAAAATCGAGATGCGAATATATGGGATGAGTTCTAGTCCAACATTGTAGGTATTATGTCATTTTAGAATGAAAAATTCCGTACCTCCTGCTGATTGTCTTTTTCTTTAATTGGCAACTGTTGAATATGAGCTCTGTTTTATGAGAGTACCAAGGAAAGAGAACACATGTAACTCAAGATTGAACAGTGGTGGTCTCTCTGAGTTTGGCTGTTTGCATGCAGACCTTTCATTACCCAACTAGGTAACCTCATCAGTGCATAGGTACTTATCCATCACTTTAAGATTTGTGTCATTGTGAAGAGATCACTGAAAGCATTTACTCTTACAGCAGCAGTTAAAGCAAATATTGCCTATAAAGCAGCTTGCTTTCTGTAGTGAAATTTTTAAAACTATACTTGGAGTCAAGAGGAACTATTTGGTTTCTATGGGCCTGTTCTTGTGTCATATTCTAAGTAGTAAAAAGAACTTCGAGACTGTTCTGTCAATAAGCTTCTGTCAATGAGATCCATGTTTTGTGGTCAGAATCAATGGAAAGTGGTGTCGGCTCAATTAAGGGCTAGTTAAGGTGCCTTTGCCTACTAATATATACAGAAATGGGAGCCTCTGCATTACCTATCATATAGGTCTTATTGAAGTTTATATGATTCCTGGAGGTAAAGAACCTCTGTTAACCCAGTCTGCCCCCCCCCCACCCAAAGCTATTCTCAATTCTGCATGGCAGTGACGATCTACAAACATTACAGTCTATTGACTCTCTGATCTCTTTTTATTTCACTCCTGGAATTATTGAGAGCAATCCGCTGAACCTTTTTCTCCATCTGAAGAAAATCACAATGCTGACATTTGAACAAGCAACAGCGGTATCTTTACAGTGTGTGTTTTCTTGCAGTATGTTTGATGTAATTAAGTGAGCCTGAAATCTAAATATTGTCTCTTGTTCTTTCTGTAGCTTCTTTAGTCTTCCCAGTTCGTGCTCCATTACATCAGGAAGATATGTAAATTAGAAGATTTATTAAGGCCAAAACATCTCATGCAGAAGAGTTTTAATTGGTGCTTCTACTTTTTTTTTTAATGCTTGAAATGTATTCACAGAAGAGATTCTAAAGCAAGGAGTGGTTTGGACGGCACTGCCTGATCAGGTTCCTTGATTAAGTAGAAACTGATCAATCACCTATAAATGTTTAATTCAGACTAAATGCATGGCATGTACTAAAATAAATTTTAAAAAAGAACACTAATCTTCCTATGTGGAGAAAGAAAGCCCAACCAAGTATCCTAATGACAGATTGAACACACTGAGAAGGTATTCAGAATGAATTTGATGTTTCAGCTATTGTTTTACTTATTTTATATGTTTAGTGGGATCCATTAAAAGGCCTCTAGCTATAATGGATCAATTAAAAAAAACACATTGTAATTTAGAAGCCCTACATGAGAAAAGTCATCACCTTAAAAAAGAAAAAAAATGTCAGTGTGTTTCAAACTGGGGCATCAAAGATCCCCCAAAATTATCTCTAACCTCTCTAAGAAATTCTAGAATCTCTCAGCACTAACTTTGCAGAAATCCCCCCTTATGCCTGTATAATGAGACATTTTGTATGGAAGGAAAATAACTCATTAAATTTCTGTGCCCAACTCGCTAGAGGGACACTCCCATTCTTGTCTCTTTAGACCATTTTTGTCTTCTCCCTTTCTGTATGTGCATCTGTTTTTTATTTAAAGCCACAATGCCCCAAAGCCTTTTCTGTCTCCAAATAATACATTAAAATCTTTTTATGAACCATTTTTAAAGGACAACTAAATGGGAGAGGTGGAGAAATTCCATGGTTAATAGGTTTGTTGTTAAGATCTTGAAATAAGACAAGAAAACTATTTACAGAACCCTTCCTTTAGCAAAATGGATAGTGTTTATGCCTAGCCCAGATGCATAGATCTTAACTGTTCTGGCATAAAACTTTCTAATGTGGGAAGCCAAATACATTCAGGTTGAGCTACAAAATAAATTTACATTTGACCCTTTAGTTTGCTAGCTCATTCAAGACTGTTGGTGTGAGACAGAAATCTGAAGCGGAGTGTAGAAGGACTCTACATTAAGACATTTTTGGGGAGAAGAGTTCTGTAAATTGGGACAGCATATCCAAACTGACCTATAGTATTTGGATGAAAAGCAACAATTCAGAGCCCTATGTTGTTTTGAAGTACACAGCAATGCCCCTCAGGACGAGCAGGAGTAAGCTGAATCAGCAGAACTCTGCTGCCACATTTGGAAGGAAGCAAAGTGGCCACGAACATTGGTATCTCAAGAGGCCACATCAGAACATTAAGCTGAATGGAAGAGAGATCGAAATCATTAAATGCAAAAACTGAAGAGATCTTATTGCAGCACTGGCTGCTTTTGGTCACATTTTCTAAAAATGAACAATGTGCACTATCTCCCCTCTCCGCTTCCCAATTTGCAGAAATTGGGCAGAAATATATTATGTGCAGAACAGATCTCTGTTCTAAAGAGAGAATGACATTCCGCATCTTTGGTCACAAGAGCCATCTCTTGATAAACCCAGCTAAGAAATGCTTCACTTTTTAAAAGTTTCTAGCCTCCCCAGGACATCTAAAAATTTGGAGGGCTAAGACTGTGAAACATCTAGGAGACTGTTTTCATGTCATCTTGGAATTTATGAACATCCAGCTACCATTGTTTTCAATCTTTCACATTCATGGCAAGATAGAAGGACACAAACAGTTGCCCCAGAAGGTTTTTCAAACAAAAAGAAACAACTGAATTCCAATTGAAATTCTGCTTTTGGCATAGGCATGATGTACATACAGCCAGCTAAAATGTTCTTCAATTGAGGCCCTTTTTGGGAGCTGTTGATTAGGTCTTGAAATGGCAGAACTAGTTTCAGAAATGATACTTGAATTCAGCTGAAGCAATCCTGCAGCACAACTCACATTTGGGGGACCAGTTCCCAAGGAGGAACAGATGTGCCCCACCTTCCCACTATAACTTTTTTAAAAATTCCTTATCGCTCTGAACTCTGACTCCTGGAATAAAGCATTTTGTATTCATTTCTTCATTTGTGGGAAACATAAATGCTGCTACATAATATCCAAAATATGTTGGATATTTGTAGAATTATATTCTGTCAGAATAGAAGTGTTTAATATGAAGTGTTCAAGTTTAGCCAAATGCACATTTTCTCATGTTAGTCTGACATTTAATCTCCTCATGAGATCCACAGAAAACAGTTGATCTGAGAAATGTACATGACTGGGTAATATTAATTTCCCCATAGAATACACTGCCCTGATAGTTATAATTAAAAATCAAAAATAGAATAGTGTTTTTGTGGCAATTTGTTTGCTCCTTTTCACATCCTTTCCCCAACCCTTGAATTGTCTGATTTCCCACTTGCTGTAGAAGTACACCGAATATGCTTCATTCTATAAGAAAGTATGCATGGTACAGGAATAGTCTGCAAACTGAAGGAAGTTTCAGAAATTTGGTTGCTGAGCTCATAGCCCATTGAATGCATGCCTGTTCAGAGGTTAAGATCTGTTGAGTTCAAGGCACATTTCAGATAAGTATACAACTACAATGTCTTCAATGCACTAACTTGTTTTCTATTTGCAAAAGTCACAAGAACTACGGTATGCCTTATTTCCAAGAAAAAAAGCAAAAGCAAGAAAGGCAAATTAGACCTAAGATTTTAAATTAGGTTTTATTGAAGAAAAAATTTCAACTTTTTTTTTTTTTAAAAAAGAGAAACCCCCAGATAGGTGATATTAAAAATATAAAAAGTCAAGAGTTTACAAAGATGCTTTTGGTCCTATAATTTGAAAGGAACGTCAAGACATTTTCCAAGCTGACCCTTAGGAGACATCAAAGCATGAAAAATACCAGAGTTTACATTTTAATACATTGCATAACTTTAAACTCCTATGTCCCTTATTGTATCAACAATGTTTACATATACATGTAAGTAGTCCTCGGCTAAAGACCATAATTAAGCCTGGAATTACAGTCGTAAATTGTGCTGGTTATTAAGTGGGTCATCATGTGACTGACATTGCAAGATTTTTTTTCTGGTGGTTGTTAAGTGAATCACTATGGTTGCTAAGGAGACCATTGCCCACAATGGGCATTTTTGCTGGAAACCAGAAATAAACACTAGTTTCTGGCAAAAAAATGTAAAGTGCTGTCATGTAACCATGGGACACTGCAAATGACTGTAAATGTGGACCGGCCATCATGTGCCCCAAATGTGGTCACATGACTGCAGAGGGGGGGACACAGTCATCCAAGTCAGGTTTTTTGGGTCTATCGTAACTTTGGTTGCTAAACGACCAATTGTAAGTCAAGAATTGCCTGCACTATGAAGCCGTCAAGGCACTATTTCGAGTTCTTGCGCACACACAAAACATGACGTTTGGAGAAAGACACAGCATTCAAACTGCTGCTGCTCTTATATATTCCAAAACAATACCTTTTGCTACTCTTATTTCATTCATGTGTTCATCAGGTTTGCAATTATTTTGAGTGGACAATTTGAAAGTGCTGCCTGGGTCAGCCGAAAGATGCATGGAAGGGAGCTCACTTCTAAATTTAGGATATAATGAAACTAATAATAATGAACACTTGCCTACATTAGCATTTGTAGTTCTATAGTCCAATATCCACTTGGAAACAGGTAAGGAATGAGAACTGCAGGTTTTTTTGTGGTTACCTTGTTTCACAAGATTCACATGAAAAGTCCATTACATCATAGGAGCATCGGATAAAAAAAAGATTCTCAGAAGAGAGAAACCAACTGTTGATCCTTTTAGCCCTGACTAATTTTGCAAGTCAGCAGTTCATTTATTCATTTGCTGGATTTAGAAGGCCATCCAACTCCATAAGACTCTGGGCAATATACAGCATTGACAGATAATTTGGAGGGGGGGAATGGCAAATTCAAAACAGTAAGCCGCTATCTCTCAAAACTCACACTAGTTTTTCCTCGCTGCCTTATGTGTGCAACCCTGATGCGCTTCAAAAATATTCACACAGTTTATATGGCTGTCCATCTCAAGTTCATGACTTTGGGTGGCTGATAATAGTTTTTGAAAAAAAGGAACATCAAAAATTGTTTTAGTAGTGATATGGGTGTCATATTAATAAAATGAAGGAATGAATAAAAAAACAAGAAATGGCAGCACACATATAAACCACAGTTGGGGTAACATCAAACTCATCAAAAACGAATCAACTCACCCCAACCACCCCATTCAGCCACACATCTTTATGGATGACAAAGTCAAGGCTAAACTAATCTCTGGGGAGGAGGGATGATATTCCTAAGGGTGGGTCTAATGACCAAAAGGCTCTCTTCCTGGGTCCCAC
Organism: Psammodynastes pulverulentus; assembly: GCA_025802295.1. Taxonomy (NCBI): domain Eukaryota; kingdom Metazoa; phylum Chordata; class Lepidosauria; order Squamata; family Psammodynastidae; genus Psammodynastes; species Psammodynastes pulverulentus. The sequence goes on from JAOYMU010000098.1 coordinate 71,824,240, forward strand.
CAAATGGCACTCCCTAATAGAGATGGGACCCAGAGCACGCCTGTTCTGCCAGACTTGATGGGACAGTGGACAAAACAGGGAGAGGTTACAAACAGCACCATGGATTGAACGTGAAAGAATATTGGCAGCCTGCAAAGCAGAAGTGCAGCATGCATTGATCAAGAAGTGATCATAACTGCCTGCGCCACTGCATTCTGTACCAGCTGTAGCTTCGGGATGCTCTTCCAGGGCAGTCCCATGTAAAGTGCATTGCAAGATTGGGAATGCAGTAGTCCACCAAGACACACGAGTGATTGTGAATAGAGCCTCATAGTCCCAAAAGGAGTGCAATTGGTACACAAGATGGAGCTTGGGACAACCTTCCCAAATTGTTTGCATCTCCTGGGGAGACTCAAGCCACAATTTTAGAACTTCGGATCTGCAGCCTTAGCCTCAGGCAAGAAAACTCCTGTGCCGAAATTCAACAAATGATAGGACAGCCAAACTAGTTTCTGAATACAGGTAGTCCTTGATTTACAACAGTTCATTTAGTGACCGTTCAAACAGCACTGAAAAAAATGACTTAAGACCGTTTTTCACAGTTATGACTTTAGCAGCATCCCATGATCATGTGATCAAAATTCAGATACTTGGCAACTGGTTCATATTTACGATGATTGTAGAGTCCCGGGGTCATGGGATCCCCTTTTGGGACCTTCTGAACAAGCAACGTCAATGGGAAAGCCAGGTTCGCTTAAAACTCAGATTACCAACTTATCACCTGCAGCGATTCACTTAACAACTGTGGCAAGAAAGGTCATAAAATGGGAAAAACTCAATCTCACAACAACAGAAATTTTAGGCTCAACTGTGGTCATAAGTCGAGGACTATCTGTATTAACAAACATCTTAAGCTGTCCTAAGAAGTTTAGCAAATCTCTATTCCTCCCCGATCAATATTTTTAAGCATGGGACATCTGAGATTTTGCCTTGCAGTCGCTCATAGTCCAAATATATCCTTTTTAGACTATATTTTGATCTAATCAAAACAAATTGGCCAACAAATTTTTAAAAGGAAAATTGAAAGCTACAGTATACACAATGCTTTGGATTAATACATAGCCCTCACTAATGAAATATTAGAAATAGCCTTGGCTTTGTCTAATATTTGGTCCCTTTTTTGCTTCCCTCGAATCCAGGGATGTCAAACTCAAAGCCTGGGGGCCGGATCTGGCCTGTGGGATATTTAGATCTATGCCGCCTTGGAAACAGTGAAGGACAGGCCCACGGTGCTTCTGCCAATGAAAACGGGCTCCTGAGCTCTGTTTTCGGCTGCCATGGCCTCCTGCAACCCTCTGCCAGTGAAAACAGAGCTTGGGAAGGTGTGGCCCTCCTGAGCGCCATTTTCACTGGCACAGGGTTCCAGGAGGCCGTGGCAGCTGAAAAGGGAGCTCAGGAGCCTGTTTTCGCAGGCAGAGCGCTCAGGCCACCACAGGCACCCCCACACTGACCCTGGCCCCTTGAGGTCAAACACAACCTGAGGCAGCCCTCAATGAAATCGAGTTTGACACCCCTGCTCTAATCAATATGAGGGGCAGGTTGTAATGGCGGGCAAGCATTGATACTTTCCTCTGGCCCCTGAATGTCGTCATTTCCCATCTCATTGTTCGATCCAGCTTCTAAAGTCTCATCTTCGTTGTACAAGTACTTGAATCCATCATAGAATTCATCACTCTGCAGGTCATCTGCATAAGCCTCGTGCCTGAAGAGTGAGTTTTGCATGTTAAACTGCATTTCTTTCTTCTCCGTGGAATAATAGCAGGGTAATCCTTCAACCAGGTGAGTTTGAACGTTTTGATTTGCAGGGTTGAAAATGTAGACAGCATTGGGTAGCTGGAAGCCCAAGATCTGCTGATCCACCAGTTCTTTGCAGTGGATGAATTTGGTGCTATCGATCTGCCACGTAATACAAATATAATGTGATAAAACCATTTTCTTCTCATTTCCTTAGTTTTTAGCTGCTATCAGTAATTTAGTTTTAAAAGTCTCTCCATTTAATTCCAGTAATTCCAGCAAATTTGCTCAATAAAACCAGTCAAGTCTATCCTTGAACTCAGTGCCAACAAATGGAAAATCTGGATATACTTTGGCCAAGTTCACACTTAACATGAAACTTTTATTTCTTTTCATGTTAGAATTTTTTTAATGTTGTGAATGTACTTACAAACCACAATTAGGGTGACTGCTTTAAAACTGCTTCTCCCTCAAGATAAATGATGTGAAATAAGTTATGGACCAATAGAAATATTACACAGCAAATGTTTATTTTTTAGCCACAGACTCCTATCTTTGCATAGCGTGGCAAGAAATGCTGTATCTTTTGTTTTCAAATCATTGTGCAAATGCATTATGATGGAACAAGGCAGACAAGAAAACAAAGCCTTATCCATTATCCTTCCTTAGGCATCTGAGCTGCAAATGTAGCTGCGCAACAATGGGAAAATCATGTGGCTTTGTTTCATGAGAACTTTAATGCATCAATGAACACCCCCCCCCTAAAAATTCTGGGAGTTATAAGAGATGCATTATAATTTTTTTCAGTACTCAATGGTACCTTAGTATTAAGCAAGGGGGCAGGATGGCTTAGCAATTAAAGACACTGAGCTTGTCCGCTGGAAAGCTGACAGCCCAGGTTCGAGAGTCGAGTGCCGCACAACAAGGTGAGTTCCCGTTCCTACCCCAGCTCTTGCCCACCTATCAGCTCAAAAGCATGCAAATGCAAGTATATAAATAGGTACCACTTTGCTGGGAACGTACCACAGCATTCTGTGTGCCTTTGGCATATAGTCATGCTGGCCACATGACCACAGAAAATGTCTTCGGACAAGGCTGGCTTCCTTGGCCATGAAACAAAAATGAACATTGTGCCCTAGAGTTGGACACGACTGGACAGGGAAACCTTTACCATATTTAGCAAGTACTAAACCCCTTAATAGGACAGGGAAATGGGAGCATAATAGAAGGGTTTCATTTCTGTCTTTAAGAAGTCTGTGTAATGCACACAGCAAAGCGAAGTTCTGTATTAAACTGTAAGGTTTCATAGCAATGATTTTCATAGTTAATGCTATGAATTATGTCATTGGCTAATATCCAACCTGACCACCCTTAAATTTCCTAAGACATTGGGCACCATTTGCAGTGCTTTTGTTTTGTGGTTTTAATCAGGGGTGGGATTCTACCGGTTTGACTACTGGTTCGGTGATCACGTTCGCAGCCATTTCAAAAACAAGCTCAGGCACCACTCAGCTGATTAGCACGGCAATCAGCTGTGCCAATCAGCTGGGAGAATAAAGAGGAGACAAGAGCGGGGTTGGGTGGGTGGGCCCA
>JAOYMU010000098.1:71827705-71839390 GCA_025802295.1 Psammodynastes pulverulentus
AGCTGGGAGAATAAAGAGGAGAAAAGAGCGGGGTTGGGTGGGTGGGCCCAATATCTGATTGTTGGAGTGATCTGGTTCACTCCCAGCTGATCGTCGGAGTTACCGGATCGCCTGAACCGGTAGAATCCTACCCCTGGTTTTAATCCTGTGTTTGTTGTCCAGAATCACAATTGCAAGATGGGTGGTTATACAAACTGATGTAATGAAGAAATTAAAAAATCTGACTCCTGGGTTCACTAAGCCACCTATTACATGGGAAATGTGAACCGTTTATAAAGCTAAACTCTGCAGCAGGCTAAAGAAGTGGTGCTAACAAATTCTCAACTGCCAGAGCAGAGGCAATGCTCTGGTTGAGGTAAGAACATCGGAAACACCTGAAAACATGAACTAAGCTAAGCACGACCTCATGGTTCCATATAACCCACTAATGATTTTAATTCATCAGAACCTTAAATCCCATTGAACTTACCTGGTCTTTTGCATTGGACAGAAACAGCACCTAACAACTACTTGCAAGCACTCCTGAAAAATACATTGTTTAAAACGTGCAATGTTTTCAAACAACTTGTCACCTTGCTTGTTTGCTTTTTGAAACGTGGTGTTGGTCTCCAATTTAAGCTGCAGGGGACAACCTGACTCCTACCTGTGCTTTTTTTAGCAGATCGGTAATTACAGGAAACCAATCAGGAGTCAGCTTCTCCAACTCTAAGGTGATGATCACCAAGGCCAGTGTGGAACCCTTAAACTGCAACACTTGGTGGCAGGCCATACAGTGCTGTAGCTGTTTGGTCAAGAACGCAGCATGGCGGGAAGGATTCCTCTGAGGTAGCCTAGTTAGTAATTGGGGCCACTTGGACATCACCATGGCATGGAACTGGAGAGAAGAGAAACAATCAGTATATTATATCATTCATATATATGTATATATATATGAATAAATGAACTTTGTACGTTTTCCTATGTCATTGACCAGAAGTGCAAACTAATTCTTACTAATGGCAGGAACCTCTAAAATCTATTATAATGGTTGGTCGCACAGTCAGCCAGATGTTTAAACTGGGATTATTATGTTCCATTGTCATAATTTGTGTCGTATTTGCCAAATATTGAGATGTTTAAGCTTACACTGAATGTAACTAATTCTGAATTCATTGCATTGTCGCAAATGGAAATTCAGAAAGTCCAAATTCTCCTTTATTTGTATAAATAAGAAAATAGTGATATTCAAGCCAGCACAAAGAAATAAACGAGAGTGATAAAAATCACTCATACAGGAATATAAAATTAACATCCTGGTTGGTTAAAACAGGATATTTATTTTCCAGGATGGGAGGGGAAAACCCTACTTGTTCATGGTAAAGGAGGAGCATTAAGACACTGTTGTATCACTTGATTTTTTTGCCTTACTATAGCACATAATAATTTCTTAAAAGGAAGTTTTCTTTCTATAAATGTTTAGCAGTTAAGATATATGACTTAAGTGCCAGGTCAGAATGATCTATTTTAACTAAAATGAGGGTCAAGTGCATTTATGCAGGGTGAAAAAAAAAGAGAGGCTGATCTGAGATGACCTATTTGTGAAATGTAGCAAAAATTTTGAAAGTTTTTTATGTACAGTATTAAGATTCAGATAGTTAGAAATATTTTTGCAGCGTGCAAAAGAAAAAAAGAAAAAAAAAGACCTCTAGTGGACAGTATGAGTATCTCTTTTAAACATCCATTTCAGTTGTCCTTTCAAAATGGGAATTTACATTCATTAATCAGCTTAAGTGTTTGGAATAAGTAGGATGTTCAAATGGAAATTCAGTATCTTTGTGGTAAAAAAAATATACTTTGAAATACTTGCAGGTAACTGCGAATGTAGAATTTGTGAGGCTAACTAGAAAGGAATATATGTTTACTAATGTTTTAAAACAAAAAGTCAGCTTAGTCTTTTAACCATCCAAAGGTTTAATGCTTACAATGTTTAAGAAATCCATTGATGTTGCTGTGTAAAGATCCCAATGAAGTTTATCAAGTATGATTCTTTCCATTCTCAAAATCTCAGCTGGGGAACACTTGCAATCACTCCGCTCTGCCAGCTTCTTTACTGATGGTATTATCTGTTCAAAAGCAAATGGAAACTTAATAAAAGAAGCTCAGTTCTTATGAAGTATTGTTGTAATGGTGATGTATGTACAATTCTCTGAAAGATGAAGAGTTGCTTTCTGGACTGTCCATGTAATAAAATGAATAACACCTAAAGCAATTGTTCTGTGAAATCAAAACATCCAGGATGCTCAACTGTGTGTTACAAGATAATATTCTCATACATTTTAATAAAAATTAATTCATCCAAACCAGTTCTTGATGTATGTGACTAAAAATCCACTGAAGTAACCTATATTGTGAAATGTAAAAATTAGCCTCAACTGTGTAATGGTAATCTGTATTTGAAGCTTTGGCTCATAATTCATAGTGTTGTGTTTTCCAAGCCACCAGTTATCTTATTTGCTTAGAAATAGACCTACTCAACACCAATAGATACAATCTATATAAGCACAAACAAACAAGAGAGCCAGTTTGGTGTAATGAGTAAGGCACCAGGTCAGAAACCATGAGTTTTAGTTCTGCCTTAGGCACAAAGCCAGTTGGATGGCCTTGGGCCAATCACTTTCTCTCAGTCCTTGGAAGGAGATAATGGCCAACCATTCTGAAAAAACCTCCCCCCCCCCCAAATAATTGGAATTGACTTTTTCAGGCAGTCTCTGAGACTTGGACTTGACTAAGTGGAAAGAAAAAAAATATCTTATTGCTTAGAAATAGACCTTCTCTACACCAATTTTTACAAACACAATCTATACAACCATACAGTATAATAGAATAGCGATAGCACTTATATACCATTCCATAGTGCCTTACAGTCCTCTCAAAGCAGTTTACAGAGTCAGCCTATTGTCCCCAATAATCTGAGTCAACCTTTAGCTGGCCAGGTTTGAACTCCTGGAGTGAACAGCAAGTTACACTGCAGTATTGCATTCTAACCACTGCACCACCACTGCTCTAAACAGCTACACTTTAAAACTCTGACAATTGGAACAGTGTACATTTCTGATTTTTGTCTCAGAAGGGTTTACTAGAAAATAGCACCTCAATCAGCCAACTAGAGTCTGACAGGAGCCAGCCCCCATCACCCAAATCATGTATGAGGCATTGTAAGTCACATCCTTAAAATTGTATTGGGAAAGACAAAGAAGATTGGTGAATGAGCCATTGCATCAGACCCATTTAATAATATCTTGTGCATTGCTCAACTAAGTCCAAACCTTTACTTATTTCAAAAGACGCCTACCTCATCTTCTTCATTGATTTTTGCTGCTAGAAGTAGACAAGCTATTGCGATGCAACGGAGATGTTTCAACTGTGCCTAAAAGAGAGAGAGAGAAAGAATAAAGGACTGCTCTGTGCAAGTTGCTGAAAATACACACATTGTATACATTACCTATACCTGTACATCAAGTAAGAAATCACCTAGAATGCATTTTATTTATTATTGAATTTATGCCACACCGTTCTGTCTTTTCTATCACTCAAGACAGTTGACAGTAATAAAAAAGATAGTGGGTAAGATGTAACATGAATAATATAAATAAAACTAAGGTCCTTTCTTGCATGCCCAACAATCAAGTATCTAACACAGCATTTTTCAGAAGGGCTTCTCCAGCTAATCTGTGGATCCAGGCAGATTTACCATGGAAGGAACCATCTGTCAAGAGATCAGCCCTTCTACCATTCACCACTTCAAAGGGTCTTAAATTGTGCCTGGTGGGCAATTGGTAGCTAAAGCAGATCTTTTAATTCCCTTGCCCTGCTAGTAGCAATTCCAGGCTCTTTTCAAGGGTAAGTCTGCATAAATCATGTTGCATACTTGAGATGGATTGTAACCAATGTTATGGATCGCTGTTTATAAACCCAGCTGACTCAGAAAAGTTGTGGTTGTACAAACATACTTCTTGTTGCAGCTGCTACCCATAAATCCAGTGACTGCTAGGGGGAAAAGGAACACCTACAACGTGTGAACTTCTGAGGGAGTCCAACCCTATTCAGAACAGACTTCTCTTTAATCCAAGTGCATCCTTTTTTTCTTGCCAACAGCACTTCCATATAGACCATAACTTCATCTTTTTCATGCTTTTTACAAATCACAACATCAACAGCGAAATAATCATAGGACCTAGTATCATGGTGAAGGACCAGCTAGATCCAGGCTCAAGGCTGATCTCAGCCATGGAACCCCATTGGTTGACTCTGTCCCAGTCATTCTCTCTGTCCAAGCAAACCTACAGGGTTGCTTTTAGAAGGGTAAAACGTGAAAGCAGATCCCATGAAAAAGCTGGATTGAGTTCCTGGAGGGAAGTAGGGATATAAAATCTTAACAAATACATACAGCATGTAGGTACGTACAGGATTACGTTGTAAGCCTGCAATTATTTTCACACTTGGAATAAGCCTCAATGAGCTTTTTACCAAAACGACATGCCTAGGATTGAAGATTTAATTATCTGAGATTATACGTGTGATGAGAGCTCCTTTGCACTTCTCACTATTGACAGAAAAAACTAGTAGGAGAGCCCAGAGATCCGTTACCTTTACTGATGCCAACAACCGGTTCAAAAAGCTGATTGCCAAGGAAAAGGTTTGAAAGCAAAACTGAAAGAGTGAGCTTAATTTTCCAATCCACAAAACAGTTCTGTCATAAGATAGCGGAGAAATATTGGTGCCCTAAACAGAAAAAAAACCCCGAATTAAAACAAACAGTACAGGTAGTCCTCAACTTATGACCACAATTGAGCCCAAAATTTATGTTGTTACGTGAGACATTTGTCAAGCGAGTTTGCTCCATTTTACAACTTTTCCCACCACATTTGTTCAGTGAATCTTAAATTAGTAACGTGGTTGTTAAGTGAATTGGGCTTCCCCGTTCCCTTTGCTTTTCAGAAGGTCGTGAAAGAGGATCACATGACTCTGGGACACTGCAACTGTCATAAATGCGAGTCAGTTGTCAAGCACCCAAATAAACATGTATCCATAGGGTTGCTGCAACGGTTGTAAGTGTGAAAAATGGTCATAAGTCGCTTTTTTCAGTGCAGTTGTAGCCTTGAATAGTCGCTAAATGAACTGTTGTAAGTCAAGGACTACATTTGGAATCTCTGAGTCCATTGATCATACTAGGGAGTACCTGATAAAACTTGGGCATGTGCATTTTAAGATACCTGAGATTTTTCTCTACCTCACCATAATCAGGATACGATAATACCCATCTTTGGAGGTTTAGATATAGATCCTTTCCCCAGAAAAGTACAATCGCATTCATAGGTGTTGTCAAGGAAAACAAGAACAGAATATAATGTTTTCATTTATTTAATTTAAAACATGTATATACCTGCCCCTCTTGTGCTGAACTTTGGTGATCTCCCAATTAAAACAACATCAGTAAAGGCAACATAACATAAATCTATTAAAACACTAAAAACCTGGCATCAAAGTTAAACTTCCTACATCCTAATTAAATCCTTTTATACACCTCACCCTATCCCCACACTTGGGGGGAAAGATGGACCTTAAGTGCTTTACAGAAGACTAGGAGGGTAGGAGTTGAACTTCAAGGGGATGGGAGTTTCACAGGACAAGGGCTGACACAGAAAAGGCACCCTTCCTAGATCCCATAGGATGGCAATGTTTAAGGGAAGGAACTGGGACTTTGCCCACCCTAATGATCTGGTAGAACAGGTAGATGTCCTTAGGGAGAGATGGCCCAGCAGATAACCTGACCCCGGTGGGTCATGTAGTTCTTTAAAGTAATTACCAGCATCTTGAATTACACCTGGAAGTAAACTAGGAACCAGTGCAGCTCATGCAATGGAATGTTACATAGGTAAAGCTAGAAAATTAATCTACCACATTCTGGATCAGTTGTAGCTTCTACTGGAGGTGGTTTTCAAGGACAGGTTTTATCCAGGTTCACTCTAGAACAGGGGTAGGCTGCTGGGGGCTCGCAGGGGATCGGGTGATCCCCTAGCTATGTCTCTGCAGGCTCGACAAGCCCCCAAATCCCACTCCTGGCTGGCCCTGCCCGCCCTGCCCCTCCATTCCCAGGAGTCTCCACGCGGCCCATTTTGGATGCAGGTAAGTGCAGGGCATGTGCAGAGGCTCAGGGAGGGTGAAAAATGGGTCCTGGAAACTCTGGAAGGCTGGAAATGGGCCCGTTTCCAGCTTCCAGGGGGCCTCCAGAACCCAGGGAAGCTATTTTCGCCTTCCTGAAGGCTCAAAGAAAGCCTCCAGAGCCCAGGGAAGGCAAAAACGGATCTTCTGGAGGCTCTAGAAGGCTGGAAATGGGCCTGTTTCCAACTTCCAGAGGGCCTCTGGAGCCCAGGGAAGCCATTTTTGCCTTCCCGAAGGTTCGAGGAAAGCCTCCAGAGCCCAGGGAAGCTAAAAATGTGCCTCACCTCACCATGGTACAGGAGGCTGACTAGGCCACGCATGCCATGGCCACACCCACCCAGCAATTTTAGCAAGGGCAGCGAACCCCTTGCTAAAATTTTTGAAGCTCTGCTCTAAAATGCAATTTATTGTAATGATAGCAAGCACACACAAGCTGTTGTACACCATTGTGAATAAACATTGCATGTGTGAAAAATGTGACAACCAATCTAGGTTTTGGGGATTCCGAGGGCAATTATAATCTCATGTGGCTCTCAAACCTCATTCAGTACCTTTTCACATATGAGAACATACCTTCAATGTGAAGTTCTGGAAGACCGGTGCCTTCCAAATCTTTGCTTCTCTTGCTAGAGCATACTCCAACACCAAAGCAAGATTCTGGCTCTCTGAAGGCCCAATGCACTTCATGGTAGTTAATCAATGGGCCTATTTTGGGTGGCAAGAGCTATTATCTGGAAATTAAAAACAACCGTAAGACAGCCAGTGATTATTTTAGTCTTAAAATAGCATTGTATGCACAAATGAGTCGGATTGCAGACCATTATCAGTGGACAGCTTCATACCAACAAGGAGACATAGTTTTCAAGAGGATGAAACTCTATTTGCTGTACCTTATGGTGAGGTTAGGAAACCTCAGAAAATTGATGAATGAATGTGAAGGTGTAGCATCCTTCATTTTGGCTATGATGATCAAGGGTCATGGAATTTGAACTGAACCAGCATTTGCACTTAGAGCTGAAGACGTTTCTTGGATGAGAAGAGAAACGTCTTCAAAGAAAAATCAGAAAGTCCAATTGCCTCTTGAAAAAGTACCTTTGGGATTTGCACTTCTACTTTATACAAACACCATAATGACTTGATAAGGGTCCGATTTTACACAGGGAGCATGCCCACTATGCTGTGCTGATTAAATACCCACAGGTATTTTGTAATGCAAGTTAAATATACAGGAATAAACCATTGTTTTATCAATGAGATGAGGTTATAAATACGTAGCTAATGTCAATCACAAAGAACAAACATTTTGGTTTCGTTTTCTCCTTGGTGAGATAAGAGTGCCAGATAAAATCCATTCATTTTTAACTCCATTTTTCCCCCAATCTCTCCTAAGTGAAAGATATTCAGGGAAAGCCAAGCAAATGCTCTGTGGTCCCCACAAAGAAGATGCTTTATACCACTTCACACAGTAATAGATATTTTCATGGAATAAGCTGTTCACACTCAGGAGTTTAATCATACATTGAATTACTTTCAGCACAGAAATTATCCCCCAGCTGGGAAATAGTATCGAAGAGAGAAATGTTAGAAAGTTGGACCATGTAGGTTTTTCTACATCAGTAACATATACAAAACATTTGATTCTACTGCCAACAATTCTCCAAGTGAAGATAAGTAACTTAACATTGAAGTTGCCTCTTGAAATTGCTTGAATGTTAGAGCATATACATATATTTTTTTTGTTTCCAGTGCTACACATATTAAAAGGAAAGAAAAAATGCTGCCTATTACAAAGATTTGTTGAGCAAAATCTAAAAGCCATGTTTTTATAAGAGAAAGCACATTCTCCACTGGTTTAAATCACAAGTGGGCTTATCTTCCCAGATTTATAATTCTTTTAACTACACTGCATGCTAGAAGACTTGGTATAAAAGTATATTCAAGGGCTAAGAATAGAATCTAAAGGAACATCTCCAATTTTACAAGCAGCAACCACTGTAGAATTGAACACGGTAATATTAACAATGCTGCATATCTGAGACCAAATTTGAACAATATTAGGAAAAGGTTAGGCCACAAGAGAAAATGTCCCTGGCAATTAAGTGTTTGCAACCATACCTTTATTAAACAATACCTTGTCCTGGACTGATGCACTGATAGTAACTCATAATGAGGTTTGACTGGTTTTGTCTTTGGGTAACGTAGAGTATTGCAAAATCTCTGCCATTGTGTTTATGAACCATGGTTTGCATAGATCAACCAATGTTGACGTCTTGTGGTTTAATATAACCTAACTGGTATCTCACATATCCAATAAACAGAAAATTAAAAATACCCAAATAAATATATTTCAAGCCATGTCCATTAGATTTACTATTGAAGAGAAAGTTTTTTTCCTCCATTATAGAGAGTTTTAAACTGTTTTCTTTGATGGAGAGGTCCACAATTTCTTATATAATCCATTTATATATCAGATTTATTTCCAAAGACATTAATGGACATGCAATGGAAATATATACTGTATAATAATTACAAGAGCAAAAACACACACACAGTAAAAGTACAATTATTTTCTGTCTAAAGGGTGCATTGCAATGTTGTACATTTCCATCTTCCTTATCTAACATCTAATAAATAAAGCACAAATCTTTGTCTTTGGAGTGAAGCGACAGCAGGAAAATAGGTAAGTAGCCTGGGAAAAAACATGATGTTCGTTATCAAGTACAAGGCCATTTCATTTGCATTCAGCTGCTTGTATTAAATAATACAACAAGCATATCGTAAGCTATTAAGGCATGGCTATTAAGTGACGCTTATGTCACTTGCTGAATACAAGATGGAAAAACGTCAGCTAATCCACGGCTTACATTGCCAGCAATGGTTAATAGCTCCCTGTGCTATATCAACAATTGATAAAGAGTAGCACATTGCCTTCACTTTGTTCTTCCACACCCTCTTCTTCTTTATAGGCAAAAAACCCGGTTGCCTCCTTTTGGGAATCTTCTTGTCACTTGGTTATACAGGTAGTCTTCGACTTATGATCACAATTGAGCCCAACATTTCTGTTGTTAAGTGAGACATGTGTTTTGCCCCATTTTACGATCCTTCTTGCCTCAGTTGTTAAGTGAATCACTGCACTTGGTAAGTTAATAATCTGGTTGTTAAGTGAATCTGGCTCTCCCATTGATTTTGCTTGTCAGAAGGTCACAAAAGAGTCTTGGGATATAGCAACGGTCATAAATATGAACCAGCTGCCAAGCATCTGAATTTTGATCACATGATCATGGGGATCCTACAAAGGTCGTAACTGTGAAAAACTATCATAAGTCACTTTTTTCAGTGCTGTTGTAACTTTGAACGGTTACTAAATGAACTGTTGTAAGCCGAGGACTACTTTTACCCTATATTCTAATGCCCATTATATTTCTGAAGGACCAGGTGAGTCTGTTTCTTTTAGAGAAATCCCACAAATGCCTACAGACCTCTACTGTGCACTATTTCTCCGGGAGGTTTGTAAATGTCTAGGTTCAAGAAGCCAAAATTGATGCCTGGTGTGATATGGGCAATAAAAATAAGTCAAGCGTGAAGAGGAAAGAAATGACCCCAGACTCTTAAGAGTATGCAACAGGTTTCAAATGGACTTCCTTCCTTCCTTACCCAGTTTGCATGATGAATGCTGCAACCACCAACTGAACACAGATGTATGCAGAATACATAATCAAGAATTGAGTTAGGAGATTCCCACACGGCTCACTCAGGCATAAGAGTGGTCATAAAATCACTAAAACAAACAAGGCTTTTGTGCCACCAATGCCCGGGTGGCTCCATTAATCTTGACTTGCCAGAAGCTTAGCAAGGCAGTTGGGACATACCAGGTCTCAATCCATGCCAGTGAGCAACAGTCTACTCATGCATTCCAATTGTGAACTGTGAAACTGTGGCAGTCACACGAGAGTTCAGGTATCACACCCAAATCACAACTGTTTTCCTAATCTGGTATTCAACAAAGGGGCTGGGCTGGAAGATGATAGGAGTTCGAGAATAATATTTCTGTAATTTATCAATGAAGCCTGAGTGATAGGCAAGATTGGGTTAGTCATTATCTCCTTTCTATCTGCTCAGTCAGCATAGTCAATAGCTAAAAGCTGTAAGTATGACTGTCCTCAACAAAGAGGATGAGGTGCCTATCCATATTTGTTTTTTTTACCAATCTGTGACAATATTTTGCCAAATGGGATAAGAAAAATAACTTTTGAAGTTCCTTTCCTTTGGCGTAGAATGTGCCTTCCAGTCTGTGTTGATTCCTGGTAACTACCTGGATTAATCCCTGCAGTTTTCTAGCCAAGGTTTTTCGAGAGTGGTTTGCCATTGCTTCTTTCCTAAGGTTGAGAAGGAGTGACCGGCCCATAGTCACCTGACTGGCTTTTTGTTTAAGGCAGGATTAGAACTCCTGGTCTCCCAGTTTTTATCCTAGCGTCTTAAGCACTGTGACAAATCGGCTTTTCTTTTCCTGCACCGCTCTGTTTTTCAGGGTTTGTATTGGCTGATTTGAGGCTGATTCTAACATTCTTCACACGATATTTTTTTGCCAATGTGGTAAGAAAAAGACGACTTTTGGAATTCCTTTCCTTTCAGGGCGGGGTGTCCCTTCCAGTCAGAGTTGACTCCAGGTGACATGTCCCAGGAATCATTTGTACATGCCATGTCTTCATAATGTTGCTTTTGTCTCGTGCCAAAAAATCCAGGGCTGAAATATTTTGAAGCTGGCTTTAGTGGCTACAGTTTTACTCCTCCCTCTATCCCAACATAGTTTTTCATGGATGCGATCTAGAATAGGTTTTGCCAAACTGGGTTCTATAGAACCCTAGGGTGGGTTCTGCAGGTCTTGTGGGGCAAAATAATATCTCTGTCACGCTTAAAATTTATTGCAGCGAGTTTTGTTTTTGCTTACTCCTTTTTGGAAGGTTTTCTTTCCTCTTTTGGTCAATTAGAAAAGCCACTATGGATCTCCCTCAAGAGTAGGCTAGGAAAAAATTATTGACTGGATTCAAATGGTTTTTTTCTCTCCCCACTTAGTCCCTTGCAGAAAGGCCTTTTTCCCCTTTAGTTCTTTAAAGTAGTTTTATTCTCTGGAAGGGATTAAAGAAGGAAACTTCTAATGCTCTCAGGCATCTACTACTATCTTGATGCAACAACTTGCAACTCTAACTACTTTGTTGACAGTGCAGAGGAAAGGGTAAGGCAGGTCTTGCCAAACTGACATTCAGGAGCCTGAATCCTCTTGAATCTAGGAATTTTATATTAATGAACAGGTTCCAGTGCCTGAAAACATTGAAAATTGGTGGTTTAACGCTGGTTGATGATGTGGTCATTAACCCAGTTCCTATTTTCCCACTTTCAAAGCCGGTTTGTTGTAGTGGTTAAGGCAGGGGTCCCCAAACCTGGCAACTTTAAGACTTGTGGACTTCAGCTCCTTCAGCGTAGCTG
>JAOYMU010000098.1:71855645-71880645 GCA_025802295.1 Psammodynastes pulverulentus
TGTAGCCTTTGATATAAAAAAAGTGATCAAATTTGAATTTGATTTGGTTCCTGAAGCTTGCCTTATAATCATTATTAATTAATATAAATATTAAAAAGCATGCAGGCAAGCTGAAAACAGCTTGAGTAGATAGATTCTGTTATTTTCCCTTCCCCCCAGTGTTGGAACAGGGCTGCTAGAGCCGTGTCCAAAAGTCAAAAAGATGTTGTTATTAATTCAAGCTTTTAGAGTCCCTTCTCTGTGTCAATAGGTTCTGTTGGTGCCACTAATATGAATGAGCACAGTTCCCGTTCCCATGCTATCTTCACAATCACAATTGAGTGCAGTGAGAAGGGCGTGGATGGGAATATACATGTGCGTATGGGCAAGCTACATCTAGTAGATCTTGCGGTAAGTTTTATTTTTCATAAGTTTGTAGCATGTTTGTCCCAGGCATCACTGCTATTGTCGGGACTTCCTTTGTGTTTTTAAAGAAGCTGCTAGAAATTACTAGTTGAAGTGGAGGATTTCTTCATGTCCTTAAATGAACCTTCATTTCCAAACCTATGCAGCCTTACCTCTTTAAGGACCCCTTCTCTATTTGTGTGGGCTTTTTGTGCATGTGTTTTCAGATTAAGCAGACAGCCTTTGCTTTTATTCAATGCTCTTCTTTGAAGAAAGTATTTCTGGAAGAACCCTTTGCCCCCTAACTCTCTGCCTCTTTCTCTCTTCCTAAAGGGTTCAGAAAGGCAAGCAAAAACAGGAGCTACTGGCCAACGACTGAAAGAAGCAACAAAAATCAACCTTTCTCTCTCCACCCTTGGGAATGTCATCTCGGCGCTGGTGGATGGAAAGAGCACTCACGTGCCTTACCGCAATTCTAAACTGACTCGGCTACTCCAGGATTCTCTTGGCGGTAACTCCAAAACTATGATGGTAATAATAAGTCCGGAGGCTACAAGGTCTTGGATGGGGAAAGCGGGTTCAAAGTCAATCCAAACAAGATGGAGTTACTGTTGATTCAGAGATTGCAGCACTACAACTCTTTGACTCTTGTTTTACCCTCAGAAAGAAAGTCAAGAGTCTTGCACTCACAGCTCTTGCTCAAAGAGCAGATGAAGACTGTGGCCAGGAAGGATTTGGCAATGTGTGGCTTGGTGTGCCTTATCTTGACAAAGATGCACTGAAAACAGTTACTTATGCCCTTATCGGCTCTAGATTAAATTACTGTAATTTGCTCAATGGATGGCAGCCCCTGTAGTTCCCTGGTAATCTCAGCTGGTTCAGAAAAAAGTGGGATGCATGCTCAGTGGTTAGTTGCATTATTGCCATGGGACTCCTATGATGCAGGAGCTACACTGGCTACCAGTAGGGAATTCAAGTGCTAATCACTATCTTTATCCCTATGTGGCTCAGGGCCTGAATATCTTAGAATCCTTGATGGTTTCGGTCTGTCCCATGCCAACAAGTGGGGAGTGCTTGCTAATGAACACCACCTCCCAAGAGGCGCAAAAGGAAGTGGTCTGGCAGCAAATGTTCTCCGTAATACCTTCACTCTTTTGGAACAGCTGCTTCCTTGAACCAAGGATTCCCCCCCCTCCCCTGCCATCCTCACAGCTTTCTGGAAGCAAGTGTCTATATGGTTCTTCTGGAGGGCCTTGGGGATTGGCATATCAAATGCCAATTAAAATTATTATTTTAGTATCAAAATTGGAAAAAAAGATGATGGATGATATTGATAATTAATTTATAATTCTGATTTTATTGTACATTGTATGCAGTACAATATACAATTGTGTTATACTGTAAATTCTGCAAGCAAAATACATTAATAGCTTCAGCTCCTAGTTCTCCTTAATGATTCTTCTCACCACATATTTTCTATTTGCAAAGAATTGTTAAATCCCATATGCAACCTTGAATCCTCATTTTTCTGCTTTTAAAGTCTTCTGACATAATACCTGAAAATCAGTGGTAGAGTTTCCAAATACTTTGTGGCAAGGAATATATAAACACTCACGCTCGAATTATCTTAATTGTAAATGCCCCTCCCACACCTTTTCAGGAAAAGATGTGGTATCTTGGCTTCATCAATGTGATTTTGCAACATCCTTCCAGATACTGAGGCCATTAGCCTATCCCAAATGCAAATCCCGAAAGTTTGGCCAGTCCAGCATACATGTTCATTCCTTCCTTCCTTCCTGTCCAAGCATAGCTGGAGAGGTATGCGATTTTTGGCTTGGAGCATTTCTGGATTGGGTTGTAAATGTTTCCCATGTGCTTAATTTTGAAAAGCAGACAAAATGTTCTTGCGCTTAAAATCCAACTACCAGTATGTTGGAAATCTAGCTTCAGCTTAACATTTGACCATAATGTTGCATTTTCTGTAAATTGAGAATTGGACTGCTGTGTACTTAATTGCAGGCTTTTACGCTTGTTTATATTTTTTTCTTTCTTCTTAGTGTGCAAACATTGGCCCAGCAGACTACAATTATGATGAGACCATCAGCACTCTGCGATATGCTAACCGCGCTAAAAATATCAAGAATAAGGCTAGAATTAATGAAGATCCAAAGGATGCCTTACTTCGCCAATTTCAAAAAGAAATAGAAGAACTTAAGAAAAAGTTGGAAGAAGGTAATTTGTTCATTGTCCTCTATTAATACATCTGGCTTGTAAAGTCCCATTTTAAATACATTCCAAGTTTTCCAATAAAATAGCGAATGATGAATGTAGATTTTAATATGTATATCAGATTATCCTGTGCTTGCTTCAAGAAATTAGGGTGACACACAGATTTGTTTTCCCTCTTATTTTTTGTCTGTGAGCATCTTGTAATATAGTTTAGGCTAAGACAAGGGTTGGCAACCTTAAATACTCAAAGAGCCATTTGAACCCGTTTCCCACAGAAAAGAAAACACCGGGAGCCACAAAACCCTTCCCTTGCCTGACTATTTCCTGATCAGCCACAAAACTGGCATATGTAGTTGAATTAAACATTCTGTTTTCTTCTGAAACTTTTCTTTTCTTGGATTTACCCATGGTTGGCCTATTCAAGGTCAAAAAGCTCAATAAATTGTGTGCCGGTGGGTGTCACACATTGGTGGTTGTGATACACATTTTTAGCGACAGGAAGCCACAGCAAAGGGATGAAAGAGCCACATGGAGCTCCTGAGCCACAGGTTGCTGACCCCTGGGCTAGGAGATACTGACTCTCCTAAACCTACCTGTCAAGTTTAGCAGCTTAATGTCTTCTTTAGTCCAAGTCCAACATTCAACCTCCATTCATGGTTTTAACTTCTTTCAATGAAATATTACATCTACCAATTAGATAGCAGCTAAGAATGGGTTGCAAGTATCACCTATTCTTATTTACTAAATGTAGATTTGTTTGCAACAAATACAAAGCAGAAGGTGCAGTCAATGACATTTGATTAGAAACAGAGCCTTTGGTAGCAATATCACTTGCCAAGGATTTCTTGATAATCTTCTAATTATTTTGATCAGTTTCTTTGTAGTCCTATTTTCTACAAAACTTGTAAAGCTAAGGGGTAAAATTAGACTGGGATTTAAATTAATACACTAGGATTCTGTAGATAAAAATTAATTTAAAATCATTTGTTTCTTGCATTAAAAATGCCGAACTATTGTAGGGGAAGAAATCTCTGGCTCTGAGACCAGTGGCTCTGAAGAGGATGATGAAGAGGATGATGGGGAAATTGGTGAAGATGGAGAAAAACGAAAGAAACGAAGAGGTAAGGTGCTTTCAGGTCACTTGATATCATCTTCATGTTTGTGCCTGAGTGCCCACTGCAATAAACTTGTCCTTCTGTAAAAATTGTATTTAGCTAAATCATAACAATTAAAAGGTGGGTTTTTTTTAGGATAAAATAATTGTGGGGTGTAATGACTCTCAAATATCTTCAGGCCAGTATTGATGTTTCCTAGAAAGCACAAAAGTTAAATTCTGGGCTGCCTTCTGAACTTTAGCTTCTATTTCATTTAAATCAATACGTTTTAGAACTGGGGGTGTTTGCATATAGAAATTTGGTTGAATGTATCGGACATTCATTCCTAAAGACAATATTTTTGTCTCCTGTTTGGTGATTGTGGTGGGAAAATATTGATGGCACTGTTAAGCTTTACCTCTCAAAGGATATCCTTCTATTAACTTCAGGGACCCTCTAGAAAGAAAAAGAATCTACAGGACTTTAAGCTTCCTGTTGATTTTCATTCAATTTAACTTACTTTTTTAAAACATAGTCATAATAATGTAGCTGGGAATAATACTGCACATAAGACTTAACTTAGTCTGTTGCATGTATCAAGTCCAGGATGGTAACTTGTGATAGAATTTTAGAATCTACTTTTAAGCTGAGTAATGTGCTATGGGGACAAAAGGAGGCCTATTTGAGTTTCGGTGTTCTGGGTAGAGAAAATCTATTGTTATTTGGTTGCAAAATGTCTTCTTTAGGAGTTCTTATCCATGTATAATTGGATAGCACATGACCTGAAAGCTGCCAATGCATTACTGATTTAAAGAAATCTTCCCCAACTTGGAGCCCTCCGGATGAGTTGAGCTTTAATTTTCATAAATTAAATGTATTTGCCAGGGGATTATAGGAGTGACATGCTCAACATATCTGAAGAGTACCAGGCTGGGAAAGGTAATTTAAATCAGAGATAGGCAATTCACAAGCCCATTGGTCCCCAGGCACACATTTTGTGTACTTCAGAGCTCCCTCTGCCATATTTTAATGATGGTTTTCTCAACTAATATTTAAGGTCTGCAGACTGCTGGTTCTGATTAATTTTTATCTGGGGGATTTCTGCCTGGCCCCTTCTATTTTGCTTCATAGCTCAATCGAATTCCTTGAAATCCTGGGTCAGAACAACAAGTTCAAATGCAATTTTTATCTACCTTTGCTCTAAGCAAACATTTTGTTCTTATCTGAAAGGAGTCCTAATTTGGTTGAAGCCAAAACACCTGAAGGACTGATGCTCCTTTCTCCCTTTTATGGATCTCTTCCTCCTCTAAGTTTTTAATTGATGCATTGTTAATTACAGTTAAACCTCAAACTTTAATATTAATGCTTAATAATGTTATTGAAACATTGCCTGAAGAAGTGAGAATTGCACTTCTTTGCAGACCAAGGGATTATAAATTGTGTTGTTGATTTCTCTGCTCACCCTCAAAAATGACCTCAGGAGCATTTGTCAGCCAATTAAAATTAAAATTGATTAAAATTCTGAGCTGCACAGTTGTACAGCCGGGCTCTTAAATTTACCTGAGGTGATGCATTGAAGAGTCAGTCTCTCTTGAGGACTTTTGGGTTGATCTTTTACCCTTTAGATCTAATGTTCAGCTTGTATTTCTTGTTTCTTCTTCTTCTTTCCTGGGATTTCCATGGGGCCCACTTTTGTATTTTCCAGGCAGTAGCAGCAGCAGTAGTTCAGACTCTCCATGCTCTGTCATAGAAAAACCTCTGGATAAAACCTTCACTAGTGAGTGGGAGCTCTTAAGTCATCCAGTGAAGCTTTGGCCTCTCCATAATTCGTGCACTCGTTGTTTTGCTGCATTTGATGCTGCATTTTGCTCCTCTGTCCCTGATACATCAGTTTTGTTCAGAGCGAAATGTGGATTTGCTCCACATAAAGTAAAGCATGCTTTTTATTTTTGCTGTTTCAAACTTATATACAAACGCCAGGATTCAACTTAGCTAAATAGTTCAAGAAAGGAAAAAAGAAATATTGGTATTGCTCATATCAGCCCAGGGTGCTGGGTAACAGAAACAATTTTCAAAAAGGCATTGTTGACACTGTCTGATA
Source organism: Psammodynastes pulverulentus (assembly GCA_025802295.1). Taxonomy (NCBI): domain Eukaryota; kingdom Metazoa; phylum Chordata; class Lepidosauria; order Squamata; family Psammodynastidae; genus Psammodynastes; species Psammodynastes pulverulentus. The sequence continues at coordinate 71,861,454 of JAOYMU010000098.1, forward strand.
TGGTGCAATCATACTAAAGCTTTCGGCAGGTATATGCTTTGGAAAGGGAGTTGGGTTAGATAATCTTTGATATAAGTGACACTGAATGTCACTAGTAAAAGACTTTAGACACCTAACACTCTGCTTATGTGGGAACTTCCCATTAGTTTTTGAAGCAGAGGTGTCAATAGGGTTTGAGTTTTTTTTTTTTAAAGTCAAAATGGCAGCTTCCATTGCATTATTGCAGGCACCATCTTGTTTTGACCACACCCCCAGATCCCCTAACTCTAGAGCAGGGGTATCAAACTCAAGGCCCGGGGTTGGATCCGGCCCACAGGGGGCTTAGATCTGGCCCATGGAGCTCGCAAGGGTTGCACACGGCCCTCCCAAGCTCCATTTTCACTGGCAGAAGATTGCAGGAGGCCGTCGCAGCCAAAAACAAAGCTCAGGAACCTGTTTTCTCTGGCAGAGTGCTCGGGCCGCCACAACCACCCTTGACCCAAGTGACATGCTGACCACACATACACACACACCTGCCCCCCCCACACACACACACCAAACACAACCCCGATGCAGCCCTCAATGAGTTTGACACCCCTGCTCTAGAGGAAAAGGCACCCATATCTTAATCATGCATATTTGCATGTCTGCTGTTTCCTGCTTATCAGAGTAAATGGGAAGACTCTGCTTCAGCAGAGTTTGGCAGATAGTGATCAACTAGTTCCTGGCAGCAGACGTGATGGAACAAGTTCAATAGATCTTTATTTTATATGTCCATTGATAGTTTGAAATAAACAGTCTTCTCCCACCTCTCTTCCCAACCCCCCACCCCCACCCCCCCACCTCGGCTGCTGGCTTTCAATCACAATGGAATGTTGTCATTGGGGAAACACATCACAATCGGCTGAATACTCTCCAGCTTGATATGAGGAGTGGGATAGTGATGGCAGCTGCTTTTTGAAATCATAACTTTCTTTCCCGACATAAATGGCTTTCTCCCCTTTTGCATGCTGCATGTTTCACAGCATTTCTTCCTCTTATTTCTCTTGTTTTCCTCCTCCCTTTTGTTAATCCCTATTAAAATGTGCCACTTTATCTCTAAGGAAACATCTGAGTTTTTGGAAAGAGATCTGTTTTTATTCAAATCAACGTTACAACCATATTAGAATCTATGAATGATGCAGACAGTTGATTGGAAATTGTGATCAAACGCCCAGCAAGCTTGATTGGGCATGCCTGACAATTGGCTACTTCAAATACCCCAACCTTAGTTAGTCTAGGTAGCATATTATTTTGGGGGATGTTTCTCTGGGCACGTTCTCTGAGATAAAGTTAGAGCTTGAACAGCAGAATTACCATAACTCTATTCAGACAAGTAATATTATATTGTAATGAGAAAACTGAAGAGTAACCAGATTCTTACTCCACTTCAGTTTTGAAATGAAACAATAAGGTTGACCTTTAATCTTGCATTGTGGTGTTTGTCTTTTCTGTACATAGATGCAAATTTTGGAATGCCTTATTTTTTTAAAAAAAGAAATCAAGCAATAATATGTTTCTTTTTTTCCCCTGTCCACCCCCTTCCTCTTTGTGCGTGTGCTGCCTCTCTGCGATTTGTTTGCCTCTTCCTCTTAAATGCAAGATCAAGCAGGTTGGTGTGTTTGATTTGCACTGCATCTAATAGAATTTACGTAACTTTTTAAAACTCACCTAGCTTTTTGTGCTCTAAAATCTCGGTGGATACAATGGGCATGCAGTTCTATTTATTCTGTTTTGTTAATGGATCCAGTGCAGCTAAAGTGGAAGCTATAGAATAACAGAGTTGGAAGGGACCTTGGAGGTCATCTAGTCCAACCCTCTGCTCGAGCAGGAGAATTCTATTCCAAATATCAGCCTCTACCTAGGATCAAACTCATAGCCTCCTGATTGTGAGTCGTGGGAGGAGGTTACACCATGTAGACAAAATTTGGGTAACATTGTCCAAATAAAGATATGGGAGACAAGCCAGGGATTGTCTTTCTATAGCAATAGCTCAACTATTGTTTTTTTTTTTTTACCTTATCAATATTGTCCTTCTGAATATTTCATGTTGTGGGGAGGAAAGGGCAAAGAGTAAAATGGGGCAAACAAACAAAAAAATCTTCTTTTTCCCCTTGCTTCTGTTTCTACCCTCTGACCAAATGACAAATTCTGCTTTAGCTTAATAATTTTGCTCTTTTTTTTCTTCCAGCAATATATTATTATTCCAACACTGTGCATCTCATTTTTAATTTTAAAAATTAATATCACTAGAGCAGTGATGGCAAACCTTTTACTTGTGCCGTGCTGAAAACGCGCACGTTCATGATAGCGCGTGTGCCGGCACCCACAATCCAATGCGTGTGGGATCCGTTCCCGCACTTCCCCCACCCCTGGGCATGCACACATGACCCCCCATGCTCCCCCACCTCCACACATGCACGCACAGTCCCCCCATGCATGCGTGCGTGACCCCCTACCCCCTTCGGAGGGCCTCTGGAGCCTGGGGGAGGCTGTTTTCGGCCTCCCAGAGGTTTCAGGGAGGCTCCTGGAGCCTGAGGAGGGCAAAAAGCAGGCTGTTTCCCAACTTTCGGTTTTTCCGGGAGACTCATTTTTCACCCTCCTCAGGCTCCCGGGGCTTTTCTGCAGCCTCCGTGAGGGTGAAAACGGCCTCCCCTGGGCTCCAGAGGCCTTCCAGAAGCCAAACCGGCTAAAATCAACTGGCAGGGCGACAGCTGGACGATGGCATGCACGGCTGGGTGATGGCTCACATGCCTGCTGAGATAGCTCTGTGTGCCACAGGTTCGCCATCATGGCACTAGAGTGTGTGTATCTTTTTAAAATCAAAATCTATGTCATTCTAAATTAATGAAAATATTTTTGGTGTGATAATATTGGGACATCTTACCCAGTTGATCATTATAAATCAAACATCCCCAATAGGAACAAATAACAACGTATTGACTATGCAAGACTATGCCATGACCACAGAATGGTTATTTCTTGATTCTTGGATGATCGATATACTTTTTAGAAGTCTCTACGTCGCTGTGTCGATTACAAGCTTGTTACACGAATAAATCCAAGGCATAATGTTATTAGTATGACAATAGAATGAGAAAATGTGTCGGCTTAATTAACCTTGATTTTAAATCCCGTGAAAGGAAAAAAGAAAGTTTCTCCTGACAAGATGTTGGAGATGCAGGCCAAAATTGATGAAGAAAGGAAAGCACTTGAAACAAAGCTTGATATGGAAGAGGAAGAAAGGAACAAAGCCCGGGCAGAACTAGAAAAAAGGGAGAAAGACTTGCTTAAAGCACAGTAAGCATTGTGAAATTTGAGAAGATATTCATACGAAATTTCTCTAACAGAGCGTCCTCTAGGCTGATCCCTGCTGATTTGTTTGAATACAACTCTGATCAGCACAGCGTATCTCAGAAGGAGGATAAAAGTGGTTGAATAAAAGTATTCGAATCACTTCACATGCCTTCGCTAATTGAAGCTTGTATAACAGCTCCTAAGGAAAGTTGGCATTATTATTTATTTCATCCCTATTTATTGAAGTTCAGTGAAATCCTTATAGAGATATTAGAGGAGTAACTTAACATTAGTTACAACAATTCCAGTGACACAAGTGCGTTAAATTAGAACATTTTGAGAGAGAGAGAGAAAAAGTCAACTTTCTTTTGTCCAAAATAGAGCTGCACTAGGGTTCCTGATACATATGATGAATTGCTGAAAAGTAGATTGTTCAGCCTGGCTGATGTTGAGAGAACATTATGCCGATCTTAAAATCATCCTAAGTACCCCTACCATAGTCTTAATTTACTTAAAGTTAGTATAAGTGAATGTAAGGAATTGCTTAGGACTTCTGTCAAGTACAATATGGGGTGCTCCGTTAGACTTGGGATTTTTAGCTGTAGAATCCTGGCTTTCTTCTTCTTCTGTTTCTCTAGGCAAGAACATCAGTCACTATTAGAAAAATTGTCAGCTTTGGAAAAAAAAGTGATTGTGGGAGGTGTGGATTTGTTGGCTAAAGCTGAGGAGCAAGAGAAACTTCTAGAAGAATCTAACATGGAATTGGAAGAACGAAGGAAAAGAGCAGAGCAACTCCGAAAGGAACTGGAGGAGAAAGAGGTCCACTTATTCTCTTGCTGAACTATTGATTTCTTTTATTCTAAACAGCCACCATGATACTGTTCTTCATCTGTGTTCATTTATTCATATGTTCAGGCAAGGCTAAGAAATAATCAAGGCTAAGCAATAATCAGTAGCTATATCTGCATAGAACATAATAGTATCCCAAAGTTTAGAGATATGTCCTGTACTACTGGAAAGATGTGAATAATAGTCCAATGACATCCTTTTACTTTTTACAACCCTATTTTTTAGAATAGAGATGGGTAAACAACTAACATACTTGTCATCGTAAATTGAAAAAGAAGCAGAATCTTTTTATGGCATCCTTGAAAGGAAACCAACATTAAAGTTTTTCTAGACAATGAAATGTAATTGAAGAAAATAAAAAATGCATGGTTTAATTCCTAAAGGAACCAGAGAAGGAAGCATCTGGTCAAAATATAAGTGTGCAATGATCAAGGATGCCATGTCTGAGCTGCATACATTTGGGTAAGTACTAAAGGGCAGCAACGAGAAACAAAAATGCTTACTCTAGTGGTCACCCAGAAGTTTGTAGTCCAGACATGGCAAACGATGCTTCCGAATTCAGAATTCAAGAAAGTAGTGAAGGAGATTAGAAATAAATGGGGAATACCTTTTTGGACAGGAGACTTTGCCCAAAAGCATAGCAAAAGGAAGAAAGCTTGTCCTTAGTATCTAAGTAAATTCAAAGGATAGTTGGAAGATAGACATATATTGATTATGGCAAAAGTTCATTTTGTCAGCATTTAAGTTGTAGTCTCGTAGTCCTAAGAATGAATGCACTTGAACTAACCAACCAGTCAAGGCTTCAAGTTCAGTTTCAGCTTCAGGAAAATGAAACTAATGAAAAACTTAACATGGCAACTAGAAGGAAGGAAAAGTGGATTTTTCCCTCTCACAGATATGTCCATTTTTATCACAAGCTTCTTCCTTCAAAAAACTGGATGTTTAAAACTTTGGAGATATATCTTGATACTCACTGGAAAGCATCATACAGATGCTCTAAATCTTTCAGATGTAATTGATAAAAAACCACAACCATATAAAAGACCGGATAGTCTTTTTTCTACTTCAGCATAAATAGAAGCTGGAAAATACCTCGTTTCCTAATTTGTCAGATCTTGCTAATAAGATTTAAAAACTCTTGGGTGAGCTTTAGTGAGTGTCCGAAATAGAAGCACAAATGGCACAAACGGGTGACAAAATATTATCGTACTGTTATTTTATGAATTCTCCTCCTTGCCCATCGAATAATGGTGGCCTATTTTTTTTTTTTTAATTTGAAAAATAGCAAGAGCGTTTGGACATTGAAGAAAAATATACCAGTCTGCAAGAGGAAGCTCAAGGGAAGACTAAGAAACTGAAAAAAGTGTGGACAATGCTCATGGCAGCCAAGTCAGAGGTCAGTATTATAAATAGTGGAAAGGTCTGGTTTCAGGATAAAGGTACTGCTTGTAGGTATACAGAAATGATTCTTGTAAGAGGAAATTGAACATGACTCAGTGGCTGAATAAGAAGGAACTTAAGAGGAAAATGCTAGTTGGTATGTAGATGTTCCCTGAGGTTTTTCAGGAGACTAAGGTTACTTACTGAAACAAGCATACCTGCTGCACATATTAGTATACAAGAACAGCGCATGCTTGGATTACTTACACTTTTGAAAGGCTTGGTAGCATGACCATAAAAAGAGCAGTTTAAGTCCAACAGCTCAATTTATTTTTGGAATAGAGGCAGCAAAAGAAAAAAATCAATTTCTCCTTCCAGCATAGCATGAAGTCAATATGGCCTTAGCACATCGGAAAAAGAAACAATTCCTAAATACTTTTTTATGACTTATTTGCTAAACATTTACTTATAAGATATGTAGAGTTGAACACTGTTCTTTGAATTCCTATTTAGATGCAGTTTTAGTAGCCTAAGATTGAAAAGGAATGTTTTGGGGGGAAAATCTTGGGGGATACACTTTTTTCTATTCACATTGACCCTTTCCCTTTATTGCTGATGCATCTACACAGCTTATTACAACTTAATTTTCACTATAAAGATAATTTATAGTCATTCACATGTTTTCCCAACCAAGTGTTTGGTTTGGTTTTATTGACCACTATTCAAGGAATAAGAAAGAATATTTCCTAATGGATTATCTTTAAGTAGGTTTTTTAAAAAGAAACTGCAAATTTAAAAACAACAAATAAGATGAAAACAGGATAATATTGATTGTTTAAAAATGTGATTTAAGAATACAATTTGTAAAATATAATTTTTTAAATATAATTTTAAAATATTTTTAAAAATATTCTAAATATTCTTGATGGTTTGGTTTATGATTTGTAGATGGCAGACCTGCAACAGGAGCATCAAAGAGAAATTGAAGGCTTACTGGAGAACATTCGACAGCTCAGCAGAGAGCTTCGTCTTCAAATGCTTATAATTGACAACTTTATACCTCAGGATTACCAGGTGAAACATTTCTGATGATTTTGAGAGCTTAAGCGGTAGCTGTAGAAGATGATCTGGCTGAGCCTGAGGGTGGAGTCAAACGTATCATCAATTTGGAATCATTATATCCCTTCATCCAGCCCCCCCTCCCCTTGAAGTCCATCGACTCTTATCTGGTGTCAATTTGCCTTTACCGTTAGTAGATCAGATCTTTAAAAACATTTTGGCATTTTGTATTTTAATTCTCTTCGAATAAAGTAAAATTTCTGGGGGGAAAACAGATTCTTACAAATAGGTAGAATGAAATAAATTTGTAGTGCTTTAGAATTCTGTCTAATCCTATTTTCCTGTGCCTGACAGTAGCTGTAACATGAGACATCTATCATAGCTAGTAAGTTAGCATCTGCTTCTCAATGGTGAGCCAGAACAAGTTCTCATTTTAAAGAAGCTGTTTGCTGGAACACCTCCCTTGCTGCCCTTATCATATTTGAAGACCAGATATTTTACAAAAGAACAGACAGTGAGATACTTCCCACATATTTTCTCCAGCATAAATTGATGAATTTAATTTCATGAAAGTGAGTCATAGGCTGATAGTTATGATGGCAATAATGAATATCCAAATTTAAACTACACTGAATATCAGTAGCTGGAGGCCAGAAGTGTTTGTGACTTCAAATCACTCTTGACTCCTGGGATTTGCCTGGACAAATTCCTGCAGTTTTCCTGGCAACATTTTCTGAAGATGTTTTCCTTTGCCTTCTTGGCTGAGAGAACGACTGGCCCAAAATCACCCTAATGACTTCATGTCTAAGATGAGGCATATAGTCTCCCAGTCTTTTAACCACTGTACCAAGCTGGGTCTCAGAGGTCAAAAGAAGGGTACGGAGGTCTAAAGCTATCATATTTATAAGCTTTCACAATAACATTCTAAATCAGGGCTGAATGAGCCCTTTATTCAGTGGTGGGTTTGCTGCTTGCACACTGCGCATGCGTGCACAGCTTTCGAAATTACTTACCTTCTATGTTACTTCAGGGACGTAACACAGCTGAGGCACGGCAATCTGCTCTGCCGCGTGAATCAGCTGAGCAGATATAGGTGACTACAGCACAGGGGCGGGTGGGCAGGCCCACATGATCATCGGAGTGAACCGGTTCGGTGCCAGCTGATCGTTGGGAGCTAGGGGTTCTCCCGAACCACTCTGAACCGGGAGAATTCCACCCCTGCCTTTATTGTTCTTACTTACTTTATTTATATCATAAAAGACAGCTTCTCAAACTCTCTCCTGAGGGTCACGCCGGCTGGAGAATTCTGAGAACTGAACTTTACACATTTGAAGGATGTCCAGATTGGAGAAGGCAGATACATGATATTTTAGCAATGAGAGGTTGGGTCTAATTTATCAGGAATGGGGGAATATAAATCAAAGTTTGGCACAATTAGAAGAACTTGTGGGGAAAACTTGCTGGGGCGATGCTTATTTGCTTCTGATTCTACTTTGTTTAATAGTAAAATGACCTCTTTTCTGGTTTTTTTTGATTCCAGGAAATGATTGAGAACTATGTTCACTGGAATGAAGACATTGGAGAATGGCAGCTGGTATGTGAGCTCACTTTTGATACAAAAATAGTACATTCTGCAGAATCTGACTCTTATGCGCCTTGTATTAATTTTACCAAGCCTCCTCTTAGTCTGTTGCTGGTACAACTTCCAGTGGTGATATTAACAGACTTTCATTATATATTTAAAATATTGTCTGTATTTTCTTTTAAAAGAATGACTTTTTCTTATACAATTACCATTTACATGTTTATTTGGAAATTTATTGTAGCTGCATTTCATCTTTAATTTACTAACATAGGTGGGATGAAGCAAGGACAAAAATGTCCTCACCTTACCTTGGTGGGACCACTTCTTACTGTGACAAAAGCCAACAGTAGAAAGCAATTAGTTTTGACAGGTCTAATTCTTTTCTTTTTTTTGTCTTTTAAGAAATGTGTGGCATATACCGGAAATAACATGAGAAAACAGACTCCAGTGGCAGATAAGAAAGAAAAAGATGTAAGTGCTCCTTTGTAAATGTGTGTTGTTGGAAGCCCAGTTTTCAGCTTTGCAACTATCTTTTAAATATGAATGTTTTGGTTTTATAACAGTACTTTGGCATGATCCATTAATGTTTACTCATCATGTTCACTTTTTCCTCCCCTCAGCCCTTTGAGGTGGACCTTTCTCATGTATATCTAGCTTACACTGAAGAGAGCTTGAGACAGTCTTTGATGAAACTAGAAAGACCAAGAACATCAAAAGGAAGATCAAGGCCCAAAACTGGCAGAAGGTTAGAACCACTGTGAAATACTGTTTTGTGCCCAGCTTCAAATTTAAAAGGAGTTGAGATATTTAAGGCTGTATGCAAGGGGGAGGAACTCCCCCCTCCTAATTGGTATATTAAGAACTCCATGCATATCCCTCCATGCATATGAGGGTAGCCCTGTTTTGTGTGCACAATTAGAGCCAACAGAACCTTACGTAATAACTCTGAATCACTTTTCAGTTTAATGGAATATTTTGCACTTACTAATCTACACTGCTACAAGTACCGGGGGTGGGGTGGGGGGACAGAACATTGCCTCACAATCAAACCTATTACTCTTTGCACAAGTCAATAGTAAAAATAAAGCTGCTAGAGAATCCCATGATGAATCATTCAGGATGGGTGGATGTCTTGCCTAGAGTTAGGTCAGAGACTCCCTCCTGCATCTCTTGAAACAGCTCATTTATTCCTATTACAGTCTCCAATTAAAGTGATTTATATCTCCCATTCTACTGCCTCATTCCCCCCCCCCCAAAGTCCATTCGTGCCATTGGTCATGACTTTCCTTTTGTATAATATGTAAAATCGCTATCGTTGACTGTTCTGTGAATGTAGGTTCATTTTTAATGCTTTGTCATGATCATACTGCTTTTTGTCCTCGGCTGTTGCTTCTGTATATACGAATGCTTTGAATATTTCTTGATTTGACTAATGTGCACCATCTTCTCTCCAAACAGGAAACGCTCTGCAAAATCAGGAGCCGGGATTGATTCACTGCTTCAATAAGCCAAAACAATTGGGGATTTTAGTAAAGAAAATGCTTGTGTGGCTTAACACCTAGCCCGATATTATCAGCTTGCAACTGTTACTCAAGACAATAAGAAAAGAGTTTTGTTTTCTGTTGGGTTACTCTTACATCTTCTGTTACGCTGTTGTATTAATTCAGATTCAACAATATGGGGGTCATAAACTTGTCATTGGTATGAATTCCAGTAGGCATTGCGCAAAAGCAGCTATTGGGAAAATCTTTATATCTTAGATTAGTATGTATTCAGTGGAAAAGATGGTATTTGTATCTGTTTAAATTTTAAACATATTAGCCATATTATAAGTAAACAAACAGATTTCTATAGTCTGACCTACACTTTTTTTTGTCTGTTGCCATTTGCTATAGACATTACTCCCTGTTTGCACAGCTGCAGATTTCTGTTTTTTTTACATTTAAATAGTAGTTAACAATAGTTATAAAATCTGGGAATTCTTCATGCCTCGTAGGCATCTTTTACTAGTATATCTGCAGGAGAATTTCCATATATATGCATATATTTGGTAATATGCAAAGATGAGCTATTATAAAATAATGGTTTTGGATTTCTCTGGGGTGGATGGCAGAGATAAAGAAATATTTGGGATTTCCATTGTGGCAAGTAACACAATCTACTTCAAATATAGATGTTTGATTTACAAGAAGAAGTTCACAGAGATAATTTGAAAGATAATGTGACTCTAAAGGAACATGCTTTTTCATTTATGACACTAACATTTGAAGAGAGTAAGAGAGCTTAGAAATATTTTAGGAAATAACCTTGGTGTTGCACAAACATTTCTGTGGAGAAACAATGCAGATCTCAGAATGACAACAGTTGAACCAAGGGATGCTATATTTAACTGAGCACTGAGATACCGGCATGCAGTAGTGTTAGGTATTTAATGAGTTTTTATCTGATCTTCCTAGACAGACCTCAATAACAGAAAGTCCATAGGAGCCCTACTCCCATGATGCTATTAAGTGGCACCCACAGAATTCCCAAATTAAACACAAAAGCCTTAAAATGTGGTGGAAATCTTGGAAATTTAGTGGTTTTGATGCTAATGTCATCACAATTCAACAAGTGTTTTAAAGAACTGAAGCATCATACTTTTTCATTAATCAACATATTTGGTTGATTCCAACTAATTTCCAATCCAATATTTTATTTATGAAGATACGCTGCTGCTACCCATGGATGTATTTTATTTACATTCATACATCCTGGAGATACCTGTATATATTTGAAAAGTCTTGATTTTAATCTGACATGTTGTGATTTGCATTTTAAAAGCTGTGCTAGTAAATGCTATAAAGAAAACTTGATTATACTTTGGTAACAGGATTTCCAATAGCTGTTATTGAATCTTATAGATTGCACCTGATTGCTATAGATGATCTCTGCTTTTTTAAATCTCCATTGAATTTATCTCAGTGTCAAGAAAGGCACAATTGATGATGCATATGAAGCAAAGATGTGGGTACAGGGAAAAGAATGAACATGAGGGAAGAATAACCTTCTAAAATAAAAGCTATTCACTTTTGAACATTACAAAACAAAGTTTAAGGAATATAAGTACACAATTGGTAGTTTATTAGATTTAAAACCAAAATATCCTAGTTCTTTTCAAAAGCAGCATTCTAGATTAGAGTTAAGAGTGTTTACTGTGGAAAGGAGAAAGAATACATAGTGGTGTTTCTGTTGATGTGGGGAAGTAGCTGGATGATGTTGAGCACCAGTTCCTAGCATATCCAGTGATTGTTAACATAGTCTATTCTAGAGCAGGGGAGTCAAACTCATATTGTCAAGGCAACATCACGTGATGTATTGGGACTTTTCCCCCCTTCGCTAAACCAGGTGTGGGCATGGCCAGTGTGTGATGCATCCGGCCCACGGGCTGCAAGTATGACAGCCCTGTTTTAGAGCCAAGCTGCTAATGAACCTGCTCTTAGCTACGTTACTTTGTTTTCTTCATAGCACACTGAAGCAGCTTCACAGGATGGACTTAGCTGAAAGTGGCTTTCAAGGCATCCCAAAACTTTGAAAATGACTCATCTTGCCTTAACAATTCAAAAAAGAGATGTTCTCTGTTGCAGATCACCACTTTCAGAGGCTTTGCACAGCCCTGTCACAAAATCAGAATTTAGGAGACTCATTTAATTAGTCAGGTTGAGGTAAAGCTTTTATTTTTCCTGGGGGGTTTTTTTGTTGCAACATGTAAAGTCATTTGTATGTATACTACTTCCCTTTGTTCTTTAAACTCTTACCTAGTTCTTACATTCCAAGCTGAGCAGGAAAATGGCAATGTCTCCTTGCAGTTAGTTACCTTTCCAGTTTAAATTAATACCAATTGATTACTGTTTCTTGCAACCAATACTGCATATATTAGGAGAAAAAGATGTACAATTTTTCCCTATTTATTGTTTTGCTAACTTCTTTAACATTTCAAGGTTATGGTTTTGTTGTATGCAAGGTGTGTTCTTGTTAATGTATATACTAGTAAAATATATTGACAGTTAAACATATTGGTGCCAAGAAATAAATGTCTTGGATCCTCCTATACTTGTTTCCATCTCCTGCGTCTGCTGATATCCATATGAGCAAACTAGCTGCTGTGTCAATTTCTACTTATTTTTTCCTGCACCCTACATTTCTGAAAGAGACTCCAATTCTCTGGAGCGTACAGAAGGCATGTTGAAAAGGGGGGAGGGGTGTCTCTCTTTGGCAATAGGTTTTGTTCAATTGGGGGCAGTAAAGATCATTTTGCCAGATTTGTTGATCCTCTCCTTCATATAATACAGATTGTCGTCGACTTACAACAGTTTGTTTAGTGACTGTTCAAAGTTACAACAGCACTGAAATAAAATGACAAATGACCATTTCTCACACGATCCTCATGGCCATGGGATCAAAATTTGGATGCTTGACAAGTGGCTTATATTTATGATGGTTGCAGTGTCTCAGGGGCATGTGATCACCTTTTGCGACCTTTTGACAAGCAAAGTCAATTGGGCAGCCCGATTCACTTAACAGTTGTGTTATTAACAACTGCAGTGATTCACTTAACAACTGTGGCTAGGAAGGTCGTAAATTGAGGTAAAACTCACTTAAATGTCTCACTTAACAACATAAATTTTGGGCTCAATAGTGGTCGTAAGTCAAGGATTACCTGTAACAGGTCCTTTATGACAAACCACTCTTTTAAGATTTGTATCTTTAACTCAAGGCTTGAAAGAATTAGCACCAAAATGAGGCGTTTACATCAGTCCTCCAATAAACACTCCCCATAGAAATAGAGCTAGAGACATATATGCCGAAAATATTGAAGACACAGGTGACTATGCAGAGAACATAGAAAAATGTATATAGTTTTTACAGCTACCAAATATGGATTGCAAAAACAGGTTTGCAGTCCAGATCATGTAAGTAAGTTTTGAGTGCTTTAGTAAAGCAGATTTCCCCATTAAGTCAATTTAGCATGGGAAAAAGGAGTGAATCTATTTTTATTAGATATTTCATCTCATTGCTTTCTAATTGATACAATTGTTGAAATGTGTGAAATGTGTTTGAATATTAGTATTCAAACCAACAGCCTGATTGTGTCTGGAGATAGTAGAGTTCTTTTATATTTATACACTTACACTGTCCATCCAGTATGTCCTGAGGTGTGGGGCCTATGGGGCAGCTCCACCCCTCCCCTCAGCTCATGTTAGCAGCACTGCAAGCGAGCGGATGGAATGGCTGACTGGCTGCGCAGGTGCTTAAGTAGGGCTTATTTTGGGGGTAGGGCTTATATTAGGCACATGCATAAAACATGCTAGGTCTTATTTTCATGATAGGTCTTATTTGTGGGAAAACAGGAGGAGAGGGAGAGATTTGAAAGTTGCCCAAATTGAAAATTAACATTGTTACCTCCCAGTATATAATATTTAACAATAGGTAAACTTGATATAGCTCCGGATTTAGAAAACCAAATCCACTGTCATTAATTGGTAATTGTATTTTCTGTAAAGATATTCTTGGAATCAAAGAAGCCCATAAAAATTATGTAAACAATTTAATTTTTGAAAATAGTTTCCAGATAGTTGATGTCTAGATCCTGATCCGTGTCATCTCTTTCATCCATGTCATCTTTTCTTTTCAGAAGAAAACTAGTGGGATGTAATGGTTAAGGTGTTGAAAACTTCTAGTCTAGTCATAGAAGCTTGCAGATTGACTTCATGCCAGTTGCTTTCTCAACCTTACCTACCAAACAGGTTTTTTGGGTGGAAACTTAGGAAGAGCACTATATTTGCTATCTTACAGGAAACTGTTAGGATGTGATATAAATCAGATGATAGGTGGGTGGGTGGGTAGGTAGGTAGGTAGGTAGGTGGGTGGGTGGGTGGATGGATGGACAGACGGATGAATGGACGGATGGACAGACAGAATCAACAAACCAACCAACTCTGCCTTTGCAAAGAAAAATTGCTTTACAGAAATAGTTGAGTTTGATAGTACTTAAAGCATCAAGCCTTTAAGCATAACATATCTATTTTAAATGTTTATAGTCATAGACTTTTTCAGATTTATTGTTTGGTTTTGGAAATGTTTATCACCTTAAAACTGCATTACCAAACTACTTGAACTAGACAGCAATATTTGTATTTGTGCATGTATTTTTCATTTTTTTCTCATGTTTTTTTAAAATGTTGCTTTATTTATTTCATATCGTTGTAATTGCATCCAGCATCCTTAAAGGATCAAAAATGAGACTATCACATCAAAAAGTCTTCCTTAAGAAGTTGTAACAAAGAACTTTAAGAATTGATCTACATAAGGACATTGGGCAGTAAAAGGGAAGAGGCACTGTAAAAGAGGCTAATTTAAAATAATAACATATATGCAAAACTCCCCCACCCCAACAGTTGATCTTTGGCCAGGAAGGTGTGATGAGTCAGAGTTCCTTGCTGGCTCTTTATGTAGCCTCATCTCCATGGAGAGATCCCCCAAAATGATTTATTCTTGCTTTGCTTTTACAGGAATTGAGTGTAGAAGGAGCAGCAACAGATACAGAACAGCAAAGGGAGAAATATTTTAAAAACACCTAGGAGGATTGGGAGGAGACGAAACTCAGAAATAGAGGGAAAGACTGGCAGCTGAAATGGCCAACCAGATTTTGCTTTAGTGGCTATCAAATACAGATTGTTGGTTTCAATCCAGAGAAACGGTTCCTAGTGATACTTTCAAAATATATTGAGCAGTGTGTTCAGTAGTTCATGAATGGCCTGAAATCCCCAAAGTGCTTCAAGCAACAATGTGGGGGAAGCATACTGAAGATATCTACATGGGATCATTTCATTATCGAAGACCTCAGTGGAATAAAGATCATGAATGAGACGAAAATTGTAGGGTTTACTTGTCGAAGATTACCAACTAGATCGGGGTTGTCAAACTCAAGGCCTGGGGACCAGATCCGGCCCACAGGATGCTTAGATCTGGCCCTGGAAACAGTGGCCCTGGAAACAGTGAAGGACCGGGCGGCGGTGCCTCTGCCAGCAAAAGCGGAGCTTGGGAGGGCTGCGTGCGGCCTCCCTGGAGCTCTGTTTTTGCCGGCAGAATTGCAGGAGGCCATTGCAGCCAAAAATGGAGCTTGGAAGCCCGTTTTTTTTCTGGCAGAATGCTTGGGCCACCACATGTGCCCTTAAAATGAGTGACGTCGAGCTGGCCACAACCACCCTCGCCATGCTCACCCCAGCCCCCCACGGTCAAACACAACCCTGATGCAGCCCTCAATGAAATCAAGTTTGACACCCCTGATCTAGATCAAAACTATCTGATACTTGCTCTGATTGGGAGGGAAAGAATTGAACAATGCCACTTTCTGAACTCTAGAATTGGAAAAAAAAATAGGGAGAGAATTAGGACAGTGCACATATGTGTTAAAGTTTTGTTATAATTTGTGCTCATTTGCATGCTTAGAGTTGACTAGAACTGAATGCTGAAGTTCAGGGAAAAAAATCTCACTTGTATTTTGAAACATGTCTTAACTGGAGGGAGAAAAGAAACGTTGGATTACTATGCAAAGCAATTATAAACCAGTCATATTTGCAAAATATGAAGAGGTGAAATTGTTTTCACTATGGTATGTTTTGAATAAAATAGGAAGAAAACCCTGGAATTCTCTTTTGGGTACATTGTCAGAACCTTAGACATATGCTATGACAGAAAGCTAGTTCTGATGTGCAGCTGTGATAAGACAAAAAGTCATTGTGAAGTTCATCATGGATTTATTTATTTTTAAATTATTTTATTTAAAAAACAATACACTCTTTCCTAAAGAAAGCTTTTCCCCATGGAGGTTTACAACCCATTTTAAGATGAAGACGCAAAATCAAAGTTAATTAAAAACCAATAATTAGAAATATCAGCTGTATGCATTTTAAATATTGATATAAATCTATATATAAATGGAATACATTGGACCTATAAATATTAAATATGAACCATGTGGATTTTATCGCACCTGGGTTCAAGAAAACAAATTTCAAAACTGATTTTCATTTAAACCATACAAAAATAAATTTCAGCTACAAAACAACAAAGATTTGTTAGTGGGTAATAAAACAGTATACACCCAACTTCTCTCCACCCTTATAAACGGATTTGAACATCATTTTACACAGATTTTTTTTTTAAAAGTATACAGTGTAATCAGGATAGTGTACAGTATATATGCAAATACACAAGCACCGTCACTATATACATTTCTTGTTCGTAACAGAACTTCTGCATTTAATCACTTCAGGTGATTCAAACAAAAACTCTAGAGAATCATACATTAGATTTGCACAGTACTAAAATTATTACTGCTAAACAAATTGTATTTATATCATGACAGTTGAATGGGCAACTAATCATTTTTTTTTAAATATTTTTTTCCAAATATCAAAAAGGGTATATAGAGATGTTGCATGGGAATATACTCATATGCATTTGGGCTGAGATTTTTTAGCAAAAGAAAAAAAACCAATAGTTCTCCTTTCTAGATTGGAATATATTTCTCAATAAATTAGTTTCTACATTTCCTCTCAATCACATTATTTATGGGTAACAAATATGAGAAGTCTCAGTCTTTAGAAGTAGATTAGTTGCTGCATTTTCTTTGATAGGTGTCTTTCCAAATTTTTATTGTTCTAACATCTGTTATATAATCTTTGAACATAATCCTTAAGCTTGGGGCAGAATTCCTTCATAGTAGTGCGTTCATCTGGCAGAATACATTTACCCTATAGAAAAGAAAAAGAAAAAAGAAAAAGAAAGGTTATATGCCTGTATAATTTTTTTTGAAAGTACACTTGGCTCCTGATGATTTCACAGCCATACCCTCATTGTTTTTTAAAATAACATAGAAATGGCTTGCCATTACTTTCTCCCAGGTTATTGTGCTATGGCTGTGCAGCATTTTGGATTCAGAGTAAGCACGAATACACATGTGCTACCTGCTGGCACCTCCTTTAACTAAATGCATCTTTTCCAAGGATCTCACTGCAACTGGCCAGAGCAACTGCACAATTCTGAGAAAAGTTGCAACTGTTTTAAGGGGTTTATGACCTGTCTTTTGACTTGGCATTTCTGCAAAGCCCTCCATTTTTGCATTTTCTCGATCCATTCTACAATTCTGGTGTTCCTTGGATCTTTGTGTTTCTCCCCCCCCCCCCCCTTGAACTACATAGACCCTTTAGTTTCCAGCCCAGACAAGATCAGTCTCCTAAGACGATATGATTATCAGTAAACATTTCTCTTAAAATGGAAATAGATAAAATGTGACAAATATCCAATAGTAGTTAGAGAATATAATTCTCTGTTCATCTAAAAATATTATTTTTCTAAATGTTCACAGATGGGAAATAATACTCACAGTTTGTTTCATGAATTCTGATTCTTGAATACGGGACAGTGTGTTATTTTTGCATGTATCATGACTAAGCATCTTCAGAGATTTATCTACTTGGCAGAACACAGTTTTGATAGTGGCACACTGGTAAAAATGGAAAATAAGTAGAATATGGAATGTAAGATTCATACATTTTTTAGTTTCACAACTTCTCCTAATTTAGATGTAGTTTTACTGAAGCATGAATAGCCTTGGTTTTCTTTCTTAGTCAGTTCTACCTTAGTTTTCACAGATGGTGATAAAGCAGCAGCACAAATAAGTCCTCTCGGTAGAAAAAGGAACAAATCATGATGGATTTGTTCACAGAACTCCCTAGAAAACATGGGTCCTCTTTCTTCTCCACTCTGTAGACTTACACCTTATTAGCTGAACAATAATTTGCAGCAATATCTGATTTGGGGAATTGAAATACTAGATTTCAAGAAATTGAATATTGAAGCATCGATGCCAACATTTTAAAAATGTTGTATACTCTAAACTGCTTTTGAAAAAGACTCTTGAGAGTCCTTTGAACTACCAGGAGATCAAATCAATCAATGCTAGAGGAAATCAACCCTGGTTGTTCTTTGGAAGGACAGATACTGAAGCTGAGGCTGAAATACTTTGGCCACCAAATGGGGCTCTTTGGAAAAGGCCCTAATGTTGGGAAAAGATTGAAAGCAAAAGGAGAAGGGGATGGCAGAGGATGAGATACTTAAATAGGATCATCTATGCAATGAATATGAATTTGTGCAAAGCCTGGGAGATAGTGGAAGATAGGGGGACCTGGCATGCTATGGTCCATGGGGACATGAAGAGTTGGACATGACTTAGCAACTGAACAATAACAATACAACAACGCTCTAAACAGTGTCCAACAATTGTTGTAAATACTGAATGCTTTTTTAAACCTCCAATTTGAAACCTCTAGCTTCAAGGCAAAATCAACATCAAAACCATTGTTACTCAGATCAATCGTATAGAGTACTGTAGACATTATAAACATTGTATTTTGCTAGTAATATACTCACCAGTTCTTTTTTGTCCAGGTCTACAGTGAAGTCCAATTTGATAGCCTTAATTTTTTGATTTTTGCAGGTTGTATTCTATGAAGAAAGAAATTATTACATCATCAAAAAAAAAGAAAAGAAACCCAATGAAATATCTCTACCTGATCACACAGTTTTCATTTCATTTCATTTCATTTATTTCGATTTATAACCCGCTCCCTCTCCCCTCAGGGACTCGGGGCGGGGTACAGAACAAAACCGAAACAGTTAAAATACATACAAAAAATATACATAAAATTAATAAAACCTTAGTAAAAACACCCCTAAGCTAAAACTATCAAAAACCCCAGGGACTGGACCGGGAAATACTCAGGCCAACCCTGAGTATTTCAGATCTTTAAAATAATTTATTTTATTTGGAATAATTATAGCAAAGATTTGGATATCTGCTTTTCATTTTTCTACACCTGTGGGATTTTTTTATTAAACATTATGCTTTTTGATTCAACTATTTTAACAGTTTGATAAAATTAGAAACCAGTTATCCAT
>JAOYMU010000098.1:71953883-71967047 GCA_025802295.1 Psammodynastes pulverulentus
CGTCACGTGACGCGGACTCGAAAAAGGTGCCGGAACGCAGTACCGCTGCGTTCCGGCAGAAAAAAAGCCCTGGTCTCGTCTACTTCCTCCATCAAAGTTCTGCTATGATTTAAGGTTTAAGCAACCACATGCTAGAGTCACTTAGGAACAGTCTTCACCCAAACAATTTTCCTTAACTCTCAGACCTACCAAAGACCACTTACCTGTTTCCCACCCCCCCAACTCTCTGTTAGACTTTGTGGCAAGGCACTAGACCAGTGATGAGTTGCAGTGCAGCATGAAGACTTAGCTACCTCTGGAAGCCTCAGCTGCCCCAACAGCAAAGGGACTTCTTGGTATGTCATGGCTCTGCAGCTGTAAGAAGCTCCAGAGCTGAATCCCAGTGTAAAACAGCTGCTCCAGGAAATCCTAGCTCTCTCAGGAAACCCCACTAGCACAGATTCTTCTTCTCCATCTCCGCCAGGTCTCTCAAGAACAGGCAAGCTGTTTCAATAACAGCATGCCTGATTTGGACAACAGAGAGAATGGCCTTTGGAAGAAGGTCTAGCACTGCCAGCAGCTGCCTCTCATAGGGATTGTCAGCAGTGAGAGAAAGATACTGAAGGTCCCTAGAGAGAGCAGGGCCTGTGGAGCACAGGGCAGTGAGGGGAACAGTGGCTTTGTGTGTGCTGGCCATGGTGGGAGACTTAAGGTGACATGACTCAGTGGAAGTGGCAGTACTGGGGCTGAAGAAGATACCTGCGAGCAGTGGCAGCTGACTAAGCCTGCCAAAGGCTCTGGGCTCTACTTCAACCCTTGCCCCATCCCTGCCAAGAAGTGCTGCTGTACAGAGCAGCCAAAAGGACATAGATATGGGGGAGATAAATGGGGCGGGGAGATGAAGCATCCCTGCAGTTATAAGTGTGGGCAGGCTCCATCATAGCTTTGAGTCAAAGATTACCTGTATTCAGATAATTTGGGGGCTGGGGGAATACTGTTTGCAGTCTTAGCTCCTTGTTTGAAAAGACAAAAATATTGAAAATAATCTCTTTTAAGGCAATCCATTATATACAACTCTTAATTTATAATATCATGCAAAGTACATTTCTAAATGTATATTTAGACTCTATTCTTACTAATGATCAACTAGTGAAAGACAAATATAATTAATGTTAATTCCTATGCTTCACTCAACATCAAGTAGAATTAATACTTACTTGAGCTTGGCAAGCTTGTCTCTTGTCTGATTAATTTCTTTACCTCTTGAGTGAAGCCAATCTTCAAGCTGATTTTTGTTTGGGAAAAATCCCAACAAGCAGATTAATTCTTCATTGTGTCTAAATTTAATTTTTCTGATTTGATCTTCTTTGTCAGCCTTAAAAAAAAGAAACAACAATTTGATCACTTATAAGCAAGGAAGTATTTCTTGTTCTGTAAATATTGAACTATGTAGCTTAGACTTAATAGTAAACTACATAAAGAAAGCTTTATAGATTTTCAATATTTGTTTGTCAATACTGTTAAATAAACATTATTTAATACTTCATGGATGTGGGAAATTATGTTAGTCTGAGTACTCTAAATGATGGATCTAACATTACATTGGAACTAGCTGTTACTTTCATGCAAACATGACATCATCTGTGCTAAATATTTCAAGCATACACAGGAGTGTCCGATAAAATAACACTACTTTATCTTTTTTCAGCATATCCATTTGGGTTATAATTGTAGTATTCAGGTTCAGTTGTTCCATCTCTTTATCCAGTTTCCGTAGAGTACTGTCCAGATTTGTTTTTTCTCTTTGCAGTTCCTTAATTTCCATTTCTAAAGTTTCAACATTGCAATTTTTCTCAGCTTCAGCTAATTCATGTTTCTAAAAGGAAATAACAGAAAGCAGATTTTTACCTCCATTTAGGTATGCATATTTAGGTATGCATAAAACTGTACTCACTGAATTAATACTAATCCTAGGGATAGATACAGGATATTCTTTGTAGCCGCTGAAGAAAACATCTCTTGGTCATTACCACAATAGCAGTCTCCTATGGAAAAAGCATCTGAATACAGAAATAGGGCTACATTAAGTGTGCCCTTCTCAAACTGATGGGGTTTTTTCCACATATGCAGGTGAAAAAAAGCGACAGGCTCAGTCTCCTGGCTATACCAAAATAGCCTCTTGTGTTCTGTTCTCTATCTGACATTTAACAAGGTGATTAACCAGAAGATATTTTGGCGGCACCTTCTTCCCATTTCAGCGTCAAAGGGGAATGTATGGCCTGCTTTGAACTGGGCTGCATGGGGGAGTTTAATCCTTCCTACTTGGAAAGAATAAATGAAGGAGAACTAGTTTTAGAATATGTATTCAGAGAGTATTTAGATATGAAGAGCTGTGTTTATCCTTTAGTTTTATTGCATATATATAGATTGTTAACCAAGGCTCACTGCTTTTGTAAGTTCTTGGTCCAGTTCTAGGAGTCGATTTGAGGAGCCTTCCAGCTGATGTAATTCCTGTTTTAGATTCTTTACTTCAAGCTGTTTCTTATTTTGAATATCTGACTTTAGGACAATAGTTCTTTCAAGTCCAGTTTTTTTATCCCTTATTTCATCAATTTGTTTCTGCTTCATTGTTTCCTTCATGCCAAATTCTTTCTGAAAAAAAGATAAAAATCACAATTTTAAAAAGATTGTACATGTAGTCCTCAACTTATGACCACAATTGACCCCAAAATTTATGTTGCTAAGTGAGACATTTGTTAAGCGAGTTTTGCCCCATTTTACAACCTTTCTTGACACAGCTATTAAGTGAATCACTGCAGTTAGCAGCATGGTTATTAAGTGAATCTAACTTCCCCATTGACTTTGCTTGTCAGAAGGTCGCAAAAGGTGATCACATGATCCTGGGACACTGCAAAGGTCATAAATATGAACCAGTTGCAAGTGTCTGAATTTTGATCCCATGACCATGGGGATGCTGCAAGTATGAAAAATGGTCATAAGTAACTTTTTTCAGTGATGTTGTAACTTTGAATAGTCTCTAAATGAACTCTTGTAAGTCAAGGACCACCTGTACACTAAAATATAATTACAAAATTAGTCCCATGCAAGTGGATTCCTCTGCAATTAAATGGGCTAGGATGATATCAAATTAAGTAATTAATGCTTAATTTGGCAATAATGCTTGTAAATATGTACAAAAGCTCACATAATACCCATTTCCCATGTTCTGAGAAGAATTCTGTCACTATTTGCTCCATACACAATTATTTAGGGCTACATTAAAAAAAAAACACTAATCCAAACAGACTAAAATTAAGAATTATTTCACAATTAATGCTTTTCAATGAAATATTTTGCTATACTGAACCTAACTTTGCGATAACTTACTTATATACACATATATAATGTATATATAATCTACTATTTATTAATCTAATTTAATATATGTAAATTTATTGTTTAAAATAATTTATATTTAATAATCTTGAATATAATTTTATATTTAAAAGTCAATAAAAATCACTGATAAGGACTGAGCTAGAATCCCTCTCATACGTGCCTTTTGTCTGAAATGAGCTCTTTGCTTTTGGAACATGGCATGTCACAAATTAAGCCCAAGTTACTCACCATCTAATCTAATTTGCTGCACTGGCAAGACTAACGTTATCAGAAAAAGGATTTTTTTTAATTTAAGCAGTAACATAATCATGCTTGCAGAAGTTGTAACTAATGTGTACATAAATGCATTTATTTTTATTTTTATTCAAAAACAGTTCCTGGGATATTTTACTATAACAGAAATATACTGAGGTGAAGCAAAAAAAAAAAATCAGAAAAAGAACAAAAATCCAAGATTTCGTTCTTACTGGCTATTTTTCTTTCTCTCTGCCAAATATAATGCTTCCTGTTCACTTTTCTCCAGTTACAACCAAAAGAAAAGAACATACACTATGAGTGACTGATGTGAACTTTCCTACGAAGTACTATTTCAGTGTACCTTAAAGAAATATGCTTTTATTTACATCCTAATCTCACTACAATTTAGAATACAGAGATTATTTTCCTATTTTAGACCAACTGAGCCTTTAAAAATGTACAAACCCAAATATTTACCATTGAATTATTAGCAGTTTCCATATCTTTGTCCTGTCTCTCTTTTACCAGCCTCTGAAAACTACTGATTTGTCTTTCATTTAAAGGTGCTCTTTCAAATCCTTCCAATTCCAGCTGAGCTGCCAAAGACTGAATTGATGAATCTCGGGTTCTAATATGCTGCTGGTAACGATCTGCCTGTAATTGAAGACGACCTTCACAGAAAAAAAATAGAATTTAAACATATACAACGTATCCAAGATTTTACAGGATTGTTGATAATATTCAAAAAACGGTAAAAGCTATTTACATGTAAATAGAAAAGAAAAAAAAACACTACTGGTAGTTGTCTAATCACTGAGTAAGATTAATCCTGTGGTGAAAAACAACAACCAGCTGATTCTGAAATTTTTTGCTGCAATTAATTAATAAATAGTAGTTAACTAATTCCAAAGCTAGCCTACTGCAGTGAATTACTGATTTCTTGTATCTCAGTGAAGAAGTAAGAGACAGTAGGCCAAGAGAGATCTTATATGATATATTGATAAAACACAATTCACGTGTGCGTATATACAAGCAGAAGACCCCAAATAAAGGAAACATGGCTTTATAACTGTTAAGGAAACAGGACAACCAAGAAGGAAGATACAACCATCCTTCATAAAGTAACCTTAAACACATTCCTTGAAATGCAACGTAACAGCTTTAATATAGAAGTTGTGGCAAGGCTGTGATTGTTATTCTTAACAGACTGACACTGTGTTTATAACTAGAAAGAATAAAAAGTTCCTCAAGCCCTCTCAAGGTGTGAACTCTGCAATCAATTCATCATTACAAAGCAGAGATTGCCACAACAATAATAAACATTTCATTCTTAAAAGATATTACATGAGGAATAAAGCAATGGATATCTATGAGTATAAAGAGGCATATGTATACTTGTCTTTCACACACACACACACACACACACACACACACACATTATATAAGTAAGCATAAGTAGATAAATAATTTATTACATAATCGATTCAACCTGAGTTATTATTCCAGCTCACCATAATCCAGGTAATTGAGGAGAAGGCTGATTCTGATTTTTTGTTGTTGCAATTCCTTCTTATCTCTTCTGAAATCTTATGTGAATTATGGACATTTAGGGAAAGGACTAGGATCTCGGTTACATGGTCACGGTGAAAATGATGGCAGTATTTGATGCTATCTATTTTCTAATTTAGATATGTGTAACTTTAGCTGAGTTGAGAAGCACTGACTGCTGAGGTCACACTCATAATCTGTTTAAGTGTAAGTGACAATTAGGTGGCCATCTTCCTTTACCAAATTATGATTTAAGTTAGCAAGTCAATTATATTGGTGTTAGAATGGACTGTATCCAAAAGATGTAACTGAAGAAATGACAGAAGTTTGACAAATTATTTCACAAAGATACAAACGGTATTCAAAGTGGATTTATAAATGACAGGCCAGGAGAATGACTTAGGAAAGAATATTCCATTGGATTTAGGAAAGGATATTCTAAATTGGCTGAGGTTTTAAAATTTCAAAGGTAAACACAAATGACAAACCAAGAAAGTAATCTGGATTTTTTTCCCTACTGGATTTACAAAAGAGGCTCATTAAAGAGGAACTATGTGACATGGGAGGAGTAAAATTGAAATAAATAAAATCCTATGATAATATTTGAATGAATTAAAGATTAAGACTTTTAAAAGAAAAAGGAAGGATTGTAAAGTTGGTTTATTTGATCAAGGTTAAAACAAGATAGATTGTTACCTCTGGCAACCCTTTATGAACTTTCTGATGACACCAGAATTGAAAGGATGATGTTTCATAGATGTGTTCATAGATAAGAGATGGGTTGAAGACATAAATGTTTGTAACCTTAGAGGAGGTGAAGCATCACTAAATTTATGCTTCTTGTGATCAAGGCTGGAAATAACTTCTTCATATATTACTTTTTATTTATTATACTTCTTTCTTTCTTCTTTTTCTTCTTGCATTTTTACTCCTTCCTTCTATTCTTTTTAAGTTTAGTTTGTATTAGATTTTACTAATATAGTCGGATTTTATTTATCAAACAAATTTATATTATAGAGTCACACGGTGATTCTGCGCGGGTTATAAAATATCCACAGCATAAAACTAATATAATCCCACCTCCTGCCCACTCCAAAAAGTAGCATTTGATTTTCTCTGTATCAGCCTCCACCTTAAAGGTCTTCTGGAAAAGTAACGTTGGAGGGGCAATCTTATCTCGGGGGGGGGGGGATTATATTAATTCCATAGAGAGTGATCTACCATGTTTTCTTTTTCAGACTCTTTATCTTGGTCCCATCTGATTTCCCTAATAGATGGGACCCACAGTATTCTCTCCTCTCCCGCTCTGGTGGGTCAAATAGATTTAACTGGCAGAGACAGTCCTTCAAATAATCTGGTGCCAAGCTATGTAGGGCTTTAAAGATGACAAGCAGCACTTTGAATAGTACCTGGAAGTAGTTCAGTAATCAATGCAGCTCCTGCAAAAATCTTAATACAAATTATATATAAAAGAAAAGAAAAAAAATACTGGTATAAATTTTCATTATTAACATGCATTAAAATGTTAACAAAGATACCTTGTTCAACTAATAATTCTGATTTTTCTGCATTGAATCTTAGGAATTCTTTATTTACTGCCTCCAGTTCGCGCTGACATTCTGTTAATCGCTTCTCCTTTTCTTTCACAGTTTTCTGATGGTTTTGATACATTCTTCTAAGTTGCTCATCACTTCCTTGAAAAACCTAACATTGCAACGTAGGAGAAAAAACATTATTTTACAAATATTTTTTTCCAGAGCGGGAGTCTTGCAAAGGCCAAAGAATATGTGATATAAAAAGCTAGACGATTATGACTGCTTTTACTAAACTAAAAACCTAATCCACCAGTCCGCATTGTTGACATGAAGATTGAGAAATACTGTAGTGGACTGGGAAAATGTTAACCTTGTTCTTAATCTAAGTCTCATCAGAGTTCTTAATGTTGCTGTACCGCCTACTTGTGGATTTGCTCACTAAAAACCCTGCAATAGTCATAACAACTCCAAGAGGGATGACTGGTTTTAAACACAACAGTTGCTGGGATCAAAATTGAACCTTTATCATTGGGTCAGCATAACATTTACACACAGTAGTCCTGATGTTTGGGTAATGAGATGTCTGCAAGAAAACAACCAAGCTCAGAGAGAACCAAGGACCACCTCATTTCAACCCTGAGCTACAAATATTCTCCTTTATAAATGCAGTTTAAATATTCCTCTTCATGTAAACATAAACAACATAAACAAACCTTCTCCATTTTTTGTTGCAGGTCTTGATTATCTTTTTCCATCTGCTTTCTCCGACTTTCCAGAGCTTTGCTTTCATTATCAAGTCTCATTACTTTTATAAGGTTCTGTTCTATTTCCATCAAAGAGTTCTGAGAAAGGAGTAAACATTTAATGTAAGGAAGCTGCATAACAGTTAGGAGGGATGATAAAACAACTTTGTAAATAAACCCCTTAAAGGAATTAGTCATTTGGGCCCTAAGGAAGGATGCAAGCAAAGCTCTCCCATCTTCAACAACTACATTTTTAAAATGGGCATGGAGTTCAGGCTGTCATCTATCTGGACATTAAGGCCCAGCTTTCAAATATCCAATTTTGTTGTTTTTAAAAGCATTAAAAACTTAATGCTCTCTTCATGCTTTTTCATGGTTCATTGCTTAAGCACACCTTTAAACTAGGCTGATAATTTGGAGTCAGCAACCAAACTACAATAAACAGATTCAAGTTGCCAGCTGAGGACACATCCATTTAATCAACATATTACAGATAATAAATCACCTTTAGAGGCTCTAGTTGGTTTTCAATATGTCTGACATTTTCTTTGGAGGCAGCTAATTGAGTTTCCCTGCTGGTTAGCTGATTCTGGATCTCTTGTGCTTTTTCTTTATTCTGCTTCAAGTACTTCAGCTCTACCTGACATTCTTTAACTCGGTGCCCTTGTTTTAGACGCACCTGGCGAAGCGTTTCCAAAGCCTTAATATACCTTTTGGAAAGAAAAATGTATGCGTTTTTTTAAACTACCTGTAACCTATAGACAACCTTTTACTGATTAATATTAAAGTTTACTTGACTCATTTTAATCCTTTACTCATTCAAGAAACCACAAATAAAGATTACCTTGTTGCTGAAAAGATCTCATCAAATTTCTGTTTCAGAGCCTTTCCTTCACTTAGAGGCCAGTTGGAATCTTCTTGATGGCAGAAAATGACATTATTAATTACAGACTTAGAAACTCCAAGGGCAGCAATCATCTCTCGGTCAATTTCTGCACACTTGGAACTCAGACTGATTTTCTCTCCATGCCTGTATGAACATAGGCACAAAAACACAGCAAGTGAATGATTAACGTTATACGCACAATTTACTTGTTTTTTTCTGTTACTTCAAATCAATATTGACTGCTGCAACTGCCTGGAAAAATTCTTGCAATTTCCTTGGCAAAATTTTTGGCGGTGGCTTAGCATTGCCTTTTGCCTACAGCTGAGAGAGAACAAGTGGCCCAAAGTCACCCCATTGGCTTCATGCCTAAGGCAAGACTAGAATTCATGATGTTTTGTGTTTTTCCGTATATTTCATGACTATTTGACTTGTTATATTATTCTTACATTTACTGTTTTCCAATATATCATATAAAGACACTACAGTTCTTTTCAATTTCACAGAAGAAAAACATGTGCTATTAGTTATATTATTTGTTCACTGAAATTAATGTAACAGGAAAGAAGAGGAAGCATCAATTGAAATACAAATAAAATAAACATATTTAGAAAAGATTCTAATCACAACTTGGGACAAGCTTTTGGTAGTATGTAAAAATAGAAGGTACATCTGTACTTTGTTTTCAGACATATTGCACTGATATAATCCCAAAATCATATTCAATTCAAAATATGATTGTTCACTCACTTTATTCTTGTAATTATTCCTTCAAGAGTTTTAAATTCTGTCTTCTTTCCTTTCTGAGAACATACCATGGATCGCTGGACAGCAACAAGCTCTCCATTAACATCATGAAATTGAAGTCTTATTTGAGCTCTGACATCTGTTTCATTGGCAACCTTCCCCAATGGAAAATAAATGTATTTTTATTTACAGGTCCAAAAAGATCAAGAGTTTCTTCTCCTAAATCACCTCTTTAATCAAGTTTGTTTATAAGAGAAGTGGAGGCAGAGTTTTAAAAGTTATTTTCTGGATCATGGACACTGATGATGGACTGAATTTCCACCAGAGTTGAGGGGCTCTTTTCAAACAGATTTGAGATATAAGGAAAAGCATAAAGACAAGAAACCGAACCAGATATTTCTAGTGCATGAGAAGAAAATCATTAATGTCAGTTGCATGCAAACTTGTACGAAAAACTATCCCAAGGAAGGCCAATAAGTTAAGAAAAATAGTAAGGAAGTTGTCATGAGAACAGAATCATAAAGGTAAAACTATATGTACTAACAAACTTTCCATCAATCAATTACAAAAGGACACATTGCTTGGATCTGTACATATCCTACACCGAACACCAATTAAAGAACTAGCAGCTGTGACTTCACATTTCGGTGTCTATAGCAATATTTTTATATTTTTCCAATGCATTTATAGTGCAGTTGTTTTCTCATCATATATTTTCATCCATATATTTATGTTTCAGCATGCTCTTTAAAAACATTGCATCTCAAGGCACAACATAGAAAATAATAACTGTCATTTTTCTTGAAATAAGGAACTACAAATTCCTCATCAACTTAATATACACACTGCAATTTACTGGCCAAACAAACTAGCAACTGCAGTACTTACTTTTGGATCATGGACAAATGAATTTCCTTTGCTGCCAGGTGGGAAGTCCCCAGTACAAATGTATTTGAGGCATTCTATGATAGTCTAATGAAATGGAAATAAGCATCAGAAATATATTTAATGGCCACTAAATGACTATGTCTAGATGAGCAGATTAAAAAAGTAGATCTTCTCATGTATTATTTTCTCCAACCTCCTCATATGTCTAAGAAACTACAAATATGGAGCTTTGCTGATCACTTCTTAATTAGCAGGAATTCTCACTGACATTGATTTGTAAAAAATAGCAAGATCCTATGCATCTAACACAAGCTGACTCCTCGTGTATATTGTCAAACAAGAGAGGTAACAAAATGTTTAAATTTAGTTTTTGAAAGCATCGTCCTGTACTGAAAGAAGTATCTCACTGTTTTCCAGTCATGTTCTTTAATGTAAAACAGACTATCAATGTACAAAAAGATATAAGTAAGAAACACAAACACCATGGTAGTGTTAGAAATCTACAGACCCTTTCAAAATTTCTGCTAAAGATGGTGCAAGTAGATGGATTTGAATGAATGTGCAAATTACTTAAGAAATGCATGTGTGCTGCACAGTCATGTTTTAAAATGTTAGTGTTGTCATTAACCTGTTCACGTACGCTATACGTGTGATGAGAATTTATCTGTTGCACCAGTAAAATGTAAGTAAAAAGTTAATTGGTGTTACTTTAAAAAGAAAGCACCCACAAATTTAAGAGAAGGAAGGAAGAAAAAGAGATGCTCAAGTGACAAGACAGAATAGGAAAATTGGATAAAAAAAAAAAAAAGAAGTAACCAGTGGATGGGGAAGAAAAGAAAGGACAGGATTTTGGTACTTGTGCAAATTAAACAATCTGTAAATGAGCTTTGGTGATCTATATCTTTAAAGAAAATATATATCCTATACAATTTGTTTTTTTTTCAGTGTCATTGTTAAAAAGAGTTGTTTATTTTTGGAAGGAGCTAATCTTTAGGTATATGTGAAAACAGAATACAATTCTTCCTCTGAGAGATAATCCACAAATTTTGTTATTTATATTTATGATAAGATTTTAAAATATATTTATTCCCAGAACTAAGCCACTTCTGAACATTGGGATGGGTGGTAAGAAAGTATAGTTTATTTAAAAAAGTAAACCCACTTGAATCTTACCGTTTTTCCAGCACCATTTGGGCCCACCAAAATAGTTAGAGGATTAAAGAAAGAGATAACTTGTTTGTCTTTATCCTCCACACCAAAGCTCCTCACTCCAAGAATGCTCATTTTATCAATCTTAGACATGGTTGAAAAATAGTCTTCTTTCCACTAGCAGTATTCAAACTACCCTGCAGAGTTAACAGTTAAATAGAATAAAAAGGGTCAGTTTCGGTTATCTTTCTTCTAAGGTAAGGCAAACAATATTCCATATGTAATTTGCTTAGGATATTTGCACCTAAATGTCTACAATACATATAGAACAAAAGAACAAAATATTGGTAAATATTTCATCCACAATTTAAAAGGCAGGCTCGCATCATCTATTCCAGACTATTGATCCATATCTAGATGACATTCAAGCTCTCACCTCAATATTACTATGGTATGTAAAGAAAGGCAGAAAACTGTGAGGACTTTGGGTATAGATCAGATCTTTTGATCTTAATAAAAAAAGCTTGATTAAAAATAAACACAAACTGGATTTTCAAAAGGCCAATCTGAATAAACTAAGAAAAATAATAAGGAAGTTGCACAAGAATAGAATCATAAAGGTAAAGGTGTTGCAACCAGCTGGAATTTCTTAAAAAGAAAATTAAGGATAGGGTAATCTCATGTAATACCAATGAGAAAGAAAACCAACCAATATCTAAAGGAGCCAACATGGTTGAATAAATGGTTTGTAAAAAAGCTATCACTAATGAAAGATGCTTATTAGAAATGGATGGCAAAGTTAATACCAAGGAAGTTACAGAACATGCATAACTACAATACCATCTCCCTGGCATGGCTTGTTAATTTTTGCTGCTGTTGCTTTCATTTGTAACTATAATTGCTTTGTATCACCTAACGAACGGTCTATCCAAGTAACTCCAAATGCTTATGTAGCAACACAGATCTTTTAATTCTGTTCCAACAGCTTCCGCATTCTCTTTCTTACATCCACTTTCATTCATTCTATTGAGAGATTACTTAGAGTCCATGTTTTTTCATACTGGATTTTTGCTTTCTTTTTCTGTTATTCAATCTACTTTCATTCTTTTACTTCTTTCTTTTCCTCCATGTCCATCTTTTCCAATATCCATTAACACAGTATTTGAAAAATAGCATATCTCATATTTAGAATCTCTCAGAACCCTTGTATTCTTCACAAATTCTCAATTATTTCTCAAAAATGATTGCAATATCATACACTTTTAAATAAATTTGTGCAGAAGGATACACAAAAACATGCTTAAACCACATATTAGATTAGGTTCTTTTTCAAAGGGATAATTACTGAATAATCTTCATATTTATTTGGTTTTTGAACTCTACCCTAAAATTTACTTTGAAAGATCTTCAGAAATGAAAGGGAATAAGAAGGCATCAAGAAATACATGATCTTGTTAAACCCAAAAATGCATACTCCAACATTGTTAAAAATGGAATTATAGAGGGAGTTTATGTTTAACTGAGGGGTTTTTGGATTTTCCTTATTTTATAATCTACAATTCTGGAATATACTTGAAACTGCTGTTAAGACCATTGGAAACGACTTCTTAGTTTTTTAAAAAATCTTTCTTTCCCTTTCTTTGCATCTTTTTTTACATATTACTTTACTTTCAACATTTGTACAGTTTTTCTCTTTTAAAAAAATATTTATTATGCACGTTTTCATACATACATAGATGGTCCTTGACTTACAGTTCATTTAGTGACCGTTCAGTTACAACTGAAAAAAAGTAACTTAAGACCGTTTTTCACACATATGACCATCGAAACATCCTCATGATCACGTGATTTACATTCAGATGCTTGACCACTGATTCATATTTATGATGGTTGCCGTGTCCCCAGGGTCATGCGACCCCCTCTTTGTAACCTTCTGACAAGCCAAGTCAATGGGGAAGCCAGATTCATTTAACAACCATGTTACTCAAATATAGGATGTATATAGATTGTATACAATGTAAATAATGTATATAGATAGATATGATTGTAGACATGT
>JAOYMU010000098.1:72017138-72030606 GCA_025802295.1 Psammodynastes pulverulentus
CCTGGAAACAGTTCCGGGGTGGGGGGTTTTGGGATGCCTGTGTTCTTAGGTATATATGGGGACTGATCAAGAATATTTGATGATCTGATTCTCTGCAATTTATTGCACCCTAGAAAGCCTGCCAATGCATCCATGATGAAAAAAAACAACACCTTATTTGTAAAAGTTTTGCTAAAGCTGTTTGGAAATGGGGGGAGGGGCAAGATAGAGAAAAGCCACTTCCACTTTACCTTTGAAGATGAAAATTGCTTTCTTTTGTAGCTTTTTATTTTCAAAGATACCTGTAAGGAATAGTTTGTGTTACAATTTGGTCTGACAGTGCCATCTGAAATTTAAACATGTGTTTCCTGAAGACATATTTCCAGTTTAGTTTTCATCTTAAGCTGTAAAAATTTTATAACTGATTAATGGCTGTGGCTCCCAATAGTCAGTTAAATTTGTAGCACTCTCAAGAAGTGATGCTTCAAGAAAAGAAAACTGTATTGTGTCAAAGGGATGATCAGGTGGGAGATTCTCTCCCCGAACCCTGCCTGCTGCTTTGATGGGGTTGTTCAAGAAAATATGTTTTCAGTAATAGTAATATTTTAGTTTGAGGGAAGGAACAGAACACAAAACGGAGTTTGGGATATTGGAAAGAATGTACTTGTGTACACTTCCAAAATAAAATAATCCTGAGCCATTGTTTGATGACTCAAAGCTCTTCTCCGAGAGCGCTCCCCCGCATATATTGGTACATACAGGTATGTACATGCCACCAAGTGCTAATATGGTTCTTGATACATTTATGTAGCCCTTCCTACTATTTTTGATCAAATATATGTTCAATTCTGCAGCAGAGGAGCAGAAACGCATGGTGGCATTTTCTGGATGGACAATGGTCTTTTTGCAAGTTGCGCTGAAAGAGGAAAAATAGAGACCCAGGTCTATGCAAAGGCATTGAAGGAGGTATCTCAGAACAGCAGAAGGAATACCTCCTTACAAATCATCAAAGCAACATCTTTTCCCAGACTCAAATGGCTATTTTGGAAGGTGCTCTTGGTTGGCCAGTTGACAAGGGATAGAATTCCAGGTTTAATTTGACCTAACATCAGTAATTAGGGAGCAGTCTTTTCTAAACTTTGTTAAATTCTAAATAGGCTTGTTGGTGTGGCTTCAAAGCGTTTGTCAACTTAATTATTATGGTTGGTCACACAGCCAGATGTTTAGACTCATTTTTATTTAAATTGAGTCCTTATAAAATACCTAGGATAGACAGATGTTTTATTACCATTATTAGATTTATATCTAATTTATATTTAAATCCCATTAATATATCCCATTATCTCATCTTATTATGCAAGTGACAATGGGCAGTTTACAGATTAAAAATCATATAATAAAACCATATAAAAAGATACAATTAAAATAGAATGAGAAACAAATAAAAGCAAAGTAAAAGATAAAAGGCAGAGAGAGTGCCCTCAAGGCACCAACCACCCTCTGGTGTGAATTATATATAACTCAAGGAGGGGAACTTACCTAGATTCCTGCTTCCTATTTTCCCACATCAATCCTGTGAGGTGGGTTGAGATGAGAGTATTACTGGCCCATAGTCACCCAAATCACACCTAGAATTAGAAGTAGAATTCAGTTTCCTGGCTTCTAGGCCAGCATCATGACTGTTAACCAGATTGGCTTTTTATATTATCAGATGTAAAAGTAACACAATAGTGTAATATTCATGACGTGACAATACTAACTCTTAAACTTTTTCTTAGGATCTTGTACTTTGTGAAGCACTGCACATGCAGATAGTGCTATATGAATAAAAAACACTGGTTTCTTTATAGGTAAATTAGGGGAAATAGATTTAAATAATTTTTGGGAAACCTCATTGTCCATTACAATATGAGCCTCTGGTCTCCATGATATCTCTAGAAGTTAAGAGATTTTCTCTTGTGCTTACCATTCTTGACTTTTTCTTTTTTAGAGCCAGAATGCCACAAACAAGGATGCGCATGAGGCCTTGGCTGGAACTGCAGATTAATTCAAATAAAATTCCTGGGCTTTATTGGCTCAATAAGGTATAAAAAACTTTCATTCATGCGCTATCTTTTAAAAGGCTGTTTTTCTGTACTTTTCTTGCTTCAAGTTTAATACAAAGTTATTATAGAATGTGAAACATTATCTTGAGGAAAGTAGTGAGGCCTCAGTGCAATAGTTTGTTGCTTAAGAATAACTACCATAGGAAAAAAAATGCCAAGATCAAAGGAGCAAAAATATTGAAAAGAAATTGAGAATGCAAATTAAATAAATATTTAATGTATTGGGTGTTATGCTTAAAATTAATTTTAATGTCAGTCTGAACTCTACATCTGAAATAACTTGATAGGATGTTCTTGCACTTTTATAGCTTTTTGAAATGTCTCAAATGGTTGAGATATGGAAGAGGTTCAGGCATAGCTAATAGGCTCATTTCTCTGTGACTAAGACTACATCCAGAATGTTTATATATGTTAAACTGTAGGGAAAGAAATCAATATGTCTTTGTTTATTTTGTTTTATACAAGACCTGGTTATGAAATGCTATGCTATTGAATTTGTGGCTATATTCAGAGTAGACAAGACAAATGCTAAACGAAATAAATCATCAGAAATGTAGGCTTAGTTAACTCACAGTGGTTCTTCGTTTTCAGCTTCGTACCGTTTTCTCGATTTTGTTTTCTCTGTGCCATTCACTGATGTTTATTGAGAATTGTATTCTTTTTTTTTTTTCAATTGCAGAAAGATAAAATGTTCCAGATCCCTTGGAAACATGCAGCTAAGCATGGGTGGGAACTGGAAAAAGATGCTTGCCTGTTCAAAAACTGGGCCGTTCATACTGGTAGGTGTTGTTTTGTCCTGGTGATAGCAAAACATTTTCTAGAGACTCAAACGGTTACTGTATTTGAAGGAGGAATCATCATATTAACACTAGCCAAAGGGATCCCTTTTCCTTGCCCTGCCTCTCTAGGCAAGGAGTTTATGGTTTCTTCTTGAGTATCTGTGGTGGGTATACTCATAGGGAGTTGCATGCTGTAAAAAGTTCGGATTTCAGAATGCACCAGAGCACAAAAAAGGCAGTGCCTTCTTACAGCATGTAACATTTTTTAAGCTTGCATGAAAATCTGACAAACAGAACATTCCAAAACAACTCCTCTAAATAGTTTTTGAAGCAAGGACAACCCCAGCATTTACTAGTGAAAACAACTGGGAAGACACCCCCTTCCAAAAAAAAAAAGACTGTATATTTATCCTGGAACTAGTTGATAATATATGCAGCTGCTGACTTGTGCATATTTGTAGCACGCAGAGGTCCATGAGTTTTTGTGCTATTGTACAGTATTTCCATGTCAGAGTTATAAGCTTCCTAAGAGTTTTGACTACATGAATGGCTAATGAGAGAAAAATAGGAATCTTTTTCCAAGTCTTATCACCTCAGGAGATAAGAATGGGCTGGTACATTCTATGTATGTATGTATCTGTCTATGTACAGTCTAGTACTGTACTATGGAGTGGATTTCTGGGCTTGCTACTCAATACTTACCTTGGCATGTTGACAAAATCTCTCTTTACAATGAGCAATCGATTGCTCATTGTGAAGTGTTTTTGAATCTCCCTTAATATGTATGGTGTTACAGAAAGGTGATGGTAATAATATTGCAACTGCCTTTTGAGCCTTTCTGTATTTTCTACCTCCCCCCCTCCCGATTTTTGGTTACAAAAATGACTCTTCTACGTTGAAAAAGTTTGCCTGATGTATTCAAAATTTATGCATTTACTTAATAAACAAGCAAATGTGTTGCTGCCCACCTTAAATCACTGTAACTCTAATGGCGAATAAATAATAAAAACACACAACAACAACAACAACCACCAATTAACTATCTAGTTGAGGACCATAAAACATTTTCCAGTAACATAAAACTGAATATTTCGCGTAACACCCTGACCAAAAGACACACCTGCCAGACTTCATTAGCAGTGCCTGGGAGGAGTGGGGGAGCCAAGCCTTCAAGAAAATCATCAGAATCGAGGCCATCTTTGTGCCATTTCACAAGTCATGATTCACTAGCAAATAGATAAGTAAAACTGTTTATAGGAATAGTTAGATATAGTTAGTCATATGTGTCATCTAGTCATGTGTGGATTGGGCCGGTTGGAATCAGTGGGCTCACTTGGGGATATCGTAACTTCTGACTTCAGTTACGATAACCTTCAATAACTAAGGTTTATGTCAACAGTACGTTTGTAAGTCTGAATTACACTGAACTGCACAGATTGAAAAAAGCCAATGTCAGGCACACAGAAGTGACAGTGGGTTTCTCTCAGGATCTTAGTGTAACATGCCATGATGAGATTTAGGATCCCGCTGGCTTTTACTTTTGTTTTTTGCATACCTAGATTTATGCCATCTGTCTTTTTACAGGGAGATACAAAGAAGGTGACGTAGACCCTGATCCAAAAACATGGAAGGCAAATTTCCGTTGTGCCATGAATTCCTTGCCTGACATTCAAGAAGTGAAGGATCAAAGCATTAGCAAAGGACCCAGTGCTGTTCGAGTCTATAGGATGCTGAACCCCCCAATAAAATTAGAGAAAAAAGGTATTGTTCAAAATATATGAAGGATGGCTACTATTCCCAATACTTGTCATATAAAATTTGGTTCCAGTGTTACCTAAAAGGCCGCCAGGTTGTCAGTTTTATGGCCATAGGAAAAATGTCCAAGAATGGCCAACAGAACTGCACTATTTTAATTTCGTTGTACGAGGTACAATGACAATCAAGTAAACTATTTATTTCAAACTTGGAGAAGAAAATGTTATAAGATGGATAACGCCCGAATTGTCTGGCAGTTGCATTGTCTGTCACCCACTCTCTCTTAAAATGTGTTTATTCTAAGCGTGGGTTTTTGTTTTGGTTTTTTTTTCAAACAGAAAAAAAGTCAAAGTCTCCAAAAAGCAAGAGCCCAAGAAAGGTATGTATTTAAAAGATCTGTATGGCTACCCACTGAAAAACACAAACTCTGGTTAGCTGGCAACAACAATAATATCCAGAACTATAAAAATCATAAAACATATCATAAAAAACTATGTAAAACCTTACATACAATGTATGTCTTTTCTTGAATAGCTTAAATAAATTATGCATGTGAAATACTAAAAGGGCACAGATTCATGGGTATTTGCAGGGCAGAAGTCAAGGTAGAAATTGTGCCTGCCATCTTGTAGATTTGAACCCTGAAGATTCCACTGTCCAGCTTCCATACAAGGGGTGCTTCCTGTCTCTGCATCCATTGGAAATCTTCTTATTGAGAATAAGTTGTGGAAGATCGAACAAGATGGCTGCTGGCAGAAATCATTCCTGTTGAAGGAAATACATGTAGTTCTTGATTTACAACCATTCATTTAGTGACCTTTCAAAGTTCCAATGGTGCTGAAAAAAAGTGATTTTATGACTTATTTTTCACACTTAACATGGTTGTAGTATTTTTGGGGTCACAGAATCAAAATTCAGACACTTGGCAACTTCCTAGGGTTTATGTGATCCCTTTTTCTGACTTTCTGATAAGTGAAGTCAATGGGGAAGCAAGATTCACTCAACAACCATGTTACTAACTTAACAACTGCAGTGATGCACTTAACAACTGTGGCAAGAAAGGCTGTAAAAGTCATTTAACAATTGTCTTGCTCAGCAACTGAAATTTTGGGCTCAATTGTGGCCGTAAGCCGAGTATTACCTGTAGAGAAGCATTTCTAGTTTCTTGATCACTTTTTATCAGTTATCTAATTCTTAAAAATAAAGACTTCCATCCCTTCTGCCTAATTATTGCCAGTGTTGAATCTTTCAAAATAAAAATCTATTTGGACTCCCAGCTTGCTCAACTCTCCCACTCATACACCTTAGCTATAGACAATTGCCATCTAAGGGCCATTTCATTGCATGGAAATGAATCTTAAGCAAGAACAGAAAAGCTCCAACAATTTACTTCTGCCAAAAGCTGTGCAGAAATACCTCCCAAGGGGATAATACTGATTACAACAAAATAAACACATTCACATGTCTTGACCTTAAAATGGGTCCCCAAGCCCTGGTCCGTGGACCAGCACTGGGCCACAGCATGTCAAAAACCGGGCCGCACAAACAAGCGAAGCCCTATCCGCGGGATGTGGGCAGCATGTGAAACCACGCCCCCTCTGGTCTGCGGGAAAAACCTTTCTCCACAGAACTGATCCCTGGTGCCACAAAGATTGGGGGCTGCTGCTTTAAAAGACATAAAGTTGACATTTTGCCATAATCTGGTCCTTCATCTTTTGCAGTCAGTGGACGATATTAAGGAAGAGATAGTCGAAGCAACAAACAGCATTCAGTTGCCTGATGACCACAGTGGCTATGTTCTTCCCAGCTATGTAGCAGAGGACATGGAAGTGGGGAGCACATTTGGTAAGAAACCAATTATAATCAGTTGTGTGAGTCTCAAGGAAAAGCTCGACTTGCTGAGTCCATTTTTCAGCTTGCTTGAGGAAAGAAAAGCTAGGCTGTCAGGGATGTTAGGGAATTAAGACATTTTTCTTTATTTATTCTATACCAGTGATGGCGAACCTTTTCGGCACTGAGTGCCCAAACTGGAATGCATGTGCATGTGCATGCATGTGTGCTTGCCGGAGCACCGGAAACTGGAAGGCCAACTGGCTAGCGCATGCATGACAGTTTTTTGGGCGTTTTTCAGGCTGTTTTTTTTTTTACTGTTTTCAGGCCATTTTGGGGGGCATTTTGGGCCCAAAATGGCCGAAAAACCATCTGAAAATGGCCCAGAAAATGGCCTTAAAACTGCTCAAAAAACAACCTGAAAACAGCCCAAAAATGACCTGTTTTGGGGGCGTTTTTCAGGCCATTTTCCAGTGCTCCAGTACCTGCGAAAACTGAGCTGGTGATGGCACGAGCCACCTCTGGCATACGTGCCATAAGTTCGCCATCATAGTTCTATACTGACTAATTCCCAACAAACTATTGGCCTTCTCAAAACTAAAGAAAATGAAAAGGCTGGATTTATATGAACGGTTGAAATCAAGTTGATTAGGTTTGTGGCTGAGTATGTTGTAGGAACTCCGACATCAAATTAGCGTTTGTGTGAAGTTGTGATCATCAGCTTAAGATGCAATATCAGTTATTTGTCTGGGCATAGCACCTCATGTTTTGTTCATCCCGGGGGAGGGGGGATGCTATCAATCGTGTGTGTGTGTGTGTGTGTGTGTGTGTGTGTGTGTGTGTGTGTGTGAAAAATATATCTCTTGCATTATAAATCTCATATTTTTCAATGGACGGTTTTTAGGTATTTCGTGTGAATTGAACAGTGGTGCCTGGAGAAATTGCCCATTGGATATTCAGGCCCCTGACAGCACAAACAACATATACAGACTTCAGGTTTCACCCTGCTATTCTTCTTCTGAAGGTTAGTGTTTAATTGTTCAGAACCAGCTGATTGATCATAATTGGATTGAGGGACAGAACCAAGAGAACAGTAGGGTTTAGGTCAACTGCCCACATGGATTGGACTTTCAGTTCCAATAATCCCTCAGATAATACAATTTTCAGCTCCTTGGAGCTGAGATTCAGATTAAGGAAGGATGGTTTAGGTCAGGGATGTCCAAACTTGTCAACTTTAAGACTTGTGGACTTCAACTCCCAGAATTGACAAGTTTGGACATCCCTGGTTTAGGTTGTCTGTCTACTCTCTACCTTCTTTTTAAAAAGTCAAAGCTTCTTAAATAGTCTCATACTGGATGCATTCTTGGTTAGAAATAGGTTTTATGGGGGTGATGTAACAATATAAACATTTTTTTAAAAAAATTAGTTTACTACAGGCCCAACCCAGTGAAAGTTAAGCCCATGTACAATCTCATTAATTTTATTAAGAGAATGGAAATATACTGTATACCAAAATCTCTCCTGTTGAAATAAAGGGCTTATAAATACTTAATTACAACCTGCTTTTTGCAGTAAAAAAATTTTAGATATTAAGCCAGTGTGAACCAAAGACAGGCATGAGCATAAATTATCCGATGCTTTTTTTTAATTTTGTCATTGACTAGAAAGGTGGTGTTGATAATAGAAAACTGGAAAAATAAACATTTAGGAAACAAGAATTCTGAGATTCATTGGTTATGTTTCTTTTCTCTCCCTTTCCCTTCCCTGATGGCTTCGTGTAACCTCACAATAACTGATGAAGAGGAGGATATTCCACTGTATGATGTAAGACTCTTTTTAAATAATTTTGGCTTTGTAAATAATTTTGGCATTGGGACAATACATGAAGCCTAAGGGCAGTATTCAAAGGGGGTGGGCAGGCATGCAATGTGTACAAGAGTTCCCATTTGTCTTGGTTGAGAAGGGATACTTGAGGGCAGGGCTGTCAAACTTGCGGCCTGTGGGCTGGATGCGTCATGCACTGGCCATGCCCAAACCTGGTTTAGCGAAAGGTAAAAAAAGTCCTGATACGTCATGTGATGCCACCATGATGACGCGAGTTTGACACCCCTGGTTTAGGGTGTCTTTCTTTGCTTCTGAACCACATTAGATCGTAAGAATCCATGAAACCTAAGAACGTGGCTGCAATCTTTGTTTTGTAACCTGCATCTTAGAAAGGAATTAACAGTGTTGTTGATCTCTTATCTTTCCTCTCTGGCAGCTCTTTAACAGCTCTGAGTGGCAACAAAACAGCATTGGTGGAAAAGGGTTCCTGTTAAATGAAGCTGGAATCGGAAAAGGGTTCCTGTTAAACGAAGCTGGAATGCAGAATCTCTCCCTTGACTTTACTTTGCAAGAGCAAGACACTGCCTTTGAGATACCAAAGCTAGGTATAAACATTTCACCTACATCTTCAGATTACAGAAATGTATAATGCCTCTCTTCATCTCATTAAGAGTATTATTGAATAACAAATCTCCTTTGTCACATGCACATAACACCACAACTGAGCCCAAAATTTCTGCTGAGAACAAGAAGGCAATTGTTAAATGAGTCATGTCCCATTTTACGACCTTATTGCCATGGTTGTTAGACGAATCACTGCAGTTGAATCATGAGATGATTAAGCGAATCTGGCTATCCCCATTGATTTTCCTTGCAAATGGCAATTCCAAGACTCCAGAATGGCTGCAACCATTATAAATACATGCTGGTTGCCCAGCAACCGAACTTTGACCACGTGATTGTGGGGAGGCTGCAATGGTCACAAGTGAGAGAACTGCTCATAACTAACTCTTTTTTCATTGTCCTTGTAACTTTGGTAATTAAATGAATGGTTGTAAGTTGCAGACTACTTTTATAGGCCCTTCACTACGATGGTTCTACTCACTAATATCTTTAGGCCAGCATTATAGAGTCATACATGGTCTATTATCATATTGCCCGATCATAACAGACATATATTGCATTTTATGAAAGTAGTGCTGGTTGGAATTATGATTATACTGTATAATACCCATACTTGGTTTTAGACCTCTATCCACCTCTTCCAATATAACAAGAGCTCTGTTGGGGGAGGGAAGATCATCACACACATATATGATTTTTGTTAGTTTCGTTGAACTTGTGATAGACTCTCTACTACATTTTCTATCTAAATCTTGATTTCTCCTTTTTTCCCCTGCAGAAATAATTCCACATGAGTCAAAATCCAATGTAGAATGCACTTTGTTGGACATTCGAACACACTATGTACCCTCTATATCCTGTGGCATTTAAACCTTTTTATCACTTTTGTAGTTTTATTTTGAATCAGTTCATTGGCACTCTACATGTTTAAAATGGAAAAGTCCAAGCTGTGTGTACAGTATATATGTTGTAGGAAAATCTTTGTGATAAAACTAGATTTATGCCTAACTACCTTATGAGCCAATTAAGGCTTGTTTGCTGCTTCTTTCACTCTGTTCATCCATTAATAGGATTAGATTTTTAAAAACCAGAAGCTTTTCACTGTTGGTAAATTGTGTAAAATTACTCTCTGGAAAACTAGGGGCAGGTGAAGTGAGCCCTCCAACCAGATATTTCCTGGTTATCTTTTTTCTTCAAATTTATCTTGGCCTTTAGTCTGGAGCCCTATCTTAGCACGTTAAACTGTGAAAAATAGATAGTTGTTTGTTCCATATTTCTTCAGAATTTTTATTTATAACACATTCCACTGGTTACTTTGAACTTATTTTTGACTGTTGCTACATTACATTATTTTCTCCAGTGAAAATATGCTTTGAAGTTGATAGGTGAATGTATGGATTATTTGCACTTTGCTTTTCAAGAAGTCAACTGGATAGGTATTATGAAGAGTGCAAAAATGCATCATAGGGTTATATTAACTAAACCAGAAGTTAAAAGGATTTGGCAAACTGTAGAGTGCTAGGGTGCAGCTTAAATTCTTGTACATTATTTTCCTTGTACATTGTTGTATATAAATTACAGTTGTCTTAATAAAAGATTATATATGAAAATATGTTTAATTTTCTTTATTACCTGTTGCTGACAAAGAAATTAGCTTGACTAGAGTTTCTATATACAAGACTTTTTAGTGTTGCTAAGAGACTGAAGAAAATAACGACATTTTCTTCAATGAAAAGGAATACTCATTTTATCTCAAACAATAGGATACATTATTTACCCATTCCTTTTATACTTCCTTGAACTTCTGAAGAATGGCATATACAAATAACTTCATTTTTAACTAAAGAAATCTCAAAAAAGTTTTATTATTCTAAGATTAAATCACATAAATCATTTAAAAAGATCTTGAGAATCGGATTTGGAAACCAAGTAGGGGTTGGAAAAGGGTATAAGTTTATCATGATGAGTTCTTTAAAAGTGTGTAAACAACAACCATATTATGCCTGCTCATTTGTGTTGAATAAATGAAGTCCTCAGCTTGCCACAATTGAGCCCAAAATCTCTTGCTAAGCAAGACAGTTTTTAAGTGAGTTTTTTGGCTTCATTTTGAGACCCTTCTGGTCATAGTTGCTAAATGAATCACTGCAGTTGTTAAGCTAGTAACTGTTAGTTGACTTTGCTTGTCAGAAAGTCATAAAAGGTGATCACATGACCCTGGGGGGACACTGCAACCTTCATTAATATGAACCAGATGCCAAGCATCTGAATTTTGATCACATGACCGGGTATGCTACAATAATTATAGGTGTGAAAAATGGCCATAAGTTGCCTTTTTTCAGTGCCCTTGTAGCTTTAAATGATCATTAAATGAATTGTTGTAAGTCAAAGACTACCTGTATGTTGAAAAGAATGTCAGTAGATCAAGATCTACCAATGTAGAGTGACTGTCCAAGATTCTTTTTCCTTCTGGGTTAGTGTAGTATATTTACTGAATTAGAAAATTACATACATATCAGTAATGACTGGATTTTCCACAATTCATTAAAGATACTCTTGCCATAATGCAACCTTCGTAAATATGAACCAGATGCCAAGCATCTGAATTTTGATCACATGACCCTGGGTATACTGCAACAGTTAAGAGATATGAAAAAGGGTCATAAAGTTTTTTTCAGTGCCATTGTAACTTTAAGTGGTCATT
The DNA here is from genome assembly GCA_025802295.1 of Psammodynastes pulverulentus. Taxonomy (NCBI): domain Eukaryota; kingdom Metazoa; phylum Chordata; class Lepidosauria; order Squamata; family Psammodynastidae; genus Psammodynastes; species Psammodynastes pulverulentus. The sequence continues at coordinate 72,028,736 of JAOYMU010000098.1, forward strand.
AAATGAATTGTAAGTCAAAGACTACCTGTATGTTGAAAAGAATGTCAGTAGATCAAGATCTACCAACGTAGAGTGACTATCCAAGGTTCTTATTAGTGTAGTATATTTACTGAATTTTCCAAGATTACATACATATCAGTAACAACTGGATTTTCCACAATTCATTAACGATACTCTGTGCCATAATAGAAAGCTCCTTGTTTTGTTCTTGGCAGTTAGTATGCGTGTGAAGTAGAGGCTGCAAACAATGACAAGTTCTATTCACAATGTATCAAATAGCTTATATCATGAGTATGTAAACTCATCCATAACAGCTCTTCCCTCTTTAGTTGACTGTCTTAGGGAAAAAAATCTGTTTAAATATTGAGGTTGGATATTTGTTTTTCTAAGAGTGATTTTCATTTTGTAATTTGAGATTTCCTTCTTAATTAACCTTTTAGGTTAAATAAAATAGAAAGGCACATTTTTCGACAGATAGCTCCTCTGATGTTTACTTACAAATAAACCCTACTCAAAAAAAGTTTATTATATAAACTTTATTTATACTTATTTATTTATGCACACTTCATTACATAGAATGTAATTTGCAAGCTCAGCTGGTTCTATGGCTTCCTGCTAATTATTGTAACCAATTTGTCTCCTATATACAGTAAACTACTGAAAAATTGTATTGCTATCAAGTCAATAATCTAGTAGTTTTTCATAATACAAGTTTTCACACTTTCTTCAACATTTGAATCTATGGATTTTGCTGAGGTTTATCACATAAATAGCATAGGAAAAATGTAACATATTTTTGTTCTTTATGATGTAAACCACCCAGAGTCACTTAGTGAAATGGGCAGGATATAAATGTAAGAAATAAAAAAAAATATAGATAGGGTTAAGGTTATTTCTGCTTAGATTGGGTGCAGATCTCACTATCAATTCAAATTACGATTATACCTGAATCCATCCAATACATACTTCTAAGCTGATGATTCCATATCATTTCAAATAAGTAAACATGACAAGTAAATCAAATAAAATCTAATACACCTGCCAAGGTTAGAAAGTTTGGACAATCAGCTGTCAATCTTCCAATATAGGATTTCTCAGGCTATCTACTGCAGGGTGTCAAACTCGCATTCTGTGGGCCGGCTGCATCACGCGCTTGCCACACCCACACCTGGTTTAATGAAGCGGCAAAAGTTGTGATATGTCACGTGACACTACCGTGACGATGCAAGTTTGACACCCTTGATCTACTGTTTGGGACCATTGGAAAGGACTAAGAAAATCACCAAACCTTTCATGAGGTGGATAGAAATAGACCCAGAGCATAGAATGGTGATTCCTGAAAAAAAACAATAGCTGATTTTCTGCAGTGAATTTTTATTCTAATCTGCCCATCACTCTGATATTCTGTCTGGAAGAACTTAGGTGAAATCTTCCTGGAAACTTCTCAAATCCCATTGCAGATCCTGAGTCTCAATTTGAGAAATACTGCCTAAGTAACTCCTCAGATGTTGTTTGCTAGGAAACACATCTGAGAAATCCATCTTTCTCTTGGAATCAGGGAAGGAGGCAGGAAAGTTGCAGGTCCCATCCCCGAGGGAGATACACTTGGTGGGACCCAGAAGAAGGGCCTTCTCTGTGGTGGCTCCCTCCCTCTGGAACATCATTCCCCCAGAGATTAGAACAGCCCCCACTCTAACACTCTTCAGGAAGGTACTGAACACCTGTTCTGCCAGTGTTCTGCCAGTGGGCCCCAGAGCGGGATGGAGCCCATTAAATGGCTTGTGTGATCTGCTGTCGTCGGGGCGGGGAGTGGGAGTTGGGGGGTGATTTTGTTATATTGTACTATATTAATGTATTTGATTCTTTTTGTT
>JAOYMU010000098.1:72103904-72117184 GCA_025802295.1 Psammodynastes pulverulentus
GTCTGTGGAAAAATTGTCTTCCATGAAACCGGTCCCTGGTGCCAAAAAGCTTGGGGACTGCTGTACTAGTGAGTCCCAATGTGTTATAGGAGATTTAGGGCCATCCTCTAAGAAGGACCAACAGTTTACTCGAGTCACAGACCAGTCTTCAAAGATTTGCTTTGACATTAGCTGCTGGCAAGTTGTTTTTCTGGAAAAGCTTGTTCGAGTTTCCCGACTTCTCGAGGAACTGAGCCAACATTCTTTGGAACACAGTTTGAAAGCCACCAGTTTGGCTTTAACACAGGATTTTCCTCCTTATTTCATAGAAAATCAGAAGAGGGTTCCAGAGATCTGTTTAGTCTCCTGGACTGCAATCCAGCATATTTAGGACTGGGAGGCCAACCTTAAGTAGAAAATCCCCAGAGTGGAAGGGGAAATGCATAAGTAAATAGTACGGTAATTTAAAAAAAACAACTGACAGAAAGATTGGCATATTCGTGCACCGAGAAAGATTAAGGAATGTAAGCAAGCATTAAAAAGAATTGCTATTTTGAAACGAGGCAGTCAGCAGAACAAATGCAGCAAGCTTTGAGTCGTTAACCACGGCAACCAACCTGCAGCTAATAAATTCAAAAAGCAATTACCAATTACAGAAGTGGATCAATACTATGCATCAGAAGTAAGCCTCTCTTTATCAGATGGCTGAGCATGGATCTCAGCCTTGTGATATGTGGCATCAAAATGATCTTTCTTATCTCTCTTGAAGAAACCACACTATAAGGAAGCAAGGCAACTTGGTTAATATTAGGGACTAATGTGGAAAAAGAAAAAAGAAGATTGAAATAACTCGACTGTTCTCTACCTGAATGTTAAAAATCTGTCTTGTAAAATAACTACAATAGGCTTGGGGTTATAATTTTCCCCTTACAGCTCACTCCTTTGTGGTATGCTCTAATGTTTCAGTTATGAACCTGGAACAGTAGCTGTCAATAGATGGGCAAACCTTTTTAATCATTATTTGGAGAATATGAAATTAATATATAATGCTTGTCAGAGCAACCGGGACATGTTTGCTCCCCTATAGAGGCAACAGCTACTTTTCTGCAAAAAGTCATATCTTTAGAGACAAGCATTATGTGAAACGTGAATAAATGTAGCTTTGATTCAGTATTCAAACTTGACAAAAAGCTTTTTGACTGTGCCCATGCATAAAAAATGCCCAAGGAACTTAAGTATCCTATTTCTTGGTAACCTATTTTAAAACCTAGACCCTGACTAATTCAAACAGCATTAGCACAGCAATCCTATTCATCTCTAGATAAAATAAAGTTCAGCTGAGTTTATGGGGACTTCAAGTAAATGCATATAGAACTGAAGATTAAGAATTCTCTGCACATTTCAAGTAATTAAATATTAACAAGCGTGTTGATCAAATATAACTCACCTTCCACAATAAGAATACTAACAAAGCAAGCATTAATAACCCAGCGAGAATAGCAACCAAGATGATCCACCAAGGGACTCCTTTATATAAAGCTACTGTTTTTGCAGGAAAGACAGTAACTCGTACCTACAAAAGAAGCAGAAAAAGATGTCATTACACAGGGAAAAGTTAGCCAATGTGCTACGATATTGATTCTACATCTATACTGAAGCACGCGAAGTTTTTCGTCCGCTTTGTTATTTTTTCTATGTGTTGGATTCTTCATTCCATTATGTCCAGGAAGTTGGGCTCTTGGCCCTGCTAAGAATTATAATCCAAACATTTGGAGGCTAGAGTGTTCCTCCTGAAAAATGTGGAAAAGTGTGCTGCTGATCTTGGCAATTGGGGTCACTCTGAAGGAAGCTTTAAGGTCACTTTTTCTTTTGAGATTGCTCACTATTGATCTAAAACATTTTACTAATTCACAAGAACAATGCACAATCATTTGCTTCCCCTAAACAGTACCACAGAGTTTCTTAGGAAATCAGCTCTGGAAATGATGGGTTTTTAAATGTTATTTGAGGAAAAAGGCGTAACTAACATTTAGAAATTGTTGACCAAAGAGTTTTCCAGGTTTGAGTGTGATGTACTATCCCACTGAAAAGGTAGGTAGGTAGGTAGGTAGGTAGGTAGGTAGGTAGGTAGGTAGGTAAGTAGGAAGGAAGGAAGGAAGGAAGGAAGGAAGGAAGGAAGGAAGGAAGGAAGGAAGGAAGGAAGGATTGATTTACAGTCAACAATTCATACTTGTAACAGCCATAAGTAGAGAAATATTGCAGACTCACATTCGTAGCTTCATTTGCCAGCTTCACATTATCTGCAGCAGAAATGCCAATTCTAGCTCTGACAGGAATGTCTAGATAATTCATTTTATAGAATTCCTATAGGGTAGTAAAAGAAGCTTTCTTTAGAACAAATACATGAACTCAGTTCAAATCTGTATAAGACAAGTTTATGAAACCTACCTCTAGGAAGGTGCTGTTCCACAACCTTGAGCGCAGTACTACTACAGCTTTGCTGTCTAAGCCTTGCAAGGAACATGTTATGTTGATGCAGTTTGCCTCTTCATTGCAGTCCTGCAAGTAATACACAGAAAGCTTTCAAAAAAACCTCTTAACTCAAAAGCAGATATACAGTCTTTTTTTTTTTTTTTGCAAGGTTCCTGTAATCCTATGACACAGCAAGCTTTTATTTTTCCAAAACAAATGGAAAAACATTGATAGAGCAACCCTAAAATGAGAGGAAGGAGGACATCTGTATGAAGAAAAAAAGAGAAGTTTTTTATCTTATTTTCCTTGTTGAGTTTCTTATGGCCCATATCATGTTATGGGTTCCAGTGAATGCAAAATTCACTTCAGATATTCATGGATGGCATAATTTTGCTGCTTGCTCAGGAATTTACGGAACATTTTGCCCAACCATGAAGACCACCAACATCAAAGGGGCAAGAATGGCAGGACTTTCCATGCTCACAAGGAGGCCTAGGAAAATCACTCAGTTTCTTGGAATGTTCTCATTAGAACCGAGGGATTGCAGCCTCAGAGGTCTCGAGTTTATTTTAGTGCTACTGCTCTAATCACCTGGTTGGATAAAGCCCTACTTTCATTAATTTCACTAAGGAATAAATTCAGTAAATGTGTATGTACATGTACATGAAGAAGGCTGAGGGGTTATTTTCATAAAATATATTTCCATATCTCTCTAGCTTTCTGCCTTTTTTTTCAAATTTACCAATGGCTTATTTATTTATTTTGTCTCTTCAAGTCAATCTTGACTCCTGGCAATTGCCTGGACAGGTCTCTGCAGTTTTCTTAGCAAGATTTTTGGAAGTGGTTTGCCCTTGACGCCTTCTTAAGAGCTGAACAAAAGTGACTGGCCCAAGGTCACCCAGTTGACTTCACACCTAAGGCAAGACTAGAACCCGCTGTCGCTGGCTTCTAGCCCAGTGACTTTAACCATTACATCAAACTGGCTCACTCCAAATGGCTATAAGTAGCCTTTACATGCTTTCTTATCTTTCAGGTTGACAGTGACTAGGATTTAGTTTTCAATCAATCTTTAATCTTTAACACTGTATGGACTAATCTGAGAAAAATTATGCCACCATGAAACTATGCACCTTTTAAGATGCCCGCAAACTTTTTTGGGTGTTTGCAAATTTTAAATATGGGTATTTTAAATGTGCTAAGTGTAGTTTAATAGGTGTACTAGACAATAGACTCCATTTTGTATATTGTTTTATATTGTTTATACAGTATATTGTTTTAATTTTGACTGCTGTAAACCGCCCCGAATCCTCGGAGATGGGGCGGTATATAAATTAAAATAATAATAATAATAATAATAATAATAATAATAATAATAATAATAATAATAATAATAATAATATTAGGCAAAGAGATTTGAAATCTCTAGAGTGGGTGATATTTTGAAAGCTAATTTTAAAAAACAACGGTACTTGGGCTAATAAAACTTAAGATTTAGACTGATATATAGATTTCCATGAGCAAGTCTAAGAAGTACCCCATGCCTTTCTCTATGTGTAAGTAAATAAAGTAATTCCAAAACATTGACTTCTTGAATTCTTATTTCTGGACTTTGGAAATGTGAGCATTTTCTAGGAATCAGTTTATCAGTTGCTTACCATAGAATCACAGACATGATAGTGATCGTTCGTATATTTTGCGTTCTTACTAGGTCCAAAATGCTGCAGGACTGCTGAACTTGGGAATTCAAATCTTGCAGCTATATAAAATAATACATGCATATGAGAATCAAACGACACCTGTTGGCTATAAGCAGATAACCTGCAAACAATACTTATTTGAAAAATACAGTATACTAAGTAAACTGCTGCAAAATTATAACAAATGGCATCGAATAATTTTCACATAAGAAGTACCTATTTTAGAATCATGTCCCAGAATCAATTATCCAGCAATTTCATTAAAAGGGTCTGGAAGGCTTCGGACTTATAGAACCGAATATTTTAATTCATGTTATTTTTCTCCAAGCACAGGAGCGTAGCAATAAATTATTCACAGATTTAATATACATGGTTACCTCAGCTAGATCAAATATTACTTCAGGGGCTACAACACGGTTCTTTTTTGCAGCTTTACGAATGATATCCTCTGCTTCTTTAATCCTTCCTTGAGAGAGTAGCCAGCGAGGAGATTCTGGAATGTACCTGCAAGTATTTTAATACGACGTCAATAGAATAACTAGAATTGCAAAGCTGATATGATATACATATCATCAAATATTTTTCCCACATTATCAAGCAAATACTATTTCAGGGGAAAAAAATGTCCATTAAGACAGCCTTTAGTCAGCTATGAATGCTTGGGTTAAAAATGTATATACTCTCACATCAGAACTCCATCTTCAGGCTGATCTGCTGCCGAGGGAGGCTGAGGCTGGATCAAGGTGACCTGGAAGGAAACTAGTATTTTTCATCAGCAACTGCATTAAGTCCTCTCCTTTTCTGAGAGAATGTTTTATGTCACATAGAAGAGGACCCTGAGAGAGTTGCACAGCTCCAACTGGCTCACTGAAGGATTGCCTCTTCTATCCAGCTATAGGGCTCTGTGCCACTGGGGCTATTTCAGTTTTGACTGCCGGCGAAAACTGGTTAACTGGGCATCCAGGAAGTTTTCCCACAATGTCAACATTCCCTTTTCTGGTCCCAAAATTACTGAAAGGACTGGCTGTCCTTAATGGAGAATAGGGAAGAGAAGGATAACCAGGATGCCTTTTCTACTGAATTTTCTTTTTTTCTATAAAATGTTAAGTTGATTGCTTTGCTGATTTGCTATTTAGGCTTGAAAAATGCAGAGAAGCTGTAACTTGGAGGTTTTCCCTTCTCCCAAATAAGATCATTTGTTATTTTATAATGTCTGAAAATGTGATTTTTCTGGTTTACATCAGACTATAATTCAGAACGGTTTCAAAGACATGAAAATGACCCACCATACAAAGTGGGCAGGAACAGCAACAAAAGTAAGGAAACAGGAGTTCAAGTAACACTTGTTCCTAATTTTAAAGGTGATGTGATGGAAATGTTACATTTACGAGTTTGGAAAAAAATGAGTTCTTTGAGAAAGGCTAATATAATAATAGAAACTCTGATCGTATCCAAGCATTTGAGGTGGAGTGGCTAAATATATTTAAACTTTTTCTAGAAATAACTATGGACTAACAGATATCTCAAAATTTGGGGCGGGGAAACAGGACTCTAGAAATATTTGATAGCTTAGTGTATCTTTTCCAATTTTTAAGAGTACAGCAGCACCATCTTGTGGTGTAATATTTTATATGCTTTTAACAAATCATCCGCACAGTTGTTTAAGGCAGAATTGTTACAGAATAGCTTTTTTCTATTTTTTTTAATACTGTTTTTTGGAATTAACTTTAAACTCAGGAGAATGATTTGATTGAAGATCCTGTTGAATAAACATTATTACAACGTATCTTCCCGCATCAGATTACTGCCAAATAATAAACAATCCAAGATATAAAATCATAGAACTGCAAGAGATCTCAAAAGGTCATTCAAATCTGTATTCACAGAACATGCTTAGTTAATTAGTTACCACCTACAATGCATTCAACAGCATAGCTTAGGGGTTTTTTTAAAAGAAAATTTGAGTAAATGGATCCATTTGGTCAGTTTCCAATTCATTATATAGGTAGTCCTCAACATACAGCCACAACTGGACCTTGAATTTTGGCTGTTAAGTTGTTGGGGCTGTTAATTGAGAGGCCCACATAACTGCTTTCTTCAATGACCACAATCCTTGCTTTTTCAGTTGTGGTCATTAAGCAATCGCGTGAGTCGTTAAGCCAATGGAGTAGAAGAACTGTCAGCTGAAAGAGAATAGGTAGCTCCCCACCATGAGGGAAAGCAAACATCTATGGTGGGCCAGAGAAACGAACCTCAGATCCCAAAGATTTGAGCTTCCTTTCTCCAGCCTACTACAGGTTTTCTTCTCCGTGTGCTAGCCTTTCTACTCTTCAGAAACATCACATTTTCTAGCTTTCTAGCCAGAAACATTATGAGAGATGGCACTCTTATTGTGATTATTCTGACAGGTAGAAGGATCCTCTTTCTATCCTTCAGAAACATTGTGTTTGCTAGCTGTCTGTGTGCGCCTCACATCTTGGAGTTTGGCACACCTCTTAGCAGCTGCACAGAAAGGCAAAAGTAAGTGGACCTGCGTCTGGTGGGGCAGGGAAAGGGCCTGCACCTTCTGGATGTGGTGGAGTGAGGCCTTCTGTGTCACAGCAGCTTTATGAGTGCTGGAGGGGCGGGTGGGCAGCTGAGATGGGAGGGAAGAGACACACAGGTAGGGGGAGTTGCAGCGTCCCCACAGTTGAATTTGAATTTCAAAATAGATCCTATGATTGATTTTTTTATGTTATCAACCAGTATACTGTAGAAATATATTAATACAAACATTATTAGATACAAAAATTAAATGCAGAACACTGTTTTATTACTACTCATAGATGATAGATGGATCATAAAAATGAACTGTATATCAGAAAATACAGTATTTCAGCAGGATTTTTATACTTTTAAAATATGCAGTGAATGAGGACTGAATATCCTGGATAATGACTATTGCTTATTATTATAATAAATGCTACTAAATCCTTTCTAATAAGATGAGCATGAACCAAATCTGCATGAAATCCAGACTGTACTAGACCAAATTTGAGAGAAATGCACGTTTCCTAAGTCATTATCTATTGTGGGTTTTTTTCTTCCTTTGAAACTTCAGGGGAATGGGTCAGAAATTTAATGCATTAATGCTCTTCATTGCACAATTGTATTTATTAGCATTGCATTCAAATCCTAAATCTTTCTTAACAGTGTAATCTTAAGAGAACTGTTAACTTATTTTTTTCCCTTGGGAATCCAATCCAATTTAGCCATTTTTTTGGAACAGGTTGCAAATAAGTAGCAAAATAATCACTTAGTACTACTATTTCTTATTAATAAATCACAAACCAATTATCAAGGTTAGCTGGTACCATTCTACCTTAATTATGTCAATTTCACAATTAACACAAAGGGTATTAGTTGCTATTAATTTGGGAAGGGCTATGGGGATTTCAAAATAGTAAACACTCACCACCACAATGGAAAATATAACAGCCCGGGAATAGTAAGAGCCATTAACAGCAATCGCCAGTCTCGAATGAAGTAAGCAGCCAGTGGCAGCATCATGTAGCCAAATGCATAAAATATGCAGACACCTAACGTGCCATATATAATGCGGATGGATTTGCCAAGGATTTCTGCACCTGTTCAAACAAGGAAGAATGAATTCACATGTTTACAGCACAAACCAATTATTTTATGTACCATATGGGAAAAAACTGATTAAAAAATACATTGAATTGTTGCTTCTTTTGTGAGTTTATATGCAGGTAGTCTTCAACTTACAACCACAATTGAGCCCAATATGTTGTTAAGTGAGAAATTTGTTAAGTGAATTTTGCGCCAGTTTACGACTTTTCTTGCCACGTTTGTATAAGTGGATCATTGCAGTTCTTAAATTAGTAACATGGCTGTTAAGTGAATCTGGTTTTCCCATTGACTTTGTCAGAAGGTCGCAAAAGAGGATCACGAGTCTGGGACACTGCAATTGTCATAAATGTGAGTCAGTTGTCAAGCATCCGAATGTAAATCATGTGACTATGGGGATGCTGCAACGATCGTAAGTGTGAAAAATAGTCATAAGTCACTTTTTTCAGTGCTGATTGTAACTCTGAATGGTCATTAAATGAACTGTTGTAAGTCGAGGATTACCTGTATGTCAACCATTCCTACTTGAAGGAATGCAGAATCAGATCTGAACTGGTACTTTGGAGCCAGCCTGGACACTCTTGCTCTAGGGTGCAACTTTTTTGTAGTTTGTATTATAGGTGCACAGAAAACTATGTATTTTGTGTTCAGGAGATGGTATCCAGTGATAGCAGGGTGTGAGCATGTATTACCACCATGCTGTCATTGTCTTCACTAAATACAGATTCTCCAGAACCTGCACAGCTACTGCATAAGCTCAGTGCTGGATTTGAAACATATTTTCCCATAGATAGATGCACTCACACACTTATACAGGGACAAATAAAGAGAGGGATAAGACATTCAGAGAAATTAACACACTCTATAGGAAGATTCAGACATGGGAATGGGGGAAGAAAGGAGACCCAAGAAAGGCACACCTATGAACACATTCTCAGGAAAGAGATGGAGGATAGGAGATTAAATCACAAAGATAAAAGCATTTTCCAATAGGAGAAGAATTCTTCCTCTCCTGCAAGACCATTGAGCAAGCTGTTAAAAAAAATAGTAAGGTAGTATTTAAATAAGGAGAAATAATCTACCACTCCTGAAAAATGACTGGATGGGGGTGAGAAGCTCATCTATTGGCAAGAGTACTGAAATCATCAGGGTCATTAGTGAAGAATAAAATTGCTCCCTCCAGCTAATATACACTGAATATTGTTAATGTTCTTGCAGAAAGGATAGTGCATGGTCACCGACTTGGGCATCTTGCCCTTAATATAGAGCAAGACTATATAAGAAGGGACAGATCATGAACAAAACATCGGAAGAACATCAGAAGAGTTGAAGGATATATCATATCAGATGATTATTCCAATTGTATGCAACTAACATACATGTTGAATGCAAGTTTAAAACAAGAAGGTTAGCTACCAGTTCCACTTTTATCAGATCCATTTTTTAAATTATGTTCTGCTTAGCACTATTAGAAATACTGCTGTAGAGAAGACAGAAAGAAAATAAAGCTGCCCCTCACTGAGCTAGTGAGTCAGGCTATTGAGAAGGTCAGTTTGCATAAAGACAACCACATACCAAGAACAAAGGCTGCCACATAATTAGATATTTGACCCATTCCAACAATAAGAAAGAGAACAGAAAACATCTCCCAGCTTGTTGAGAAGACCTGGATAAAGCTAAAAGCAGTCTGGATCCCCATAGTTACAAACAGCACATTCTTCCGACCAAATCTGTAACGAGACAAAAATAATAATAATAATAATAATAAAAGCAAATCAGATGGCTATTAAACAAGAGTTTATGAAAATAATGAACTAGCAGACACCAGCTAATTAGCACCAGAGAGAGATGTCAACTTTCAAACATATGGACAATGCTATTCAAATACATGAAGACAGCAGTGGAATCTTCTTATGAAATTTCAATAAAGTTTTAAAGGAAGAAAGATGATGATAAAGATTCTTCATTCAAGTTTAAATCTAATACCCACACAAAAAAACATGAGGAAACAACAGATGGTTGGAGTAGAGGATTAGTTCCCTTAGAGCAACCAAAGGGGTGGGAAAAGGAAAAATGACATTCCTAGTAGCAGCCTCTTCACCCTGGAAATAAGTTACACTCTGAGGTCAGGCTATTCTCCCTGCTTGATTGTTTGGAAAACAGAACCAACATCTATGGAGATTCTCAATCATGCAGGTGATGATTGTCCCAAAGTTGCTTTTTTGAAAAGGCAATTGAGCAGCTTCTTCGATGAAAAGCAAAACGTGCTCAAAGAACAAAGAAAAAAATGTGGGAAAAAACCCCTTTGGGACAAGAAATACCAACCTTTTCTTCAAGTCTTTTGTGGACTTTTGTGGACTGAGTTACAAACAGTACCAGATTTTAAAGATGGTTTTTTTAAAGATTTTAGAATTTTATTTTATGCATACAAAATATTGTAAACTGCTGATGTAAACGGAATACCAATAATTATAAATGAATAAATGTTATCTAATTAGAGATAAATATATAATGCTGGGAACAAAATGACATCCTGAAATGTGATCCCGAGTTGTGCATGAAAATAATAAATACAAAGCTTACTATATATGCTCTTTACCTGTCTGAGAGCTGTCCCGATATAAAGGATCCCAACAGCACACCCACGAACAATAAGGAGACAGTTAATGGTGCTTTCCAGTCATTGTCACAAATAAGTTTCCACTGGGGAAAAAAAGAGGGTTAGCATTTTAACTTGTTTGTAAAATATCCATTTTTAACTTATAACTTATTATTTTCCCAATAACCATGCCATAATCTATTACATTATAAAAAATGTGAAAAGGTTTACAATTATTTATTATTCTCATTGTCATACAAAACAATTCCCTTAAATTCTTATCTGTTAAGGCCTTTTATTATGTCTTCACAAACTAGAGAGAGCAATTATACAACTAGCTAAACAAATATTCAGCAGAATTTTTTTTTGGGGGGGGGACACAAATAGCAATAGCAATGGCACTTAGACTTATATACTGCTTTACAGTGCTTTACAGAGGTTTATATAATCAACATATTGCCCCCCAACAATCTGGGTCCTCATTTTACCCACCTCAGAAGGCTAGAAGGCTGAGTTAATCTTGAGCCTGGTGAGAATCAAACTGCCAAATTGCAGGCAGCCAGCAGTCAGCAGAAGTAACGTGCAGTACTGCACTTTAACCACTGCGCCACGGTGGCTCATATATCATAAATCAGCCATATATTGGTTATTCACATAAGGCCTTAGCTTTTAACTTCTGGTTGCTTTAAAATGTTTAGTAGGTATACTGACTAAAATATTAGAGTAAAACAGCGTTGATTGGCCCCATAAAAACTGTAACAACTACTACAGTGTGGAGTTTTTCCATTCATCTTTACAGGCGGCTATTTGTCTACAGTACTCCATTCTACCACCATCTTCCTTTTTTCCATTTCTCCTCACTAGCCAACATTCTGTAAACAATGAGCAAATTCAAACTTCATTAGGCTATATATTTCAGTCTTCCAGGATTGATTGGTTTATTTGAGTTTTTATTTTTATTTTTGGAGAGCCTCTGGTTCAACTATAACTTTGACTATTTTGACTACTGTAAGGCCAACATTTAGAGAAGCAAGACTGCTATTTGTGTAGATGTCACACGCATAAATTATATTGCCCACTGGCCACTATGAATAAGTAGGAATTTTCCAAGTACACTTTGAAAATAAACGCTAAATGTTAATGTTGTTTTCATAACAACATAAGGAGTTAATTGCTAGGCATAGCACACAAGCAGTGTTAATGATAGCAGAAATCAGTACTACATTTTGTCCCACACTTTCAAGCAATTTCTAGCGGTCATTTTAAATCAGGTTTTCAAATGCCCAAAAGAGCAAAAGCCTTTTATTATGTCTACTTAAAATATGTAGCTTTGCACGAGAACAGAAAATGAACCAGACGGCTAATTTTTGTGAACTGTCTATATTAAAATCACCTTTGAATGACATTTACTTGGCAGACACAGATCAGATTAAACAAAAGGTCAAGAAGAAGAAGAAATTCTGTAACCTGTGGTTACATTAACCTGAGGCCAAATTTTTACAATACTATATGACATATATAACCTATTTAATTTTGGCTTTGCACTTGGCATGAATGTAGCCAATGAATTCACAGACCATGTTAAAATGGCTTCATATGTTCTAGAAAGCCAACCAACTGTAATTTATTCAATAAAAAAAAATTAAACAAACTGAAACTTGGCTTGGTTCAACATGTGAATTCAATCTATATTCCTAGTGATTATAAACCGCAGTAGAAAAACCAGCTTTTACAATGTCACAAATCTATTACCACATGAATAAAATGCAAATACTGAACATTCCAGAATGAAACAAGCAAAATGGGTCAAATTCTACATTGTTACTTGATTCAGTCCCCCAATTTCCAAGAATAGGGATTTTACAAATATCTTTCAGAACAGCAGAACTCCATCACTTTTATCATCCTGGGAACAGAAATCAACTAACAGGGAACAATATTAAATACCACTGAAGTTATGTTTGCACAGTGAGGTTCTACCACTACCATGCAAATGCAGAAATATACTATGACAGAGAAATGTTGCTTGGACTGAATACAGTACTGTATAGCATATCAGCTCAGGCAAGAATTATTTTCATTCTCTAATGCTTTCCAAGATAGGTTACTGAAGTTCACTGACCTAGGCTGCCCACCTCTTATAATACTAAATTTAATATTACTTTTTTAGACATAATACACAAGATATAGACGATTATAGTAAAATAAAACTTAGCCAATAGTTCTCAAACCTTCAGTTACTAACACCACTAGTGTTTTGAAGAGACTTGAAGACCTGGCTCTTTTCCTGGAATTTAGCAAGGGTGAGCGAAGCCCCCTTGGATAGGTTTTTTCCTTTTCTGTTCCTATTCAATTTCTGTCATCTTTGCTATCTTTTACTTTTTCTTTATTTGTTGTAATTGTTTAAAAATGTTTTTACTTGTGAATTGCCTAGACTTGGTGGGAGTTGGATGGTACACAAATTTAATAAACAAACTAACAATTCAAAAGGGCTAAATTCAAGGATGACACACACAGGAGTATGCAGACCTGTCAGTCAGCCCATCAATCAATTTTACTGCGGTCTCAGGGCCAATCAGAACACAAGATTCATCTTCTCAGTCAGGAATTCAATAATGACAGAGAAGAAGGAGAACATTGAACAGTTGAGGTCATATTTAACATAGTATGCAATGGCTTGACACCAAACTGTGAGGTAGATTACTCAGCGTGTGATATTAATTTAGCCTAGCAAATACTTGAGGATTATATTTATAACCTCCAACCACATTCAAATGAAACAGAATATATCCAAGAATATTTGGTGACAGAAAAAGTGTGTTTAATTTTGCTTTATTATAATCTATTAAAAATACCAATAGGGTGTTTTGTATTCAAATGTGATATTTGATCCCCCCCACCCC
>JAOYMU010000098.1:72150096-72170251 GCA_025802295.1 Psammodynastes pulverulentus
TGACTCTGTGAACCGCTTAGAGAGGGCTGTAAAAAGCACTGATAAGCGGTATATAAATCTAAAGTGCTATTGCTATATGCGTTTTGAAGAGGCCCTTAAAGGCTGGTTGGTCCTCTTGTAGGCCCTCTTCCTCAGACAACTCTCTATCTATTTCGCCCTCTTCCTCTTCCTCCTCCTCCGAGGAGGAAGATTCCCCTGAAGACAGGGTCGTAGCTGGGCCCAGAGTCTTGTGTTTTGCTGTTGCCCGCTTTGCCCCACCTGGTATGGGGACAGGCCCCACCTCTGCTGGCGGTGCACTTCTCCCCTGCTGTAGCCCTGCCTCAAATCCCCTTCTCATTGATTCTGCCATCAGCCATTCCACATTTAGGGCAGGTTGGTCAGGCTGACGAAGGCCTGCAGTTGTGGGGGTGAATGTGGCTGCAGGGCCCGGGCTGGGGGTGGCTGCGTGTGGAGATGGCGAAAGGGCTGCTGACCAGCCAGTGCTGGTAGAGGGGCCCTGGTGCTCCAGAACCTCTATCAAGGGTTCCCTCTCTACCTCCTCTATTCCTCTCTTCGAGCCCCTGGGAGGGGAGAGGTCCCTGGGTCTTTGTTCAATGATGATGGTAGGAGTCAAGGGAATGTGTGCAGCTTGTCTCTCCACCCTGGCTGCTTCCCTTGTTCCCTTCTCCACTTGTCTCTCTAAGGCCTTTTGGAAACGCCTCTCGACCTTCTCCTGGGCCTTAGACGTCTTAGTATGAGCCACTGCCTTCGCTTTTAATTTGGTAGTTTTGGCTCTAGAGGTCGTCTTGGTTTTGTTCCCTGTTGGGACCTCCTTGGGTGAGGCTGAAGAAGCCATGCTTGCAATTAGGCTGGCTTATCGAAAACTCCAGCCACTGGGCTCCAATTCGGAACCGCTAGCCCTGAGGCACGATTACCCGCTGTTTGTAGCTCCGCAGCTCCCTTCCTCCTTCCCCTGGTCCCTGTGACCTGCTCACTGGGGGACAGAAGCACAGCTCCGCGCCCTGCTGGGCTGCTGAGGGTCCGTTATTTCCTTGCCCCGCTCGGCTCCTTCAGCAGGCTTAGCGGCTCACCTTCCCATTCCTTGCCGACTGCATTGTGGGAGAAGCGGAAAGGGGGGGGGAAAGGCGGAAACGGAATCCTCTGATGCTACTGTGCATGCTCCCTGGGTTCAAATTTTGGCGCTAAATGGCTGCCGCTTGAGCCAGCTTGCCAACGCTTTCTCTTCTTTCACCGCCTCCGGTCGCGCCCGCCTTGCTCCCGTACGGGCAGCCGGCTTATGGGCGGGTCCTTGTTGATCTTGCTATGCCTTTAATTAGAGGCATGCATCGGTCCTGTCTTTGCGGCGCCGACTCTCTCACTGGCGGCGCTTTTTGCTGCTCGCGTTTCGCGCTGCCTGCCTTCTGCCTTGTGGCCTCGGGGACAGCGGTTTCGAGCCGGAGACTCTTCGCGCTGTCCCCTGAGCCTTTCCCCTCTTCAGGGAGGCTCTTCGCCGCTCCGTACCTTTCTGGCTCAAAATGGCGTCCTTCCGCGGTGGTATTGAGCCAGAGGCTCTTCTCGCCGCTATCCTTCTCTTCTCACTTCTCCGTAGCCGACGAACTTACAGAGGAATCAGGCCAAGGACCCTTCACGCTGCCTAATTTAATTTCTCACAAAATTCACCAAGTTACTAAATCACACTCTCGCCATCTGTCCCAGAGGAACAGATGGCACGTCCTTCCTGGCCGAAGACAGAGACGAAACTGGGATGATTGACAGGGGGCCGTCCTCAGTTTTCACACTCTGTCTTATAGAGCTAGGAAGGAAGAGTCAACCCACGCTTCTCTGGAGCCCATCGCCCATCACACTGAAGAAGTGTTCTAGTGCAGTTTAGTTACTGAAGGGCTTCTGATTGCATGAACACCATTGCTCACAACTCCAAAATCCCTCCATACTTACATACATCAGCAAGCAATCTAATAAAAGGTCCTCTTGGTGTAGAAAATTATTTATAAAAACATTCACACTTTTCTGATCTACATCACATTTTAATGGCAATTCACATGTTAAGAGCAGCTGAATACACCAAGCAAGGCAGCGACATAAATCGATCCATTAAAAATATAAAATAAAATCTCATTTGATAAATAAGGATTGGAGTGTCCCAAACAGCCTAACTTGCCCTGAATAAAAAACAGATCATCAGATCTCTGCATTTAATGGGCCTCTGCATTTAATGAGCCTGCTGTCGGAACCTTACCATAAAAGAAGAGACATTAAAGTCATAATTGCAATGTTTCGTGATCTGAACAAGTCCAAAAACACACCCTGATGTTGCTTGGCTTTCAAATCTTCTACCTTAGGAGGAAAAGAAAGGAAAAAGGGAACATTCCAAAACCAAGCAAGTAAACAAACATAAATGTCCTGGATAGCATACAAGGCAAAGAAAAGGAAAATCAAGCCGTTGGGTTCAAGAAGATGGATTGACTTATTGTTTCATTTTGACTATTTTGTGTATTTTCATTCTCATTCTCATCTGCACAGATTTTAACCTGTTTTGGAGATCAGTTCAAAAGTGAATTACTTTTCAAAATTCTTTATCGTATGAAAAACAGGCTTATGTTTGCGAATTAGCCTAAATTAGCTTAACAATCAATTAACAAAGATTGTTGGGAAAAGACACCTAATGAATTATGTTTATTGATGAACACATGAAACGTACTTAAGCAACAAGAGATCCATAATAAAAGTCAGCCAGATATGAAATAAAATACTCAACAAGTTGATGTGGTTCCCAGTTTCATGGATTTGTTTCCTTAGGAGGTACAGCTACTGTAGCCCTAGACTTACGACCATTCTAAATTATGGTGCTGAAAAACATCTGGTTCTTGCACTTACGACTGGTCCCCACACTTATGACTGCTGCAGGCTCTCCATGGTCATGTGATCCAAATTTGAGAGTTTGGCAACCAGCATGTATTTAGGGGTATTCAGCAATCTTCCCAGTTGGCTTTCAACAAGCAAAGTCAATGGGAAAAGCTGAATTCATATAACAACCAGGTGATTCACTTAATGACCATGATGATTCACTTAACAATAGCAAAAAAGTCATAATTTGGCATGACTCATTTAATGACCACTGCACTTAGCAATGGAAGTTCCACTCCCAATTGTAGTCATAAAGGGAGGACTACTGTAGCTTCCTATGTCAGGGATATGTTTGTAAACTGTCCAGGGAAAACTTTTGCCTTTAAGATAAACTCATAACAAATTAAAAAGAAAATAACTGACAGATTAGCTTCTTTTCTTCATTAATGACTGTAACTGCAAGTCATTAGCTCCTTAGAGAAGACAGGTAGTATTGTCTATGAAACCAGAGCAATCAACAAGTAGAGATGAGTATATACACAACTACTGTAGCAATACGGTGCAGCTATTTGATTTCATTTTTAGAGCAGAATTAGACATTCTCCAGGATTTTTCATTCTGGAATTTGGTTTGGGAGTGCCAGTGAAAAGTGTGTCCCTAAGGTTTTTGTTTTGTTTTTTAAAACAACCTTTGTTTTTTGCATGTCTCTGATAAAATTAGAGGACTTCTCAGTACAAAACCAAGAGTTTTCTGTAACTATAAAAACTGAGTTTGTGGCCTTCCACACAGAAGTTCATTTCTGTTCCCCACAATAATCTTCATTTTTAACAGTCTTGGTTGGGTTGGGTTGGGTTGGGTTGGGTTGGGTTGGGAGAAGAGGCATATCAAAGTTAAATGGCATTAAAACCTTGCAAACTGAACCACAAAGAGACATACAACAGCCAACCAATGCATCGCCTATCTTGACTTTCTCTTAGCATCATTTTCTGCTTTATTGCCACCTACAACCAAGAATACGTATATAATTGGGAGAGAAAACAACAACTTCATACATTAGCTGGTAAATAATTACATTGGAGGTGGTAGATCAACATTTGTTCCATTTGACTCATGAGTTTTGCTCATTACTCTTCCCAAGTTTTTTTTTAAACAAACTGAATCATACCATGTAGCCAGAACTTTTTTTTTTTAATGCTACAAGGGAACAAATAGTAGTATACACATATAGCAGCCTTTATTCTCAAGACTAAGATGAAAATGAACTACACTAGGTGGACTGCACATTTTCTCGACCTTTTCTATTGTTAAATGTTTGGGAAGGAGGAAAAATGTAATTTGTCCAAAGTCCATTTCAAAATTATGTCGGTGACCCGACCAGGTTCAGATATGTGCGATTCATTATTTGTCTGCAGCTCACAAGGGGAGGGATGTGATTTTTTTCCCTCCTGGAAAATGAGAAGACGGTATAAACTAAAGCCATCCTTAAACTTTAAGAAAAATGGGCAGCATGCTTATCCCAAGCCAGAAGCACAATCTATAGCAATTTATGGCTGAACATTTGGGCGAGAATAGAACTACAGCTGACAAGTAGAATAATAAAAGTGGAATAAGTTCCAAGCCGCCTCTGAAATATATTAAAATGCCTGCTATGGGGGATAAAAGCGGAACATAGGCAGAAAACACGAGCGACATTATATTTAGAATCAGGAAGGTTTGTTGATCTTGGCTGTGTTACTGAGCTAGCTAGATTTATCTACTTTTTTATTAATTTCAGGCAGACATTCATGGCATATTGTCTGCTCTTGTTCTCTTCAAGGACATAGTGGTGTTTTATTGCACATATAACTGGGTTTATAGTGAAGCTCACCTGGAAAAATCGTTGATGCTTTTGAAGACCTTGCCATATATGAATCACTAATGGTTCTTACTGTTAATAAGTAATAATTAACTCAGATATAAGTACTAGTGCATGCAAACTATCACTTGCTCTACCTTAAGAGTTATGTTTTTTAACATGACCAGTGGCACAACTAAGACCTGCTATTTATCTATTTGCCTGTTTTCTGTCTAACTATCTATCTATCTGATTAGATTTTCATCCCACTTTTATTACTTTATAAGTAACTCAAAGCTGTGACCATAAGTAGTATGTCCTTCTCCTATTTTCCAATCCTGTGAGGTGGGGCGGGCTGCAAAATGGTGACTGGTCCAAAGTCCCCCAGCTCAGTCACTATTGTAAGAGTGGGCTGCAGCAAGTACAACAACAACAAAAAATATATATTTTGAGTCTACGGCTTCAAGTAATTGTTGTTGACAAGTGGTGACTGCCTGGACAAATGGTTTGTCCTTGCCTTCTTCCTTAGGGCGGATAGAGAGTGACTAAGCTGGGACTTTATGCCTAAGGTGGGACTAGAACTTATGGTTTCTAACCAGGTACCTTAACCATTATACCAACTCCTAATACTTACGTCTACTGCATCCAAAATTATTGCTGGAACTGGAATCCTGTTTGTTTCTGCCGCCTTCTGAATAATCGCTTCAGCTTCTCTGAATCTTCCTTGAGAGATCAGCCACCGAGGAGATTCAGGAATAAACCTGTAACAAGTCCAAATTATCTCATTGGTGTTTTTTTTCATAAATGGATGCCATCACGGTGACTGAAAGGGTTTTCACTTAATTGTGATATGAGAAGCCAAAGGTATGGTCCACTTGCATATAGGAAGCATAGAAAGGAATGTGTCAGGGAGATATTTGTTGTTAACCAGTGCCCTCATGTGTTCCGGCTTGCATCTTATTATACAGTTCTCTTCTTAATAATTTGGAAGGGATGTCTGAACCGTGTATAATTGAGGCATCTCTGAACTGTGTATAATTTTAAAATCTAAAGTTGTTACATTTTTAACGTTTCTTATTTAAAAAAAAAAGTCTGATCTATCTCTGGTAAAACTGGTCCTTTTTTGGGTGACGTTGTTGATAAAACCTTAAGTCACTATACTAAAAATCTAGGGTTTACAGTATAGATTTTTTTCAAAACTTTTTAGTTACCAATAAGTCAGTACAGATTGTGGGAGGCCTCTCTGTCTCATAAATAGGATTAAGGAGAGCATCAAATAAGGTGTTCCCAGGAACCAAATAAAGGTGTTTCCAGTGGCAGCACTAGGAGTTACCAAAGCACTGCCCAAAATACAGGAGGGCAGAGCTAGGATTTGCTGGGAAAGCAAGTTTGAGACTTCCAAACTTCCATCTTACCAGCTCAGCTTTGCCACTACAAGACAACATAAATACAGCATCAGTATTTATACAGTACCAGATCTTTAAATGTAATTCAAACCCAAATTAATATTAAGTGGGATACCAACAAATTATAATGCTTATAAACACTATAAATGTATCTATGATCTGAGGCTTTCTAAAAGAGGAAACATCCATTCCTGTCACACATGGAAAATCTAATTGTCCACTAACACACTTGTGATCTGATTTGAAATACACAGATTTTGTTCGCTATTTTTAAAATCGCTGTATTTCCTGCAAGGATGTTAGTCCTAGAGGATATCTTTTTTAAAAAAAAAAATATTGAATTTGTATATCAGTGTTTACGTCTAAATGCCCCTCCCTGCAACTTAATAAAACAAGTACACTAGTCCTAAAACAACCTACTGAAATAAGCAATACAAAACACAATAGCCTATGTATGAGAATTCATATATGTTCACTAAGTTCAAGCTGGCTTACGTCTAGATATGTGCACAGAAATGCAATAAAAGCACTGAATTTTTTGCTTCAAGGAAGGTAAGAAAATTTGGATTGCATTGTTTTTAAATACATATGAGACATATTTATTTAGCTACTATATATAGTAGCGTGTGTGTGTGTGTGTGTGTGTGTGTGTGTGTGTGTGTGTGTAGAGGTATCTTATTTAATACTATCAATTTTCAAACAGCCCAGAATTGAAGAAATTTAAAAACTTTATTTTATGAATCTGATTTTTTTCTTGTTCAATAGTAGTCAGAAACAGAAACTTGTGGTATAGCCTTTTCTTCTAATCTACGTTTAAAATATGTGAATCTTTTTTTATTTGATTCAACCTTTGATTCATTAATTGATCAAAACAGAAGAGAGCACAAACACAAAAATCCTATTTCATCTAAATGTTTTAATATTCATGAATGATATGTCCTTTGTATGCATCTTCTTACTCACAGGAAGGAACAATATATTTATTTACAAGGGATTTCACTAAAATATAATCTCCTTGATCTATAAACCAATATCTATTGAGAAAAAGAGGGTATTTACTGGTTAGGATCTTTACAGACCAAGTAACTTGTAGAGTTAAAGTATATTAGGGTTAATAGACAATTGCTGGGCTGGAACAATCCAAAAAATTGCTAGACAGAAGCAAACACTAGGGACAGCAGGGACACAGGAGGGGAGTTCTATATAGTTTTGCTATCAATCTAGTTATTGTATGGCATTTTTGTAAATTATATCTGGTAGCTCTAGGTAAGTGAAATACATCCCCATCTTCTAGGTCTCCCCTTCATCCCACCATTAAAAGTCAGAGTTTTTAATAAATGTTTTTGCTCCATACTACAACCATGTAAACCATCTTTAGAAGTGAGCTAAATGAGGAAAATCCAGTTAAAAGCTAGAAGCACAACGACCAAGAACATGAAAGAAAAAAAAAAAGGGGGGGGGGGGGAGGAGTGGGAGAAAGAATTTGGGTTATATGCAGAGAGGTGTTGAGTGCACAAATCTAAGACTGAATAGACCAAGAACTGAATAGGAGGTTAGAGGCCAAGCGAGACAAAAAGAAGCCATTTTAAAAGGCGGAAGAAAGATAATACCTCACACCCAATTCATATTAATATCGCTATTTACATTATTCAAAGCATACTGCTGTAGCAACAACTACTTTTTGAAATAGCAATCAAAAAGTAGCTCCTGTCATTATTAGCAAATAGATATTCTGAAATAAAGTTTTCTTATTCTGATCCAGAGAAATATTTCCCATCTATCTCAGTTAAAAAAAAAAAAGCTGGATTATCTTTTTGCCACTCTGCATGCAAAACTGGAAAGAAAGCTAAACTTTTCTACTTTTGTGGCTTTCTGTTGATACCACTGGTAACCTTCACAAAAATGTGGTTCCTGGATCATAGCGCTAAATGTGAAGATAGTTAAGCAATAAAGAGGCCAATAAAGTACAGGAAGAAATTTTAAAAAGAAATCTCTACAGAACAACGGCTATGTGAAACAACGCATGTAGGAATTAAACCAAGTTTTTGATTAAAGTAATTTGCAACATTATTTTTGTAGACCATAACCTAAAACACAAAGACATTTAAACATTATAAATCCCCAAATACACTTCTAATATATTTTAGAGCAAATCCAGTGTAAACATTTGACTGTCACATTGGAAAGCAAGAACTGAGATCTAAAACATATAGATGTTTGCTTTAATATCAAGTAAACTGTGGGAGGTTGTATATTTATAAATTAGAAACCACAGTATTTCCTTTGAGTTAAAATTGTATAATGCTTATGCAGAAACCAGAATTATGTTTTTAAATTCCTTACAAACCTTGTAAAACATGTAACTTTCCAATGTTTTTAATCTCTAAAATGGATATATAAGTATTAGTGAACTATACCTTTGCAAGCAATCTCTTAAATTGCAAACAAATTCTTTAAAATGGCATATTAAATACCGAGAGTAATACGACATCAGAATCCATTACTGAATCACTATTTCAGGCCAAATCAAAACTTGTTGAGACTTGAATGTTGGCGGAGATGTGCGAGCAGTGCCAGATCTTTAAGATATGAGTTCTGTATAAAACTCAGAAGTCTGGTACTAGCTTTTAAGTCTAATACATAAGGCATAAAATTGAAGTGGACCTCAGTTTATCAGATGCTTAGGCTTTATAATAAAAGTGGTTAGTTTTAGTAGATCCTATCATACACTTTCCAAGTTTTAGTTATCGTAAGGTAAATATAGTTCTCCTTCTTACTTTTACAAGTAAGAAAAAAAATGTATATAATTTCATAGCTTCAATTTTTCTTGGTACTACCAATTGGAAGTGGGTTCTCTTGATGCAGTAATTTGCTTTAATAGTTTCATGAAATTAATTTATTAGAATTGTTCTTCTTAGAGATATAAACATGACTGAACATTCAATGCACACACACTAATTAGAAAAAACACAGAGAGATTTAGCCATATAGTAGTATTTGCTTTCTGCAGATGCTCTTAAAAACATTGTGGGCTGTTTTCCAATTCTGTTGGTGCCTTAACAGAAAAAAGTAGAATTAAAGAAAATTGAGAAGGGAGAAATTTGAATAGGAGAACTCATCTCACAATGACTTGCAATTTAAAAAAACAAACAAAAAACCCCTATTTTTAAAAAAGTTAGAGGTCAGAATAACATAATCTAGAACTTGCACAGGGTAAGTTCTATAGAACCAGTCAAATCAGACTCAAAATAAAGATAATTTAAAAGAAAATTCAAAACAATCCACTGTTCTCTGCAATCAAATGCCAAAGGTGGGAAAATATATCTACATCAACTCAAGGCTGTAAAATGCCCGCTGGTTATATAACAGTGTAGAGTGAAGGTTATCAGCTACAGAGAGGACATTTCTGAAGCTGAACAACTTTCAGAACAGTTAAACTCACCACCACAGTGGAATGCAGCACACCCCAGGGACAGTAAGAGCCAGTAGCAGCATCCGCCATTCTCTGATGAAGTAAGCAAATAGTGGCAGCAACATGTAGCCAATTGCAAAAAATATGCAAACTCCTAACGTAGAGAATATAATACGAACTGATTTGCCAAGAATTTCTGTGCCTGTTTAAAACAAGGAGTGTCGTTAGCATTTAACTCTATTTTAAAATTTACCCAAAATATGTTATTTTGCAGCTTGAAAAATAAATAACAGTCTTTTAAATGGAGCCATGTCCTACAGTTTTCAAGAGAGGCATGGCACTAATTTAGCCTAAAGTTGAACAAGATTAGCAGGAAATTCTGATGCATAATGTGTACTGATGCGTAATTTAACTTTAATTTAATTTAAATTAAACTACACATCAGTACTCACTGTGCATCAGAACTGATATATTTAGTCGATTGATATATTGTGTTATATTTTGAAGAGAAATAAGAGAGGTTATTGAAACATAGCCATGTCACTACTGAAAATACATTTTAATATGCCTAAGAGTATTCGAACTGGTCAGTGATTCAGTTAGTCCATGGTTACACTTTCAATAACCATCAGTTTTAATTCTACATTGGAGTATGGAACTGTAGTCTCCTGAAGACTGTTAAGACTACAACTTTTGTAATTACTGACTACTGACCATACTGACTGGGGCTGCCAGAAAGAGAAGTCCCACAACTGGAATATTTATCATTTTAGGCAATCACTACACAGTCTGATATTACTGCTAAATATAATGGTTAAGATGCTAGATTAGAAACCAGGAGACTAGTTTTTCTGGTCCTCTCTTATATAAGTCAGCTGAGTGACTAAGACCCAGTCACTTTCTCTCAGCCCAACCACGTTGTTATTATTGTAAGAAAATAAACAAACGAGCATTATGTGCCTCACCTTAAGTAATACAAAATTAAGCTGGGGTATAAATTTAATAAACAAGCAAACAAAAAGCATCCAACTCAAACATTTGCTTGCATAAAAAGTGGGCCAAACTACCCTGGATTAACCACTGAGCAAAATAAGTATAGGCTTAATATACCAATTGAAGAGAGGCACCACAGAGTTTTATCTCCCATGCAAGCTAACATGCCCTTAACTTGTCCACTGCTACATTTCACTTTGGTTTTCAGCACTTATTGAAGTGTCTTAAGCTAATTAACCAATGGAAGGGCCAACGGACACCATTGTTGAGCTATACTTAGGGCATTACATGCCTTACTCCAGCCCTGCTAAGAATTGCTGAAGGATCCAACTCATTATTAAATTTGTGCTGAAAAACCCCCTACAACCTACCAGCCAAAATCTTTTTTTGAAAAATAATAATAATAAGGATGCATTCAACGAATTAGGGACAGGACAATTCCATTTTCATTCACTCTTAATTGTTCAATTTTTTTTAGCAAAAATTTAAAAAGTAGCTGTTTTTGAAAATTACTTTATTTTTATGTACTTTAATGCTTGTTTAAATTGATTGGATTAAACTATTTAGTTAGCCATCTTATGAATAATTAGAAGACAGCCTTATCTATACACCAAGCTATACAAAATAATAATCTCAGCAACAAGGGAATGTTTGCTGAGCCTAAATGATTTACTGTCTGCTGTCTGTCTATCTGTCTACCACTATTCATCCATCTATCCACCCACCCATATTTAGGAAATTAACTCCTTCAAAAGAATAAATATGTTCATATCAGATCATTTCAGAGAGATATTATGTCAGTGACTATCTAAGCCATACTAATACTTGAGTTCTTTGAAGGAAAATGCTCACTTGGACCAATTTTTAGGGGATATTACATATATATTAAAACTAAGTAAATTAATAATTTACAGTATCAACAAATGTAATTCCTATGGTTGGACTGGAAAGCCATGAACAACCATCCAGAATACGTGAGACATTATATTCCCTGGATAGTATTTTAAAAAAAATAGAATTCCATTTAATATTCATGAAGCATTTCCAGGAATATAGAGATTGCTTCCCATATTTTACTGTATGTCTAACCCATCAGGAAATAATGTGGTTCTGGACTGGGGGGAAAAATCAAAGTAATCATAACCTCACATAATCTACTGCAATGTACTTAAGCCAAATAAACAATGGCACGCTTGATGTCATGATTTCCTTTCCTTCTCCAATGAAATTGAAAGGAAACCTTTCAAAACCTTTCGGGGTTTTTTCTAAAGTGTACTATAACCCTTTGCTCACATTTAGGGTAAACCATTCCTATATGGCAGGGCAGCAGGAAAAACATCAGAATTGTCCTTTGTTCAACTATGATAAAAGGATATTGAATGTTTTAAGAATGTTCTCTTTCATTCTCATTATGAAACATATCTTTTGGCATTAAAGAGTACAAACTTCATAATTTCTGGAAATGATTTCTTGGAAAAACACTACAGAACAATATACTTTTCAGATATAGTACAGTGTTAAAGAAATTGGTATAATAAAAAGTTTATTTATCAGTACAGTCATAAATCTATATTTGATCCAAATAAAAGAAACAAAGATAATTATTTTCTACTGAATGTGCTTATAAAATTGCACAACTTGACCTCTACTGTAAAGATTCCAGACTTCTGAAAGTGGCATAGTTTCCTTACTTTTCACTGACTTGTCCTGATCTTGCCCTTGTTCCAGCACTTCTAATCTGTTTATAGATATACCTTCCTATAAACATTGCTGCACCCTATTGTATAGCAATTAACAGTGACTCATGTGTGGGTACAAGTCAGCAGGAATACGAGAGGTGTTGCTGCAAGCACTGTAAAGTATTATATGATTAATTATTATAAGGAATGGTAGGGAAAAGTGTTACGAGGATGGGCTGTTTGGTTGGGATTTTATCCTATGTACTGAATGCATTTTCTCCTATTAGGGGAAAGGAGGAGGATATCACACATCTGCTTGATTCTTGATTCCGATGCTTGGTATTTAAGGTCATCAAAAAAACAGATGAAAAATCCATACAAGGGAATTGTTATTAAGAGAAATGTATTGTTTCACAGTTTATTTGATAAATAAAAATAGTTTAAATATATTTTATTTAAATTCACTGAGAACACTTTAAAAATGCCTCCAAATAGCTACAACTGAATAAATATATTTGTTTATAAAGTGTTTTAATATGTATATTTTCAGAAGGTGCTAAAATTCATTTTAATGTTTTTGTTCCTTTTTTTGTGAAAGTATCCTAGAAATGTTCACATTTCCTTTTCTTTGCAATCTGTTCCTGTGGAAAAAATAGTGTCATACAATTCAAAGAGATAAAATTTGGCTATAGCACTGGAAAAAAGATCAATCATCAATTTGCTCTTTCTATATTATAAATCCAAAATGTTTCAAATAAGCATGTTCAATGCCTTTATTCATCCCAAAGGTTTAATGTATTTAAATACATTTTCTAACAAAGTTTCTAACACGCAAGAGAATTTAAAAAAAACAAAAACATTGCAAGTTTAAATGAATAACTAGCAAAACTATGACCAAGTTCATAAGGCCAATATTGTTTGGAATTAAAAACTTTTCTCAAACACTTCCAAATAATCCAGAGTCTGAGGGTAATCGCTTGTAAACAACCACAATCTGGTAGCCACCTGCAGATTACTTCATAGCAGACTTATTCTGCATAGTAAGCCATTGACTTCACTATCCTCTCTCTGTCCTCCTTTCACCTCCTCCCTGGCTCCCCACCATTATAGAGTTACACAATTCTGTAGAACTTCATGAACAGGGTTGACACATTTTGGTAAATATTTATAGTTTAAAAATCCATAAACAAGGGAAAAGTTGATTAAAAAACACTGTGTCATTCAAAATTTTCCAGTGGAAAACTAGTTTTTAAGGGCAAACAATATTTTTAAAATATTCCCTTGTTAGATATTAATATATAAATTATTAATATTTAAATATATAAATTACTAAAATGGTTATATTTTAATAAGTAGCTGCTTAATTAGCTCATAACCAAATTGGTAGATTTAAAAAAAAATTGCTCCTGCTGTGATTCAAAGTTTGTCTCTTGTTTATCTCTATTAATGGCAATGGGAAAAATGCATTATTTTGATGACTTGGCTTAAATTTAGAGGGTTAAGTATATCTGATAAGGAAATAATTTCAACACTGTTCTCAGCTGTAATTTTTCTCCTATTTTACAATGTGGTGGTCATTTCCTTTTCTATACAAAAGAATACATATCATTGCTCTTCATTCTTTAATTGTAAACACTGTCATTTAAATAGGGGTAGAGTAATATTCTTTACTTCCAATAATACTCTTTCTGAAGTATCAGCATTCAACATGATACATTTGGTCATCTGATGGCTGAGAGCATTAAAAAAAACAATGCCAAAGTAAAGAGAGTCAATTCAACTCTCAGGAGCATGATGTTTTAGATCCAGCTAAAACAGCCAAGAAATTAACTCTGAACTCACAAGTCACCCTGAAGCCAAATAATTACTATCAGGCTCCAGGAAGGCAACAATCTGAAACTGGTGACCTGCATAGAGTTTCGTATGATACGATGTAGATCTGCCTGCATAAAAAGTATGATGGGGATAGACTTTACCTCAGACCTTATAGCAAGGGTCCCCAACCATTGGGCTGCGGCCCACTACCGGAGCCTGTTAGGAACTGGGCCATGTGAGTGGCTGGCTGGTGCACTTGCGTGCACAGCTCAACTTGCATGGGCAGTGGTTCAGTGCACACATGTGCAGCTCAACTTGCATAAGCCAGTTCCCCTCCCCCCCCTTGCCAGGCCACCAAGGCTTTCTAAGAAGTGCCATTAGTCTCTTGGCAGTCTTCAATATCATACTAGCAAAGAATGAATTTTCTAACTATGAATGCTGGAAGATGGGAGTTCCTATATCTGTCAACCTTCCCCAGTTCATGTTATTCAAGACTGCGGGGAGGGAGGAAGAGGCTAACTGAAAAAAAAAAACATGACAAGATGGCTGAGTTCAGAAGAATCCTGCTGTTTATGCTTAATATTCCCGCTTTTTCATATTTATGATGGCCCTCAACCTACCCACCCATTTCTCAAAATATTCCCTCTGCTTTCCCTGTTAAGCAAGTTCTGGCTTCTGATGAATTAACAAAGGTTTCAGAATAGCTAGTGAAAGTTACTTCTGTAGCAATCTGAAATCAATTTTTGAAATGTCTATGATTGTCCAGACTAGTCCACAACTTGCCTCCCTGGAAATTTTTAAGAAGAGATTGGACAACTATTTGTCTGAAATGGTAAAGGGTTTCCTGTCTGAGCAGGGGGTTGGACTAGAAGACCTTCACCATCCCTCCCATTACATTTTGTTAAACTATGTTAAACCTCAAAAACAATATAACCATACAGTGGCATTGGGTCATTTAAGTCACTGAATCAGCTAGCTAAATTGACAGAAAGTATTTTCTTTCACTTGGCAAATTTTATTCTCTTTAACTTCTGGAATTTCTACCAATTCTAAGCCTTTATTTTAATTTAGCTATTTTTTCCTACTAAATATAGTTTTGATACTTATATGTGGGAATATTTTAAGCATGGGCTTGTTTCTTATGAAATGTGATTGCTCTAACATATTGAAACAGGCAAGTAAAGTTTAAGAGTGAAAATAATCTTACCTAATATGAAGGCCACAACGTAATTTGAAATCTGCCCCATGCCAACTATAAGAAAAAGCACTGTGAACATTTCCCAGCTGGTTGAGAAGATCTGGAGGAAGCTGAAACCTGTCTGCACACCCATGGTTGCAAATAGAATAGCTTTTCTGCCAAACCTTTTGGGGAAAAGAAGAACAAGCAAGCCAAAAGATTATAAATGAAATCAGAATATAATTGTTGTTTGCTTTTAGGGAGAGCGAATAGGTCCACCCAATCTCCCCTTTATTTTCAGTAGACAGTAGATCTCAAAGAGATATAGGCACATTATCATGTGAACAAATTTCTACTTTAGATAACTTTCCATGTTATCTATGCCTGAATTACCCAAGCTTAGTTTAGAGGTTATTCTAAACTAAGTTACCTGGATCAAATACAAAAGGATGTAAGGGGAATTCTTCTAACCAAATAAAGGGAAAAACTAATCCAAGTTGAAAACAACCTGTAGTTAGAATCTTGGGCACCCTAAATCCAGTTGCTAAATAAATCTTAATGTGAGTCTAGTAATGGCAGATTGAGATGCAAATTTAAAAGGTAATCTATCCATTATGTTCACCCAACTAAAAAAACATGCAAACATGGAAATATAAATTTAACAACCAACACACGCACACACACGCACACACACGCAAACATTTCTGGAGAACTACAAAATATACAGATGGACAGCATTCTGTACTACTCTCTATCTAATGTAAATTAAACTCGAGTAATAAAATGCTCAGTTAGTAGCATCATGTATAGTAGCATCATGCATTTTATAAGTTAATAACATTAACTTATAAAAATTGGCATGCCTTTCTCAGCAATGTATTGAGATGAACACATGGTGGCAGTATATTACTTTCATTGTTCACATGGATTGGTTTCATATGCAGAGGGTTCATTTCCAACTGTCAAGCTAATCTAACCCCACCGAAGCATTGCACTGGAACTCCCATCTCTATGCTAGATGGGAATGATGAAAGCTGTAGTCCATCCCTTCTGATAAGACTAGGTTAAAAAAGACTGTTCTGTGCTAGGCAGTCTTACAAAGGACTGGTTGGAACTTAGAAATAAATAGCATATAATATACTGTGCTTGGTTTGTATTAGAATTGCACGAAACTGATTGTCTCCTCCACCAGAAACCTAAATGGAAAACTATATATTACATTGAAACAAATGTACTAATGTCCCAGAGGAGAACAGTTTTTTTAAAAAAAGAAAATGTGCAACAGGGAAAAGGTTAAGCATATATTTCTTATTTAGTTATCTGTCCAAAACCAGTATTCCAAGATTCTTCTTCAATTAGAACAAAAAACATCAGGAATGTTTAATGCTTTTTTATCCTCACAGCTTCCTTATAAAAAGTGACAAGCAGATTATGAAAAACTTCTGACAATGGCTTAAAGCAATTTCTTTTATCTGATCTTAATTGCTGGTACCAATATTGAAATGCATGCATTTATCTCCCACATAGGAACACACATATCTCATACAGATGTACAAATACCTCACACTTATAGATGTGTAGAATGCTACCGAAGATGCATATATAGCTCGGTTGCCAACTAACTTATATTCCTATGAACGTTTGATTTCAGTTCATATTTTCAAAGTTAGAATCAACCATCAAGTTAAGTATGATTCTGCATCCAATTAAGAGCATCACAAAAATATGTTTAAAACCCACACTCCCCCAATGCTATTTTTAAGTATGTGTACTTTACTTGTCTGAGAGTTGTCCAGATACAAAAGATCCAAGCAGCACACCCACAAAGAACAAAGATGTAGTTAGAGGAGCTTTCCAGTCATTGTCACATACGAGATTCCACTGTAAGAAAACAAAACAAAGCAAACTTAATGTCATTTTGCAATGTTTTAAACTGTTTAAGAAGTACAGTAATGGAGTATGAATTGGCAGTAGAAAGCTAGGAGAAATAACTGTTATTGAACAAATAAAGAGATCATTCTGAAAAGATAAACAATCTGATGTACTGCTACATGTTATAATCAGCACCTAAATGGTTTTTTTAAAAAACGCATTCCTTATTAAAATTTATTTGCCTGTTTTACATCTGTGAAGATGAAATCAATATTCCAGGAATCTAGGCCAAATGTATTTCAATAGGAGTAGAGTAAGCAGAGAAATGCTGACCCACAGATTTTACTCCCATAGAGCTTGGATTACAACCTTGAATGAAACTTTTTTGCAGAATACATACAGCTGGAAATATCAACCAGAGGTCAAACCACTTGGAACAAAGTGGAAAATATCAACTCCTTTCTATTTTGGATAAATATCTTGCTTGGATATTCTACCTACAGTATTTTCCACAGATGCAATAAAAAGCACTACAGGAGGAAAAGTATGGGGTTGCTTCCAATTTCCACAACCTCCCACATTCTAGATTATGGAAGATATCAACCAAAGGCAAAGAAAGAGGAAGGGTTTCAGTCTTAATTCTCATGTAAAATTGTTTAAAATAATAATTTGTTAATCCATTTGCTCTCCCTTATATGACCCATGCATAGTTTTACAGTTGGTCTACCTACGTGTAAAACCAATACGCTCAAGTGGAGGCTTTTAGCAGATAACAATATGCTGTGTGAATGCGGAGAGAGAGACACAGAGCCCAACCCATCTGCTGATATCTCGGCTTTTACCAGAAACATGTACCGATAATGACTGATTTTTGGGCAATGATAAAACCATGAAGGTGGTTTTAGCAGTTTAAAGTTTGACCTAGAGACACAGAAGATTCCATTTGTGCTAGGGAAATAGGTAAAGATCCAGGTCTTACATGTGAATTTCATATTCATGTTCTATAAAACTAATATAGAGCTATTTATGAAGAAAGATTGTGCAGGTCGCAAGTGTTAACTGGTCTCTGTCTCTCTTTACAAAATCTCTCTTTGAGTTTAAATCAACTCAGTAGACTGGATGAAAACTTTCTACCTTTGGGAGGATGGGGATTGATTCCCAAACCTAAAAACATGTAGCCCCCCCAAAAAAATCAAGATGAAAACAATTAAGGGACCAGAAAACAGGAAAAAACAAAAACAAAGTACACATGAGAAGCAGACTGGACAGCGATGAACATTTTAAAAGCCAACAACAGGAAATTAAAAGCAGTGTTGTCTGGAACAAGTCTTTAGTGTTTTCTAAAAATATTTAGAGAGGGAGCATAGCAGAAATGGAATTCTACAATCATGGTGTGCAACCACTTATCGGCATGCTATTATGAAAAGGATCAGAGGCTGTGATCATTCTCATCTTATGTGTTGGGTGGGCTTATACCAGGAGACCTGCCTTTAAAATAATCCAATGCTTTGTCCTTTAGGATGTTTAAGGTCAATACTAGCCCTTTAAACTAGGTTCAATAATTATTATCTGGGTTCAGATCTTATACACACACATAATTTCTTTCCAAACTGAAACTTTCCAAGCTATTTTTTTTTTCTACAGAGACATTACGTAAATCCATACAGCTAGTATTTACAATGTGTAGCTGATTTTGTCAACCAAGATGAAGAAACTACCTGCATACATAAGGTTGATCTCTTATCTTCCAAGCAGTTAGTTTACATTCTTGGGTGAGTATTATAAAAGAGACTACCACAGAATGAGTACATGCCCTGTTAAGATTCTCTTCTAAGTTTGGGTTAAAGTTTTGAAAGGATATTATTGTATGAGCTTCTACAAAGAGTAATCAGTGCAGGTGGACAGTTTGTTATGAATTATATTTTCTACTTGTAAGTTGCTTCATTTTCAAGAGATAGTGGGGATGAAAGCAAGAATTAGGACAAAATAATTTCCACTTGCTGCATTAGTCCTTTGTTTTAAAAAAACCCAGCACAACCTGTTTATAGCAGATGGCTTCCAGGCAAGAGTCAATATATTGTGTCAGCATCATAGCATCTCCTATAGGCCTCCTTCTTCTTATACAGGCATCAAGACATTGCATGCATTCTAGCGGCGGTTTCCTACCAGTGCTGCCACCGGTTCAGTGACAGCGCACACATGTGCGCAGCTCAGACAAACCCCAGCCAAAGTGCCTCTCAGCACGGCAATCTGCTCTGCCGCGTCATTTAGCTGAGCGGATAAAGCAAAAGAAAGAGCGTGGGTAGGTGGGAGGGCCCACAAAACCGCCCAAACGCCGATCGTCGGAGCTACCGCTCACCAGCGCTGCTGGCTTGCCCGATTAGGGGCGAACTGGCAGCATACCACCACTGATGCATTCCTCAAAAGTGTGTAGGTTGCATCACAAGTCCGCTTTCAACATTCTCAATAAAGTAGCAATAGCTTGCAGGTAGCCTTGGCTGACACCCATGTAGTTTGTTTTCACTTCCAAGGAAGCATAAACTTTGATTATATGGGAAAGTATTAAATATCAGCTACGTGAAACCATCCCTCTTTTACTTCTTGCAGTAAAGTAAATAAAGACATATAGACTTTCAAATAAACTCCTAACTTTCTATCAGATTACCAAGTGTCTGGCTAGAAGAGATGCTTGTCACCATGAGTGCATGCCGGAATTGTACTGTACTGTACTGTACTGTACTGTACATTTAAAATGTTTTCCCTTACCCAGCCCAAATAAAGCTGATTTGTCCAATACGAACAGTATTTTTCACATATATTTCCATCTCAGAAAAACAAACACATGTACATTAAACAGCATTAATCTGAAAATGAAACAAGGCTAATGGATCGTTTTAATTCTTTAATTTTAAACAGTGAAAGTTTCAAACAAACAGCTGACCAAATAATTGAAGTTGGCATATATTGTCAAGGATGAATGGAAAAGTCCATTAAATGCTACGTTTGACAGACCTAAACTTCCACCTTAAAATTATAAAGGTACATCAGAAGCAGGGCTTTTTTTCTGCCGGAGCGCAGCGGTACTGCGTTCCGGCACCTTTTCCGAGGTCCGCGTCACGTGAC
>JAOYMU010000098.1:72209664-72220830 GCA_025802295.1 Psammodynastes pulverulentus
CTGGCTGGGGAACTCTGGGAGTTGAAGTCCACAAGTCTTAAAACTGTCAAGTTTGCCCACCCCTGTCCTAGAGACATCCCTGCTCTTATTGCCCCATTTTTTAAAAAAGTTTTAGATCACTTTTCTGGTTTTTAGGGAAGTAACCAGAGTGGTATTCTCTGCCAGGGATCTGCCACGTATAATGAATCCAACAAAACAGCAGTGGGCAGGTAAATAAATAGTATGGATATATTTCAAACTAATAATTTATTTTATATGATAAAGAAACAACAGGCTGTTAAACATTTAGAGTTGGCTGTGTCTATCAGAACAAATCTCAGAACTATTTTATTGTTCCAGACTATATGGCAACTCAAGACCATGTACAATGCCTTAAGAGCAGCTGGGGGTGGTAATAGAATACTGCCTGCCAAGCAAAATTCCATAAAATCTGACCAAGGTATGATTTTCAATCATTTCCCCCAAAACAGTATATTCCAATTATGAGAGAAAGGGGATAAAACAATCAGTTGAATTTTTCCTCCCCTGCACTTTTCAACACATCCTACAAAGCTCTCAAGTTGAGCTCAACCCTTGGCAACTATACCTATGCCATTATCTTGGCAGAATGACAGAAAAGATTAGTCACTGCCCTTTTCTGGCATGTATTTTGATTTTTCAGACCTAGAATTCCCAGATTATCCTCCATGCAAGTAATAATTAGACCATTTAACTTCTAACATTTATTTAACCATTTAACTTCTGCAAACAGCCAAAGTTCCCACTCTGTTGCTACCTGTTACTACATTTTACATCAGTGTAACTTCTTTTGTCTATTTAAGTCATGGTCCGATAAATAAGAAATATATAAAGAAACTCAAAATACTGAAATGTATTTGGTTAGCATAAGGATAATAATAGCTGTCAACCTTTGCATGTCAAATACAATGCGCTACTTCAGGGGTGGCAAACTCAAGGCCCGGGGGCCGGAACTGGCCCACGGGTGCTTAGATCTGGCCCATAGGGCTGCCCTGGAAACATCAAAAGACGCCCACGATGCATCTGTCAGCGAAAACAGATCTCGCATGCAGTCCTCCCAAGTTCCATTTTCTCTGGCAGAGGGTTGCAGGAGGCTGAAAATGGAGCTGGCAGAGTGCTTGGTCCAACACAAGTGCCCCCAACACGAGTGACGTTGAGCTGGCCACCCCTTCCCCAGGTCAAACAGGACCCTGATGCAGCCCTCAATGAAATCAAGTTTGACACCCCTACTCTACTTTAAATGGGACCTAAAACAATGTCATGTCCATCTGACGGCCCTAATAAGAATGTTCATGGGATGTGTGTGTGCCAACGACTTTAAAATGGCATTGATGCATGTTAAAAAGAGGTGAAGGTGCAATTATCCAGTCACACTGCTGTTTTGACACTGGCAATTCCCCCTGCAGACCGAGCTGTTCCCACCATTAGAAATAACAAGGGTCAACTGTGAAAAGGCCCTTCGATGATTGGCATATCTTGGTTAAGGTCAAGACTTCTCTGTTCATCTGGAAATTTATGAAGTTGATGGTCTCTGGATAAATGGTTGATTCTCTCTCTCTCTCTCTCTCTCTCTCTGTATAAGTAGTATCTGTTCCTATATGTATATTATATACAAAAGCATCATGTAGTCCTACGACTAATTGGAAAAAATGCTAAATTACAATAATTCTGAGATTTTCAATGCCCAAATAAATAGAAATGCCGGTATTATTGTAGAAGGTCAATCTGCCAACATTATGACGTATGAAATCCTATACATTCATTCAGACAGGCTTCATCACGCAATCACAGAGTAATATCACAAATCGCTAATGTCCAGATACTTAACAGGCATTACAAAGCATCGCTATTTCCAAATCCACCATTCCTGAAAGAGGAGCGACAGAGGGGGGAAAAAAAACCCGTAAGTAAGTGACAAGATTTTAAAAACGCCGAGCGATGCCAGAACAAACGTCTCTTACTAAGAGGACTTTTCCAAAATCGCAAGAAAGACGTCCTGTTAAGTAAGGATCTCGCAAAGACTCAGTTCAGAACCCCTTCCCTTTTCAGAGAAGTTGGCAATAATTAACGGGCGCAACCGAATTGAAAACCACCGCACTGTAGCTACGCAATCGCAGGCGGGCCACGTGCTCTCAAACACACTCCGGCAACAAACCCCTCGATCTCTCTCCCTCTCTTTCTCTTGCAAAAAAAAAAAAAACGAAGCCCAGAGACATCTTGGTGGGAAAGCCTGGCAACCACATGGCCCCAATAAAGCCTCTCCCTTCCTTCGCCTTTGCGCCCCGACCCTTACCTACTCCATTTTCTGCTTCGGCGGCTTCCTATTTTCACGTGGCCCTGCATGCATCTGCATCTCTCTCGCCGCTTTTCCGGTCCACGCTCGCCAGCCTGCCGTCCACCTCTCCGGCGCCTTGCAGCCCAATCCCGGAACAACACAGCGGGCCGCGACCTCCGATCCCTCTCCCCGCCATCCTCATCCCGAAGCATCGGGCACTCGCTTACCTCCGTGACGATGGTGGAAAGGTAAACCTCCCGGCTATACTCCCAGCCATCCAGGCATTTCTCCCGCTCCACCTGGCTGAGATTGACATCGCGGCCGGGCACCAGGTTCCAGGCAGAGAAATTGATGAGAGCGTCGAGGCTGTAGCGGCTGCACTGGCTCCGCACCTGCCGCCCGTCGCGCTCCTCCAGGGGGATGCTGACGTTCAACCATTCCGCGCTCAGGTTGGCGCTGGCGGGCACCCGGCACCGGTGCTCGGGGGTGCCGGCGAGGAAAACGGCGGACATGCCGTTGAAACCATTGGGGATGATGCTGGCGCTGAGCAAGAAGAAGATGAGCCGCTGGTAGGGGCCCCACTCGCCCAGGAAGGCGATGATCTCGTCGTAATCCCGCATAGCGGCTACGGGCACAAAGAACGGCCGGCGGAGGAAGAGCTACACCCCCCACACCGGGCGCTAAACAGAGGAGCCCGCGCTGCGCCCTTCTGACTGGTTCTGGCATCCCTCCGGAGGTGGGGTCTCTGCTGGTCAGACTCCGCCTTTTTCGCCTCCCCCCCCACCCCACCCCGAGCCACACACCCCGAGCTGGTTTCTGATCGGCCCCGCCCGAGACAACCTTCAGCCGATCCGAGAGGTTTCATCTTGCCGGAAGGCGAATCGCTTGTGAGCCCGCCCGGAGGCGTCCTTATGGCGACGCCTAGGCTTTGGGCGGGAAAAGGCATCGAAACACTCGTAAACAAGCCGGCTGCGTGCGACTGTGGGCCCTGAGAAAGAGGTTACCGCCCCTCTTCTTCCGCGGAAAGGACTCGCGTGTGGCCGCGAAGTCTGTGCGGGAGAAATGGACAGAAGCTGAAGTCGCTGTCTGGCTTGGCATGGTTACTCGTGGTTAGGCTCTAGGCGGTCTTGCATCACAATTGAGCTAGTAGCAAACCTTTGGTCTGGGTTCACCGTTCACCCAATACCTGAGGTTAAAATTGTGGATGGCTGGTTACTGAAAATATAGTAGTAGCCAGCTGTGACAAAGATCATTGAATCCTAAAGGTGCTTTTTTCAAGAGGCAACTGGACTTCCTTGTTTTTCTTTGAAAACGTTTCACTTCTCATCCAAGAAGTTTCTTCAGCTCTGATGTAAAAAGCACCTTTGGGACAACCATGACCTGGATGACTGAGAATCTCCATAGACATCATTGAATCGCATTTTTTTCTTGTGTATTGTGTGCTGGGCCCCAACCCTGGTGCTTAGTTGATGATTCAATCTCTCATGTGAACCCCAAAATAGTTAATTCCACAAACCCTGGTTTAAATTAAACAGCCATAACAGTGCCATGTAAAAATGCTCTGCTCATCTTTCATTTTGGAGAAATGACTTAAGAATTGCTTTGTAAAGGGTGTGCCTTGGTATTATGTTCCAAGCCTACACCCACAATTGTTTTTACTTAATTCTGTCAAACAATTACTGTATTTGCAAATATTAACTTAAGTATTATCCATGTAATTGAAGAAAGTTAGCACCCACCCCTCTCCTAGAAGAATGAAACCTAGGAAATATTAAAAAGGCAGAATATTATATTTCCCTGGATGAGAAAGGGAGAAACGTGTGTTTAAAGACAAAGCAGCTCCCTGCAGCTCCCTGCCCCAGCAGATATTTTGGTGCCAGCTTATCTACAAGACAAAAGACCTTCACTTCAGGACATAATAGGATTAGCCCTCTACCCATCTAGCAGCAGAGCTCACCACATGGCACCTGGGGATATTACATCACCCAGCACAGTTCAACCAAAATTATCTCAGACAAACTCCTAGGATTTGCACATGACCCCTACAGCAATCAATAGGATACCTGCCCCTACACAGGAACAGGGAACTAGGGCAAGGCCCAAGAGAGGGTATAAATATATCTCACTCTCCACTCCATGTGGTCAGCTACCCAGAATCACATGTGCTTAGTAGTTCTGCTTCACCATTAAACCATCCTTCCAAGCAGCCTCCATGTTTCCAGTGTCTTTCTCCCCACTTGGAACTGAACCAGATGGACATTTCTTCCAACATAAGATAGAAAGTTTACCCTCAAGAGGAGTATTCTATGTTTTTCAATGCAGTGCCTTACAAATCAAAAGCTGGCATCAAGCCATGCTGCTTCCTTTATCAACTTCTTTTTAACTTTTACCGGTATATTACCTTCTCCATTGTCAATTATTTCAGCCTGTTGATGTTGTTGATGACAACTCTATTAGTGTTTATAAACAAATAATGAAAAATTTAAATCTTTCAACTTTCAATTATATGATTTGAATTAGAATTACCTAGTTGTAAGAAGATTTAGGTGAGACATCTAAGTTGATAGTACTGGGTGATTTCTATTTATTCTGGGCTACTTAAACTAGTTGGGATTTCATAACAAGCATGGTTTGCCCCAAATCATCATACACCTAATACACAAAAAAGACTACATGTTAGACTTGTTTTACACCATGGAATGGTTGAAATATAGTCTGGTAGTAGAAGATATAAGAATTTCATCTTTTTCATGAACAAACCACTTTCTAGTGACTATGGGTTGATCGGTACCACAAACCTCTATAGAGAGATGGGACCAGTTAGATTTATCTCAGTGTGACCTTCCCTTAATAGATCCCAAATCTAGTCATATTGGACAACTCTTGCCAGGTCTCTAATCTGCTCCTTTAGGGAAATATTACGAAGAAAGGATATAATTCTGTACCATACAAGGCATACACCAAAAGAGGAGGTCAAAGAACATTTGACAAGGCAGACCCAGAAGAAGATGGAGAGACAACATCAAAGACACAATACAACATGAATGAATAATGGTTGAGGCTGCCAGAAGAGCAAGAGCCAGAACTTTGTATCTCTTTCACCACCTGAAGCAGTAAAAGAGGAAGTAAGAAGATGAGCTGGCTGACTGCTGCAAAAAGATACAGAGGCAGAATATCTTTATCTTTTTCAATCAGGGTTCAGGCACAGACATGAAACCCCATTGGTCACTGTCACTGATGACGTACTTTGGTGAGGCTTAGATATGAGGAACAAAATCCTCATCCAGCAGTTTAGGGATCAGTATCATCAGTAATACCCAGTGATACATCTGTACCCTAGGGTGCCTAGGAGATTAATGGAGGTCTCAAAGTCTGACAGCTATAAAGATCTAGATGGGAAGAAAGGTAGAGATTCTAGGAAGATGGAGATGCTGTAGCCTCAGAAATCAACTGATTTGGAGACAATACCAATATTAACTCTGGATTAAGTTGTGCTCCTCTAGAAAGACCTAGTACCCAAGCAACATTCTTGGACTATATCTCCTGCTAGAAAAAGGAAGTGGCAGCTTTGGCCAGGAGGGTTGGTATGCCAGTTGTATGACCATTCCTAGAGCAGAAGAGACACTTTTATCATGTCATGGGTGGACTACTGTCCTGTACCTGAGACTGGCCTTGAAGACCATGTAGGAGTTGTAACCTGTGTTAAAGGCTTGCATTTAGCTAGGGCGAACCTAAAAAGAGTTTGGCTTGTTTCTGGTTACAGTTCAAAGCCCTGGGGATCATTGTTGCTTGCAGCTAGGTCATCTTTGAGATTATGTAATCCAACTAGAATCTGCTTGCCCAAGATGACTTTGTGGATAGTGTCAGCTGAGAGTCCTTATCCATATGAGATGTTCAATGAGAGAAGACTTGGAGAGGAGCATTCTCATTAGGAGCTCCCCATCTGTAGAAGGTCTTCCCATGAGATACAAGGATCATGTCCATACTTCAGGACCCTTTAAAAAACATGGCTCTTTGAACATAGATTTGGGGATCAAAACCCAAATCCCCAATAATTATTCTTGATAAAGAAGATTTTCAAACATTCCATAGGTATTTTAAATTGCATAACACCATTAGCTCCCTATGAGATTTCAGTCTTTAGTTTTTGCTGTCTTAGCCGAGGTCTTCCCAAAGACATTTTAACAAATGTTGGCAGTCCCGACTCTAAATCAGGCAAGTTTTCTTAGTTTCCAAAAAGCAAATACCCAAACAATGAGACATCTCTTTTTGTCTTAAGCGTAGGAGCCAAATATGAACCAAGTTTGTCTCCCCCAAGCAGTGAATTTTTGAGGAATTTCCATGCCTAATTTATGGTTTTCCTAACACAGATCCAAAAAGCAGCACTCTCATATTGTCCCTTTATTTTAATAAACATGTGGCATTGTGGCCATCTGTTCACGCAACACAAGATCATCTCACAAAGAAAAACTCCTACAAATCTTTCATATGTATTAGAGCTTCAGGGAAAAAGCAGAACGTGTCTCACAAAAGCAGATAATAATGCAGCCAGAAGACAAGAAAAAAATCATAAATGTCTTTTGCTTGTTTGTTATGGTATTCATAAAGCCATGCCTTGCAATTGGCTCCATTAGCTGATGGTGAACAATCATGCCTAACGATATCATTGTGGACAGTAATCTGCTTTTCTTGGCACATCTGAAAATCTCTTGGCTGATCAAACTTTTGTTTACTCTGTCTTTAATTCATTTCAGGAACAGACGGTTCCTAATATTAATGTGTTGTTTCAGGAAACAGGATTATTGTGTTTAGCTGACTGTTAGCTCATGTGGTATATTCTGGTTTCTGAAAGGTTATCAAAGCATAGTAAAAACCAAGCTCCTTGTTTGAGAGGAAGTATAGCTCTCAGCTTAGACATATAGCTTTATATGAACTTCTCCCTTTGTTAACATCCAGGAATGACCATAATCATTTTGCCTTTCCCACTCATGCCTTAT
Organism: Psammodynastes pulverulentus; assembly: GCA_025802295.1. Classification (NCBI taxonomy): domain Eukaryota; kingdom Metazoa; phylum Chordata; class Lepidosauria; order Squamata; family Psammodynastidae; genus Psammodynastes; species Psammodynastes pulverulentus. The sequence goes on from JAOYMU010000098.1 coordinate 72,216,955, forward strand.
GTCATCACTTGCCTGGATTACTATAGTGGTCTTTACATGGGGCTGCCCTTGAAGACCACTTAGAAGCTACTGTTCAGCCAAAAAGTAGCCACGATAATTTTTTATGATTGTACCTTGGCACACTTGTGTGACAGCCCTGCACCATCATAAGCCCTGATTAGCAGTGGATTTCCAAGCGCAAATCAGGATGCTGGTTATCCGCTATAACAGTATTTCTCAACCGTAGCAACTTTAAGATACATGAACTTCAACTCTCAAAATGCTGTCTGGGGAATTCTGGGAGTCAAAATCCCAACATCTTAAAGCTGCTGAGGTTGAGAAAAACTGCTCTATAAAGACCCACAACAGTTCATTTAGTGACCATTGCAACAGCACTGAAAAAAGTGACTTATAACCATTTTTCACACCCACAACCATTTCAGCATCCCCATGGTCATGTGATCAAAATTCAGACACTTGGCATATTTATGACAATTACAATGTCCCGAAGTCATGCAATCTTCTTTTGCAAACTTCTGACAAGCAAAGTCAGTGGAGAAGCCAGATTCATTTAACCATGTTATTCACTTAACCCTTTGCAGCGATTCACTTAACAACTGTGGTAATAAAAGTTGTAAAATGGAGCAAAACTCACTTAACAATGTCTCACTTAGCAATTTTGGGCTCAATTGTGGCCATAAGTCGAGGACTGCCTGTATTTAAGTATTGCAGGCTATGTGGGGCAAAATAGGGCAAGGCATTGGATCCATTTGCCTTTTCCCATCCCATAGCATTAACCAGCATTAATCATTAATTATTCAAGCAATGCTATTAATCATAGCGTTGCAAGTTGAATAAACAGTATGATGTAGTAGATCTGAGAATTGTTACCTTCTGTGTTATTCCCATCCTCTGGAATCCAGACCTGGAGGTTCAACTATGTCTCCTTCAGAAAAGCTATAAAATCCTGGGTCTTCAGAGAGTCCATAGTGATTCATGATTCCAACTGGTGGATGGATGGATGGATGGATGGATGGATGGATGGTTGAAATGTATATTTTCCCTGCCGCCATCCAGTGCATTTGTTTCCAGTGCATATTTCATTCTATATTCATATTTTTAAGGTTTTCATTTTATATGCTGTCTTGAGTGCTGATTTGGTGGCCTTATGAATCTAATAAATGATGATTATTAATTTTTCTATCCTCTCTCTAAAAATCATGGTTGACATTTGTGAGCTCTCTAATACATAGTTACTTACTATTATCAATTCAACTTCCCTGTTGCTAAAATGGCCCCTATAACTTCTCTGCATCTATCATGTAAAATGTAAACTAAAGTGTTTTTTTCCTTACAGCACAAGAAAACGTATCTATTGCAATCAATACAATATTTTTTTTCTTTCAGTCATCGGAAAACAATACTTGTTTGGTCTTAGAACAAAAAGAATAGTTAAACTGCCATGTTAAATATACTTACTGTAGAAATATAGTTTCTTTATACTATCTAGTTCTGAATACACTGCACACAATCTAGTTCTGAATAAAATATCCAGAATTGATCTGCAAAGATATCAGTTTCAGGAAACATCAATGTAAAGTAGAAATATAGAGAAAAAAAAATCTAGATGGTGTTTCCAGAGTTCTCCCTATAATTGCACTAAATGTAGCTAATTAATTCCTGAACCCGACTGAACCTGCTAATAATTAATAGGGTTCTCATGACCTTATTATTTGAAGGGCTATCTTTCCCACATGTTCTTGTTCATCCAATCAGAAGTTTAGAGGAGGCTTTTCTGTTGTGGCCCAGGGATGTGAAACACTAGGCTCTGGAAGATCAGACCACAGGTAGTCCTCGATTTATGACCACAATTGAGCCCAACATTTCTCTTGCTAAGCAATGTAGCAGTTAAGTAAATCACACCTTTTTTTTTTTGCCATGGTCGTTAAGCAAATTGCTACAGCTATTCAGCAAATTGTGCGGTCATTAAGGGAATCTGGTTTCCCTCATTGATTTTGCTTGTCAGAAGCTCTCTACGACAGGGCTCTGCAATCTTGGCAACTTTTAAGACTTGTGGACTTCAACTCCCAGAATTCCTCAGCCAGCAGCTGAGGAGTTCTGGGAGTTGAACTCCACAAGTCTTAAAGTTGCCGAGGTTGGAGAGCTCTGCTCTAGGAAGATCGGAAATGAAAATCCCAGGATGTTGGGATGCTGTAACCATCGTAAATACATGCCAGTCATCAAGCATCTGAAGTTTGATCACGTGACTATGGGGATGCTGCAATAGTCATAAGTGTAAGAAATGGCCATAAGTCAGTTTTTTCAGTGCTGTAATTAAACGGTCATTATAACGAATGATTGTAAGTTGAGGATTGCCTGTACTTCTCTTTTTCACCAAACTGCATAGAGCACCATTCATGTAAAGCAGCATGATTGACATATTACAAGTATTTTAAAAACATGCATAGTAATACAGGTGGTCCTCAACTTACAACTGTTCACTTAGTGACCATTCGAAGTTACAATGGCACTGAAAAAAGTGACATGACCATTTTTCACACTTAGGACCATAGCGGCATCCCCGTGGTCACGTGATTTACATTCAGACGCTTGACAACTGACTCACATTTATGATGGTTGCAGTGTCCCGGGGTCATGTGATCTCCTTTTGCGACCTTTTGACTAACCAAAGTCAATGGGGAAGCTAGATTCACTTAACAACCGGGTTACTAATTTAACAACTGCACTGATTCGCTTAACAACTGAGGCAAGAAAGGTCATAAAAGGGAGCAAAACTCACTTAGCAACAGAATTTTGGACTCAATTGTGGTCGTAAGTTGAGGACTACTTATATAGAACCGTCACTTGAACATTCATACGCCTTACTTAGGAACAGAATTTCTAATTCTCACTTAGCAACAGAAATTTTGGACTCAATTGTGGTCGTAAGTTGAGGACTACTTATATAGAACCGTCACTTGAACATTCATACGCCTTTTGTGTCTTAAACTGCTTTCCTCAGAAGCTTGATTAAAAATAGAATACTAATAAACTGATTGTGATTGTAACATACTTATATAGTTAGTGCATGTGGGAATTTTTACCTCCCCATTTTAAAACTTGAACCTAGTACAGTATGTAGTAATCCTGAGCTTTGTCCATTTAAATGGTCAATATACAACTTTTCTTAATATTGTAGCTGAGTGGACTTTGAATTATGTCAGGTCAGGTTGAAATCTTAACTGTGTCACATAGGATTACGTTTGGCTCTAAGTCAGCCTAAATTGTATCGTTAGAATAGGATAACGGGTGATTTTGGGCTGATGTTTAAGCCTATAAAATCCTGCTGAAACATAGAAGATAGTAAGACTCATCCCTGGGCTTCAGAAAGAAGTGGCACGCCTGAACAGCACCCTGGCAAGTAAATGAGTTTCTCTTACCACATAAAAGCAATGTGGATTTTATGAATAATAAAATCCAATTCTTTTCTTTTTATTCAAATCTGTCCAAATAGTCTTAGAATATACAAATTGGATGGAAAATTTCTTTCCCTTGGCTTACTACACTTGTCTAGCCTGGACCATTTTAAGATGGGGGAAACCCCCCCCCAAAAATTACTTTCTGATTGGTTGAATGATATAAAAATGGGGATTTTCTTCCTATCAAAAGAATAGTGCTATAATAAGAAATCAGTCTTTACAGGACTCTGATAAAAACATGAGACTTCATCCTCATTCCGCTATTATAAGAGCCTTGGTGGCGCAGAGCTAGAGTGCAGTAATTGCAGGCTTCTGCTTACAACCAGCTGCCTGTAATTTGGCAATTTGGCAGATCGAATCTCACCAGGCTCAAGGTTGATTCAGCCTTCCATCCTTCTGAGGTGGGTAAAATGAGGAC
>JAOYMU010000098.1:72265847-72278309 GCA_025802295.1 Psammodynastes pulverulentus
GTTCTTTCATGTGTGCCCAGATTTGGGAATGTTTGTCTTTGCGCCGGACAGCTAATTCATGTTCATGTACTCTGGTCTGTAACCTCTTGACTGTTTCCCCTATATAGTTGCTTGCACAGTTATTACAGTTGGGTATGGGTATGAATGCCTACAAGCCTCCTGAAGCTCCTGGAAGAATGGTAGGAGATGCCAGCTTAATAAGTAAATTAATAAAAATAAGTAAAAATAAATCAGCATTCCGTGTTAAGCAGCAGCCAACCTGATGCATCCAGCCTAGATCAAATATAATGTGCTAGGTATACCATCCAAAGAACATTATTTTGTTTTCCAAAGCACAGAAACACTACATAGGAACAATTTACAGATGGCAGCAAAAGGAGGCATACACAGACTAGGCATTGACAAGATTATACAGCAGCGGAATGAAATGAATGAAAAATAATTGTCCTGATTCGCTGGGAGAAAAGGGACATTTTTTAAACCTCGTTTCTTGGGATAGGAATTTCCACCCTATAGATGTGGCCATTGCTAATTCTGTTTCTGAAGGTAAAGCGATATACAACTTAAGTACACTGAGTAATTGGTAAAAGAGAGGCAAAGGGGGGGATGGGAGATAGGCTTCCAGGAATCAAGTCACAAGCCACATAGCTCTTACAAGCACCTTGAACTGTATATGGAAATGCGCTGATAGCTAATGTACTGTAGCTGATGAAATAAAACTTTTGCACCATCCCGGTATTTTTTTTTCCAGTCAAAAGTCTAGCAGTTTCATTTCGCGCTACAGTAATCACATCAGCAAGTGGTTTTCTGTAATTCAGTTGATGAGTAATGAACATATGTGGAACCCTGGCCAAGGCTGATCTAATTGGCATCAGACTCGTTCAGCGTATCAACTGAAGCAGTGCAAAATAATTCCTGTACGTTTCCATGTTCATTACATCCAGTCTCCGTAGGTTTCGAATTAAATGTTCTGTACTTCTAAACATAGGATTCTATAAGGTTCAGGCACTATGGCATGCCATAATTGGCATCTGCAATACTGATAATCACAATGAATTTGATGGCAGGGCTGTGTGAAGCCTGCAATTCTTTTGGTGATTGAGGATTGTCATTTAAAACATTCAGATTTGTCTAAGATCAAGATTTGTAGTACGAATGTTTCTGCAAAAAGAACCCAAACCAGGCCAGATTTAATTAGCCCTGCCTACTTTATGCTTGAACATGGCCTTCTATATCCAAGGAGAAGATGCTTTAGATAAGGAGGAGCTATCTACTTGGAGGGATATATTACTTTGCAATCACTTATACTGGGCTGTTTCTATTCATATCCACTGTGAATACACTCATACACAAGTGAATATATTTGTGAATAGTGTATACATAGTGAACAAGGCACAGCCTGAAAATAAATACATGAGTCTATCCTATCAATCTTTCTAACTATACACCCAGAAGCCTTAAGTTGCGAACTCTTGCCATAAATAGCAGAGAAGCCGGTTCTGAAAGACCACAACTCATCTAAAAAAATTTCCAGACCACACGTTAATGTACAATAAATCAACATGTATTATTCACATATTTCACAATATTCAAAATTCTTCCATCTGCTGTCATCTTTAACAGCATTAGTCTGATGTTAGGAAAGTATTACAGTTTCCTCATATTTGTGTGTCTGTGGCTTTTACATATTGTGTGAATCATGATTAGGTGAGTGTCATAGCCTCCTACTGAATGGTACACAAAAAGAACAATACAAACAATAAACCTAAGCACCAAGGCTCATTTTTTGCAGCACTGGACTTATATGAGTTTTTTCTTCTGGTGTTCCACAGGGTTTAATTCTGGAAAAGTGTGTAAGATGGTGACCTTCAAGATATAAAAAGCTAAGTTAAAAGGACATGCCTTGACATCTTTTCTAAAAATAGAGTTTAGGACCAAACAAAGTTCCAGAGAGAATTTGTTCTGTAGCCTGGTAACAACCTCTTAATTTAGTAGGCTATGTTTGAATTCCTTGAATAGATGGTGAACACAGAACATACCTGGCTAGTCTAGTGAAGAGAAAGATCAGGGGAGACATGATAGCAGTCTTCCAATATTTGAGGGGCTGCCAGAGACAGGAAGGGGTCAAGCTATTTTCTAAAGCACCTGTAGGCCACACAAGGAATAATGGATGGAAACTGAACAAGGAGAGATTCAACCTAGAAATAAGGAGAAACTTTCAGACAGTGAGAACAATCAACCAATGGAACAGCTTGCCCTCGGAAGTTGTGGGAGCGTCATTACTTGTGACTTTCAAGAAGAGACTGGATTGCCATTTGTCAGAAATGGTGTAGGGTCTCCTGCTTGGGTGGGAGGTTGGACTAGTTGACCTACAAGACCCCTTCCAACTCTGATTATCTGTTATCTATATTTGCACATTCCAATTTCACTTCTAAGCACAATGCTTTTTCTTTCAACCAATAAACATTTATATTTGCAAGGACTTGGCTTTTAAACTTTTTAAAAAATGGAAGCAGTACATATCAATTCAATACATCCTCTCTAACATTAACAGAATTATCTTCAGCAACTATTTAATATGTTCCTAGTGGCCACTGCAAATAGTGCGACTTGTTTGGTAAATATTCATCTATGTCAATCAACAAAAAATAGATTCCCCCCCCCCCTTAAACTAGGCTGTTTCAATTGGATTAACAAAGATACAATGTGTCGAGCTACAGGACAGTTTCGCTGCCATTCTGGGGCTCGCCATTCCTGCAGGGAATGGCAGGCAGCTGGGGATATCCATACCACTCTTCTGATACCTTTGCCAGATGCTCTCATCGAGACACCTTCTGGCTTTCCCTCACCGCTGGTCAGTTCTCTGCTGGTGTGGATTGCCATTGACCATGCTGGTTTTGTGTCCCATGGATTCATCCCATGTGCCAGCATCACTTCCTGGGATAGTTTACTGGCAAACTGATGTCCCACTTTACAGAGATCGTGGAGAGAAGGCATGGTTAGGGCAGGTGGGGTTGGTGCGTTCTGTGCATGTGTGGGTTATTAGTGTGTAATTAGGTTTAGGGTGTGGTAGTGGGTGGTTAAATAGCGCTGCAAAGCAGATGCTTCCAGCGCTAACTTTTACAGGGCTACCCTTACTTGCTGTGTTCTTTTGCTTTGCTGCTGTTTGTTGGAGGAATAAAGGCTATTATTTACCATTCAAGAGGTATGTGAGCTTTTTTATTCACACTGCTCCTAGGCAGGTACAAGACCAGCTGAGAGAAAGTTAGCACTCATAATAACTCATCCCTTTACGGGCTGTTGAGGGTAGATTATGGCTGATGGGATTGATCCAGAGAGGCTGGAGGTATCTGCGTCTGAAGAGGCTTTGGAAGCATCAATAGAAGGGTGTCAGCAGACAGTGACTGAAGGAGGGGATGTGTTGGCTGCACTTGAACAACCAGTGGTCAGGCCAAAAATGGAACATTTCAAAGAAGGATGTTGTAGTGATGAAATAGACCCAGGCATGGCTGACTCTTCAGGGAGAGTTTCTTTGCAGGATCAGCAATGGACTGTGCCAGTTCAGTCAGCACATAACCAGGAATGGAAGATGCAAAGGTAGATAGTTAGTGATCTATGCCTGGTAGTAGTACTTTAGATATACTGAGGAATCAATTTGGAGACCCAAGTGTGACAGAGGGTCCACCATGGCAGGAATAGGAGTGGCTGGATCCTAGCTTGTCAAGGCAGCCACAGAGAGCCACATCCTCATGAATCCCATTGACAAGTTCAAGCCCAGTGCTGGATCAGCATTATCATGACAGGTCTGATGGACGTGGCCCTGGAACCAGGGTTCCTCCAGATACATCATTGCTAAATAGTGTGCCCTCACGGTCAGAGTGTCGAGCAAGGGATTCGACTGTGTTGTTCAGGACTTCTGGGTCAGGAGGAAGGGGGCCTCATGATGTTCCACCACAGGCCTGGGTGCCTGGCCCATCTGGACCCTGGGGCTCACAGCAATGGAGGTGGGGACCACCACCTTTACAAACTGGTTTTGATGAGGCATCAGAATGGGTGGCACTATTCCTTGGTCAGGTGATCACCCATCTGGACCTTTATGGTAGTTATTACCCTTCACAGTGGACAATGGTGGTGGCCATAACAGGTGAGGAATGGGCAGCGGAGTTACATAATGACTGAGCCAGGGAACTGGCTGATGTAGGTTTATTCCTTGCAGTTTTAAAGGTTGTTTTTGAAGATAGTTCTAGGAGCCACCAGGCAGAGGAGGAACTGCTGGCACTCAAACAGAATGGCAGAATGGCTAAGGAGTATGTGCGGGACTATCGAAGGGCAGCAGGTAAGCTGCGTTCTTGGCCAGAGAGGATGTTGGTTCACCAGTTCCATAACGGTTTGGATTATACCCTACAATAGGCTTGCCTATACAGGGGGCTTCCATATTGACTGCAAGACTGGTACTGAGTGATTATAGAGTTGGATGGGGGCCTTTGGCAATTGTGAGTGAAGGATGTTGCAGCTGCGGATGTTTGATGGCCAGCTGGACTGCTGGTAGTGTTGGGACATGAGCCTGGAATTCAGACTCCGGTAGCACAACCTAATCGCATACTGTTCAGATGTTTTCACTGTAACTAACCCAGACACCAAGCTGTGCAATGCGCTATGCCACAACCACAAACCTCTCCCCCGAAATCTCCAGTCCCAATTCTGGATAGCTCTGTGGTGAGGGTGTGTCCTTCTCCAGAGCGGTCTAGGGGGTAACCCAACCGGGTCCCCGAGCAGTTACAAGGGGGAATATCTTGGATGATGGAGTCAATGTGGGGGTCAGCAGATTGATGGTGACATGAAGACAGATAGTGCAGATGACCCAATGGTGAGCTACCCGATTCACTCTTTTACCCTTCCCATTACGATTACAAATCCCAGAACAGGCAAGGGGGGACATTAATCAATTCTGGGTGTACCTGGTGCCTTTTGAGTCAAGCTGTAGTGGACAGTTTGGGTTTACAGGTGGTGAAGCTCGCTGCACCCATTAAGTTCAAACAGGTCGATGGTTCTATTTTAGGGGGAGCCCCAGGCACTCACTGGACAGAACTAGTCAGGATGGATATGGGATCTCACTGGGAGTGGATTTGTTTTGTTGTCACTAAGTTGACTGAGCCCCTCATCCTGGGTTGGCCTGGTTAAACAAATGTCTGGTGGGAAGGGGTTTCTTGCTGAGTATGTCTTGCGGTAGGGCCTGATCCACCCACTACTGAGGAGGAAAAAGCAGCAGCTTCCCCAGCAAGCCAGATGGTTCATAACCACATACCAGGTATTCCCTTCGTGTATGCCAATCTTTCTGAGGTATTTAGTGAAGCTGAATGTGATGTATTACCTCCTCATTGTTCCACCGATTATGTGGTGGAGTTGATACCAGAGGCAGTATTACCAAAACCTTGTATGTATTTGGTGACTCCACAGGAGATGGACAAAATGCAGGCCTATATTGACAAAAATTTGGCTAGAAGATTTATTCAGCCAGGATGAGCACATATTGCATCGCCTGTATTATTCAGAGAGAAGAAGGATGGTGGTTTATGATTATGCGTCAATTACTGTGGTTTAAATACAGTCTGGCAGGAACCCTTATATCTGTGCCGCTGATGAAAGACCTCTTGGCTATGGTAGTAAAAGGACAAATATTCCCCAAACTGGACTTAAGAGAGGCCTATTATAGAATACGTGTTAAAGCAGGAGATGAGTGGAAAACCACCTTTAATTGGGCAGTTATCAGTTCCGGTCATGCCCTTTGGGTTGCATGGGGCCCGGCCATTTTTATGCAACTGATCAATGGGGTACTGCATGAACATTTGTATCGGGGTGTATTGGTGTACTTAGATGACATTTTAATGTATACTAATACAGTAGAGGAGCATGTTCATCTTGTCGACAGGTTCTCAAGAAATTGTTAGCGGCGAAATTATATGTTAAAGTATCCAAATGCAAATTCTATAAACCCTGACTGGATTATTTTGGGTATCAAATATCAGGAACTGGAATGGAGATGGATGTGCAAAAGGTACGAACTGTATTAGAATGGCAAGCCCCAGGGACCAGAAAACAATTGCAGAGTTTCCTAGGCTTTGCAAATTTTTATAGGCAATTCATACCATCATTTGCCCAGGTTGTGTTGTGTTGCCATTAACGAACTATTACAAACAAAACATCTAAAAGCCAAACCTAAACCGGGAGAGATATTAGTATGGACTGATCATTGTCAGAGGGCTTTTGACCAGTTTAAAACACCCAGATCCTGCCCTGCCCTATGTCATACAAGCCGACGCCAGTGACGTAGCTGTCAGAGCTATTCTACTACAGAAAAACGAAGATGGGACAATGCATCCGGAAGTTCATTCAAATGGAAAGGGATTGGGCTATCTGGCACAAAGAAGCATTTGTGGTTCTCCAGCCACTATTAACATGGAGGCATTTGTTGGAAGGGGCACATGAACCTTTCTAGGTCTGGATGGATCATCGAAACCTCGAGGCCCTCCAATCTCCAAGATGGCTATCGCCAAAACAGGTGAGGTGGGCATTATACTTTTGTAGGTTTCAATTTGTGTTGAAATATGTGCCAACTGGAAAAAATTCCTGGCAGATGTATTGCCATGCTTACCACAGTATGGAGGACAATGTGAAGCAGTCGTCCAACCATTAATGGTACCAGAATGAGAGGTGGTGAAAACGCTGGAAGAGTGTACTACCAAGTCATTAACTGATGAATTACGCAAAGCTCTCTTGACAGATACCTGGATACAGGCCAATACAATGCAAGTGCCGAGACAGAGTAGCATGGAAGGGGAGCAAACTGTATGTGCCAGCTAGTATGCGCTTAATGGTGTTGAAAAAAATTTCATGACGTACAACAAGCTGGGCATTACAGGTTTCTCAAAATGCTACATTTAGCCAAATGTCAGTTTTGGTGGCCCAACATGAGATCAGAAATTGAAACGTATGTAAAGGGATGCCATATTTGTACGATTAACAAGCCACGACCTAGAAACCTCTCAAGTTACTTCAAACTGTAACAGAATCCACCAAACCTTGGCAGGACATTGCCATGGACTTCATTGTCGACCTCCCAGACAGCAAAGGGTATAACGTCATCTGGATAGTGGTGGACCTGTTTTCACAGCAGGCCCACTTTATACCATGCGCTGGTTTACCATTGGCTCGGTGACTAATCTATTGTTTATAAATAATGTGTATAGGCTCCATGGCATTCCAAGATGTATAATTTCAGACAGAGGGGTAGAGTTTACCTCCAGGCTTTGGAGGGAGTTTATACGTGTGAGTTGTTCATCACAAGAATTGAGTACAGTGTTCCATCCCAGCACCAATGGGGCAGCTAAACGGACCAACACTACTGTATCATATCAGCAGCATGATTGGGCAGATTTGCTTCCGTTTGCAGAGATTGTTTACAACGACCTGTACATAGCAGTACTGGATACATGCTGTTCCAGATAGTGAATGGCATGGAATTTGTCCCAATGCTGGAATGGCCACAAGGGGCCCAGATGCAGGGAACAGTAAAGGAGTGTATTGAAAAAAATACAAAACACATGGGGAGAGGTTCAAGAAGCATTGCTTGAAGCAGCAAGGGTATATAAACAACAGGCAAACAAAAAGAGAATGGATCATAAACACTTCCAGGTGGGGAACCAAGTCTACCTTTCTACCAAGTATATCAAATTGCGAAGGCCATGTAAAAAACTAGGGCCAAAATATATAGGACCATTGCCCATCACCCATGTTATCAATCCCGTAAGAATGGAACTTAAGTTACCTTTGTTGTTGCGATAAATACATCCCGTATTTTATAGCAGTTTAGTAAAACCCTTGAATGTGGAATACCAAGCCCCACTGCTACATGCACCGGGACCAGTTCATGGGGATCATTATCCTGGACTCGGGGTAAACTGCAATACTTAGTTGGATGGAAGGGATATCCAATAATCTATGCTACCTGGGTAATTGATGTAGATCTTCATGCCCTACGATTAGTTCGACGGTTTCATTATCACATCACAATAAGGTGGGGGGGATGGGATCTAATTCTCTGCAACAATATTACCCTGTTATTTCCTATCTTCCAGTGGACCTTTGGTAGAGGGGACTGCATGTTGAGCTCCAGGACAGTTTCGCTGCCATCCTGGAGCTCGCCATTCCTGCAGGGAATGGCAGGCAGCCAGGGATATCCTTACCACTTTTCCAATACCCTTGCCAGATGCTCTTTCATCGAGATACCTTCTGATGATGTCATCCTGGTGTGGCACGCTGGCTTTCCCTCACAGCTGGTCAGCTGTTCTTTGCTGGCATGGATTGTCATTGACTATGCCGGTTTTGTGCCTTATGGATTCATCCCTTGTGCCAGCATCGTTTCCTGGGATAGTTTACTGGCAAACTGGTGTCCCGCTTTACAGAGATTGTGGAGAGAAGGCATGGTTAGTGCAGGCAGAGTTCAGGATGGGGGTTGGTGCCTGCTGTGCGTGTGGGGGTAATTAGGTTTAGGGTGTGGTTTAGGCAGGTGGTTAAATAGCACTGGAAGGCAGATGCTCCCAGCCCTAACTTTTACCCTTACTTGCACTGTTCTTTTGCTTTGCTGCTGGATGAATAAAGACTATTATTTGCCATTCAAGACGTACATGAGCTTCTTTATTCACCCTGCTCCCTGGCAGACACGAGACCAGTTGAGACAATGAATCTGGCACTAAGTTTCTGATATAATTTGCAATGCAATAAGTAATGAATTAGATCTTTCATTTGTGAGTTATCACAAATACATAAACCATATGCTACACATCCCCAGCTCCCTCAACCTCCAGACACTTTGTCATCTTTGTTACTTTTCAAAACACATTCTTGAATATTAACAACTTTTTTTGTCTAAGGTATGAATAGATTACGGTAATTACGATTTTGGTCAGAGGCTGAAACATTTGATGAACAGAATACATCTAATCTAAACAAAGAGGACTAGAGATGACATGATAGCAGTCTTTCAATATTTGAGAAACAAAGAAAAGGAACTCAACCTATTTTCCAAAGCACCTGAAAACAGGACAAGAAATAATGGATAGGAATTTATCAAAGGGAGCTCCAACATAAATTAAGGAGAACATTCCTGAGAGTTTGAACAATTAATCAGTGGAACAGCTTACCTACAGAAGTTGTGGTGCTTACACACTGGAGGCTTTTAAGAGGAGCTTGGATAACCAACCAGTTTTGGGAGGGCTATTATAAATTGTGGCTGCCTTTTTATTTCTTCTTTAGAAAAAAAACCCCAGACAAACACACTCATATGAGTAACAAAAATGATTGCTTTGTGTTTCCAGTATTAATTAGCTGAGTTTGCCTCTCTTCTTCTGCCACCAAGGAAACTCTCCCAATATTTTTCATGTTGCTTAAGGGGAGAAGGGGATTCCAGTGAGAGTCTGGGGCTGACACTGTGGGAAAGGAGGTAGTTGAAGGAAGGAGCCAAAGGATCTGCAAGGAAAAGCTAATCCCAAAGGCTTTTCTTAGGATTTAGGTGAGAGGCAAAACCCAATAAGCTAAACACTTGACTTAAAACTAACTTCCAACTAACTGGCAGACAGGAAACTTGCCTGCAGGGAATAAGATTCATAAAGGCCAGATTCCTGACGTCATTTTCTTCATGTAGGGTGTTTCTCCTCCTCTGGTACCTCACTCTGACAGGAATACTCTCAAAAAGTTTGATACTGCTAACTGCAGAAAAAATGGGCCATGTGGGGTCCTCTTGGAGTCTCCACATGGTCCATTTCGGCTGGCAGAATGCTGCAAGAGGCCCGTGGGAGGCCCCTCCCGTGGGCCTCCCATGGCCCATTTTGGCTGACAGAGGCACCAAGGGCCAGTCCTTTGATATTTACAGGCCAGCCCCTCAGGCCAGATTTTAGCACCTGCATGCCGGATTAGGCCCACGGGCCTTGAGTTTGACACCCCTGACCTAATTGGACACTCTAATAACCGATGGATGGACAGGAACAAGGGGAAGTTAAACCATATGCTTTGTCCACGAAAATCTCAGATCTGATTTCATTTCTTCTATAACTACTTGGCTTTAGTAAAGTATACCTTGGGCTAACCATGAGCCTGAGAGTCTTTCTCTTCTAACTTACCAATAAAAGCTTTTATTAGAAACAGTAGTCAAGACTTAAGAAAATAGCAAGTTAATAAAAATCAGTGTTTATATAGAACGATGTTTGCTGTTTATTTATTATATTAAAAATAAGAAAGGAGGAAATCCTGTAAATTGCTTCAGTTGTCTTAATATTAAGTAGATGCCTGTCCAGGGCAAAAACTGTTTCCCTAGCAAATAACAAACAAAGAGTCTACAAAAGAATTTAATTACAGAGTAAGAGATCGGTGAATGATCCTGTCCTACAAGTAGGATGGGAAAATTCCTTTATGAATAACTGGTTTCACAATAATTTCACATCTCTTTGTTTAGCAAAATGGAATATTAACAAAAAAAATATATCCTGCAATTAGCATATAGCTAATATAGGAGATCCACCCTTTACACTAAGTTCAAAAACTCAGATCAGAAAGCTGAAAACCAATACCCTTTAACGGCAGTTACTAAAGCAAAAATCTACTGCAGAAAATATCTCGACACTACTATAGGTTAGCATCCATCTGAGAACATATGGGCCATATAATATCCTGTGAACATGAGCTGACAAGCAGTGTAATACTCACTCAAACCCATCAGATAGAACTCCTGACACTAATTGTCTGCATTTCCTAAAATTCAGACAACATCCTCCCTTGAATAATATGTGGTGATATCATAAAAGCATGTAGGAACACACTATATTCTGCCTTCTCTCTTGACCTTCTTTAGACTGCAAATAAGTTGCATGAATCACCAATGAGAGAATTCCATTTTATAATTCTATGTCCTCTGCAGCTAGAAAACAATGGTTGCAGGCTGTTTGTGAGCCATTCATTCAATCATTTAATTTCTATAGCCACCCATTTCAGTCAATGACTCTGGATAGCTTACAGTTCAAAAAATACATTACAATCAAAATATTAAAAACATTTAAAACAATAGAAACGCACAAAATAATAGCAACCCAGGTACTTTGCCAGTTAACAACCCAGCCAGGAAGTAGGGTCTTTTACATATTCAGTACCCCAGGCTTACGAACATACCCTGGATTTTAGGGCCTTACAAAAAAGTAACGCAGTAGGGCCATTCTAATCTCTGAAGGGAGGATGTTCCATAGAACAAGGGCACATTTTCTAGTCCCCGCCAGCTATCACTCTTTGGCTGATGGGATCTACAGCATTTTTACACAAAAGAAAGTCCTGCTAAATTTAACGGGACCCAAATTCTTTACAACTAAAAGTCCAGTAGAACTGAAAAGTGTTCACTGGAGCTTACTGCCAGGAGATTAGTTGTACAAATGTTGCAGTAATACTCAAATAAAACTGAAGTTCTCTATTTCGATAATATCCCTGAATCATTTTCTGATTGCTTGGAAATGTTCCCAAGTGGTTGAGAACAATTCCCACTCAGCCCCTCCACAACCTCTGCAGCGATCTCCAGAGTAAATCTTATTCCAATGCTGGAGTTCTATCACTAGAAACTGCATGGACTGACTTGGGGAAGCTTCTGGTTTGTTGGATGCCAACCTTTCCCAGACTTAGATCCCCAATAGGGCATTAATGATGTAGTTTGATTGTGGAGGATCTATTTTAGGATCTCTAATCTTGGAGCTTTCAGTCAGAGTCAATATAGGATTGTTTTCTTAATTTATTGTGTACTGCAGCCAGCTTGATTGTCCCTTGGTTATAGTACCCAATTCCATCCCAATATCTTCTAATATTGCAAGAGAGGGATATTGCAAAAAATATATTAAAAAAATCCCTTCTTCTGAATTGAGTAAAGTTTTCTTTCAGATGAGTTATTTCATGTATATGTAAGATTCCCCCCCACTTGACAAAAATGGCTTATTTGTCTATGCAATAAGACTTTTCATCCTGTCTTTCCTTTAAGATGGCTTTCAAGATGGCTTATACATTGAGATAAGAGGTTAAGAAATCAGCAGATTTCACAGCAGGTAAAAGGTACAGTCTGAAGGAGTCATTGGCAGTATTCAAACTGCATTTGGAAAGGTCTGGCTAAATAATGACTAGGTTCCCACAACACAGTAGGCAAGGTTGAAAAGAAGTTGAATAGTTTGTGTCTCAGTGTTGTGAGAACTCAACCATTGTTTAACCAAACCATTAAGCAAAGTTACAATATGTCTTATTCAGCGGTGGAATTCAAATTTTTTTACTACCAGTTCTGTGGGCGTGGCTTGTGTGGTGGGTGTGGCTTGGTAGCCATGTGACTAGGTGGCGTGGCTTGGCAGTCATGTGACTGGGTGGGCGTGGCCAACTCAATGTCACTCA
>JAOYMU010000098.1:72288247-72298900 GCA_025802295.1 Psammodynastes pulverulentus
GGAAACACAGAAGACAGATGATATTGCCTAATTTAGAAAATGTTTTGACTTTATGGATTGGGGATGGGGTGGGGTAGAAGATATGACTTCTTGCTATGTAAAGGAAATCAAGCAAGGCAATAACACTGCTAAAGTGCACTTTTATAGCATGCCAGATTTATTTGTTTTACTGTACGTCAGGGACTCAGAGAGACTTTTAAAAGCCTGTAATAAAAGCAAGACAGCATGTTAGAAACTAGCTTTTTTAAGGATTATATTATGGGGAGGGGAAACTATGTAGTTTGAACTAACCAAAAAAAGAGGGAACTCAAGAAATCTTTATATACAAGATTATTTACATATAATGCTTGTGAATATACAGATATGCAGATTGCAATGTCCACATTCTGACTGCTCTGCTTTTTAAACAGCCTATGCATGCTCTGAGTCTTTGTTTGCTAATAGGTATGTCACTTTGCCCTTCCCCTGTTCTTTTTAATCACATACTCGAGGAGGGGGTGTGGGTGCTTCCTGATATTTTTTTTTCTTTTTCTTCTTTACTCATATCAATACTAAAATACAGACACTTGCAATTAGAAGTGGAAAACGGTGGCAAAAGAAAGCAAAGATAGTAGCAATAGTAGATTGCACCTTGCCATGCAATCCCCAAACCACTGGAGCACCAGAAGAACACCGCTGGCATTGACAAAATCACGGTCAGTCAATTGCAAAAGGCAGCTGTTCCAAGTAAAGCCTTGGAACAGCTTATATTAATAAACCTGGATTCATTATATTAATAAGAGAAAGGCATATTGGATATGTTTGCCACCTGGAGTTCTTTGTAAAAAATAATAAAGGCCAAGATACAAATAAATAGATAAAATATCCTGTGATGATGCCTTTAGTGCCATCAAACAACCTCTGCCTATTTTGGGTCTTTGGGAAGGACTCAATAGGTGGATTGAAATGCCAAGTCCAGCCTAAACATCTGGCCGACTGGGTGACCAACCATCACGATCAAGAATTATTGCACATATAGTTTCTAAGACTGGCATGTACCTTAAGGTATCCATAAAAGAGGAATGTTTGCGCTCCTTACCATTCTCTCCAGCTTCTAACATGCCTTGCAGATACCGGAAAGATCCTGACTGCTTAGGTTCTGAAACAGGCCTTTCATGATCTTGTAGCATTTTGTACACATCCGAGTCTGTGTCGATTCCGTTTTTGTTCCTTGGGAGACACCTTAGAGGATCAGCACTATTTGAATAGAAAATGAAGGTCAACCAATGGATGCCAACTGAAGAGGTACCAACCTAAAGTCCATTCAAGAAAAGGTGTCTTTCATGAGGAATTTCTTTCATAATGTTTTCTAGGACTGCTTCATCAAATCATGAGCTGGATAATGACAACTTTTGACAAACAATTCCTATGTTTACGAATGAGGATTCAACCATTTGTTTCTGCTTTCTTGGTTCTGGAGGGATGGTTGGTCATGTACATGTGCAATCTATTATATGCAAAAAATTGCCAATGAAAGAGCCCTTGAGTTCATTCTACTGGCTACTGAACCATATATTTAAGACTAACCAGTAAGTGCAAGACAGCTGCTGCAATTCATTGGATTACTGTGTTACACATGGGTCATATTTTTTAAAAAACACATTAAATTAAATTACTGAAGGAATTGGAAGTTCTCCCACCACTGAATAATATTTGGTACTGGGTGGTTTTTTTTTTGTTATTGCCAAACATTATCTCAGGGATATTACTTTAAAAAACAGTCACTTCACTCTTTATAAATTTGATTCCTTGTGATTTGAGTTGCATTTCATCTATAATACATTTGAAAAAAAATGTTTGATGTAATATTTGATGTTTTATTTGACGTAAATGGCAAACATACCGTAAAACCTCTATTTGAATGCCATGGCGCTCTATTTTTCAACCCTTCCGCCGAGGTGGCGCTCAAATAGAGGTGGCGTTCAAATAGAGGCTAAGAAGTCAAAATTAATGGTCACTCATATTATCACACTGGGTTCTTTAGGGAAATCTATTTTGCTATCCAAAAATTTTGGAGATGTGTGTGTGAAATAGAAGCACCTCATTTCAGTCCAGCCTTATTTAAATGCTGCATTCTGAAACTTTACATGCTACCAAAAACCCCTGGAGAGATACAACAGTGTGCTGGATTATGTAAAGTCCCTGAGAAACATGGACTGGGATTGGAAATGACAGTCAAGGATGGTCACTCTTGAAACTGCTGGATCATTTTGCCACCATTTTAGCCAAAATGGCTGAAATTCCTCTGAATTTTTTTCATCTGTTTTTCTATTGATTTCACCTTTATCATCCCAAATGGATTTCCTATTTCTTATTTATTTGTCTCTGGAATCAGTAGAAATTATGGATTCAAATTTGATAGATTTTAAATATCTAAAATATTTTTTAAACAAGCCGCCTTTCATTTCAGTATTATTCCATTCATCATATTAAAGGTTACAGCCGTGATTTGTTATTTTTCAAATGATCCGTGATTATAAAATCCAGCTAAGAAATTATTTAAATGCAGTCTACAGTAATATTCTTCAGAGGATAGAAATTAGCTTTTGGAAGAATGTATATTTAACACCAAAGTATGTTTATACTTGGAAAATGCAGCATATTCACTTAATTTTCACTTAATACAATATACCATCCAGGTCATTTGATGTGTTGTGTGGTTAATTCTAGTTGATGGCCCAGGGATGCTACTGTAGTATACTGTAGTATAAGCCCAGGTGTAGTAGTAGCCCAGACCAGTTTAAATCTCAGGCCTAAATATTCATGTGTTACAAAAATGTATCCTGATCCTATTTTTAATAGATTCCTGGTGTCTTTTTAAAACTATTACTTTGTAGCACTACATATATAATTTAAAGAGACAGTGTGGTGTGGTAGTTAAGGCACCAGGCTAGGAGGTTGAGTTCTTGGGGACAAAGCCAGCTGAGTGACCTTGAGCCGGTCATTTTTTCTTAGCCCTGGAAGGAAGGTAATGGCACACCACTTCTAAAAAAAACCTTCCCAAGCAAACGGCAGAGACTTTGTCCAGGTAGTTTGTGAGAATAGGTACAATTGAATGGAGGGATTGGGGGAATAATATAACATTACACATGTTTCATTTAGATGGCTTTACAAATGAGAAAGTCTATGGATATTCTCAATCATCCAGGTCATGATTGTCCTAAAGATGCTTTTCAAAATGGCAACTAGTCTTCCTTGTTTTTTCCTTGAAAATGTCTCACTTCTTATTCAAGCAGCTTTTTCAATTCTCAGTTGCCTTCTGAAAAGCATCTTTGGGACAAATGGGAATGTCCTAACATGAATTTCATTTTTCTTTTGCCAATTTATCTTGAAAAAGAAATAGCCCGCTATTTTAACAATTGCATACTGATAGATAAAGCAAATCTGTAACACAAACACTGTTTTACCCATGGTCTGTTGAACAAGTCTTAATTTATTGTCATAAGTTAAGCGGTAAATCTGTTTAAAATCTATAACAAAGTGGGTTTGAGATAACTCTGAAACAATGAATGTTATGAATCAATGTGATATGTGTCTTTTAATTAGGCTACCCTGCCCGGGGTATAAAATTCTCAGCCATCACTAGGCAGCAAAAAGGTGGGAAAAAAATCCTCTGTTTTGCTGCCATCTAGTGGCCATCAGGATTTCTGGAGCCTAGGTAGTGTTGTTTGACTTTTATTAAAAAGTTGAAGACTTGGCTGATTCATTTGGGAAAATAGCGCTAAAATGATTTTTCTCAAGTGTTTAAATCCATTGTAGGTGGAGGTGGGATGCTCTTTGAACAGAAGCACATAGTCATTTTCATGTGTGTGAAAGAGTGAAGATTTTCACTTGGAAAAAATGGTACAAAAAATTTCCCCAAACACTTATCTTTTCATACTGGATATAACCATGTCTGGACTAAAACATCCAGATGACCATTAAATGGATGTGAAAGTGAGAGCTTTCTGTATCTCCCTACTGCCCTCTAGCAATTAGTCTGCATTTTTGCAGCAGGGATGCAGCAACCCTACTTCATTCATTCAATTCAGGCATTTCTAAAAGCAATTCAATTGATGTGTACACTTTTTACTCCATACCTTTGGGGACTTGTGATATGGAGACCACTCATCTGTGAGGGCAAACTAGAATCTGGACTGTTGTTTACATACAGACGTGAAGGATTATTGTACTGCAAATTTAAGGTCTGCTTGTTGTCTGTTGGACTTCCTCCAGGTGAAAAGGCCATGGGTCTCCTGTTTGGAACAGGTCCGTTATCCTAAACAAAAGAAGAAATCATGTCCATAATAAACTACCACTTTCAGTAAATGGAGACCCATTAAGTGGTCCACCAACTGCAAACAATATTTATTTAATAGCAATGTAGCCTGAAAATTGGGAATAAAGAATCAGCAAAGAGGAAGAAAATATATGTATTTCACATGTGTAAGACAACTGTTGTACAATGTCTGTGTTTTAACTTGTATTGCATCTAAGTTAATTGAAATACATACTCAAGTTAGATCCTAGACAAATAAGAGATAAATGTATGGATGAACAGATGTAAACATGGCCGTTTAATGTCTGTAAAAAATAATCGTGTTATTGTTTTTAAGCTCTGTAATCTATTGATGTGAAGTCAAGGGGAACTTGACTAGGAAACGGCCTTCTACATTATAGTTTAACATTATGGAAATACAATTAATTCACACTCCTTCTCAGTCAGGAAGACTTTTAAAACTATCTCTTTAAAGTTTAGACTGCTATTTGCATCTTAGGATGATTGCCAGTATCCATATATTATTATATAGTGAAATGCATAGAAAATTATTGTATTGTTTTAACAGTTATTTTGATGCCATCATGAAGTTTGGTGTGGTAGTTAAGGCACCAGGCTATAAACCAGGAGACTGTGAATTCCAGTCCTGTCTCAGGCATGAAAACAGCTAGGTAACCTTGGGCCAGTCACTCTTTCATACCCCAACTTACCAGAGGTGGTATTCAGCAGTTCTGACCAGTTCTGGAGAACCAGTAGTGGAAATTTTAAATAGTTTGGAGAACTGGTGGGAATGGAGATTTTACAGTATCTTTCCCCTGCCATGCCCAGCAAGCCACACCCAGCAAGCCACGCCCACAGAACCAGTAGTAAAAAAAATTGAATCCCACCAGTGCAACTTATCGCACAGGATTGTTGTGGGAAAAATAGGAGGAGGAAAGAGTATTAAATATGTTGCTTCCTTGAGTTATTTATAAATATAATAAAGTTGGAATTAAAAATCTAGTGTCTGTCTGTCTGTCTGTCTATCTATCTATCTATCTATCTATCTATCTATCTATCTATCTACATCTGTTCAGAATATTTATTTGCTGAGTCCATGTTATAACTTCGCTCACATCCCTCAACTTATGTGAATTTTCCATGCCTCTTTAATACAATTTGAAAAAAGGCTAGCAATTGATATCTCTCTCTGAATCCTAACAATAGTTCTTATTTTTATACTTAAAATGTAACTAATTTTTGCTTTAAATAATCTGAAGTTCACATAAGACTTTTATAAACCTTCCCTACAAAACAAAATGAATTCGAAGCCTGCACTGAATTATTCTCCCAGCAGTAACAATTAGGTCATGAGCATTTTGAAAATTATTCAGAAAAAGTGCTCTGGATACTGCACAAGGATAATACTCTTTATTTCTGATATTTTATTAAGACAATACCTGTTTTTTTCTCTCTTCTTGACAAAAAGGGAAGCTCAAGTGCTGCTTTAAAACTCAGAATGACCTTTGAAAGTGCTAATGACCTAATTTAAGCAATTTTGAAGAGCAGCAGAAAGTATGGTAAGTGCACTCATGTGGAGGCAAAAGCCCAGTCACACAATAATTACAATCTCCATGCTTAGAGACTGTAATTTTATGATATGCATAAGCAGTGTAAAGATTTTTCTAAAATTGTATGCAAATACTTTATGTTTTACAATTTTTCAAATATTTACTTATAAATGAATGCTACTCTTAAAACTAGCTGGTTTTTCATTTCCATAAGAAGGATTTCTCTAGAACATTTGTTGCGCTGGAACTGTTTAGAATTGCAAGCCCTGATTAACTATGGATTCCTTACTTCCTATTTATTTCTTCCTGACTTCTGGGAAGGGATGCTGATTATGACAGTAAATGGCATCAAGCCAGCATGCCTTTCCAACCCCTCAGCTGGTGCCCGACTATTCCTCTGCACTGCCCAACTCTTGTACAGGAAAAGGAACTAGGAGGGGAACAAACAGTCTACACAATCAGGAATGCAGCCAGACTTTTCTGGTAAGTCCTTCTACCTAGAAAATGCTTCTGTGGACCCGTCACTGAGGCAGTTCTACTGAAATAGATTGGACCATGGTTTGTTCTTTCCCATTAAAGAGAAAGCAAAGATGGGATAATCAAATACCAAATTAGCTCTGTTTCTGGAAGCATGGTCTTCTTATGGAGGAGGAAAGAGGCACTATAATTGGCTGGAATAATAATGATGATAATAATAATAATAACAACAACAACAAAACAACAACAACAACAACAACAACGGCATACAAAGCCAGAATCGAGAAGACAGCAACAAATAGCAAATTCCACTCTGCAAAGAAGCTGAAGAAATAGTGGACCACCTACTTAGCTGCTGCCAGAAGATCGTCCAGATGGACTTCAAACAACAGCAGGACAAAGTAGCAACAAGGGTGCATTGAAATATCTGCAACAAATAACATTTGCCTTCAAGCAAGAATTGGTGAGATCACAAAATAGAGAAAGTCATAGAAAATGAAGAAGCTAAAGTGCTCTTGGAGTCTACAATTTAAACAGACAAGCACCTGACACATAACACTCCACATTTAACAACTCTTGAGAACAAAACAAAGTCTGCATAGTAGATATGTCAGTGCCTGGAGATAGCAGAAGAGAAGAGAAGAGAAGAAAAAAATCACAACATATAAAGATCCACAAATAGAAATAAAATGACTATGGCAAAAGAAAGAAAAAGATACTACCTAAAATAATAGGCATCACTTCAACATCACTGACTTCAACAAAATCACCCTCAATCAATTTCAAAAGGCATCTTTGGAATACCTTATGTGATGGTACCTTTAGCACCATCAAACAAAAACATCTGCCTATCTCAGGTCCTTGGGAAGGACTTGATAGGTGGATAAAAAAAAAACTTTTTCCAGTGTCGTTACAACTTTGAACGATCGCTAAACCAGTAATTCTAAGTAGAGGACTATACCACTAGCATAAATTATCATCACATATATTTGACCTCCCCCATCAATATGTTAAGGTTGCAGTGGGAGAAAAATCAGGATAAGGACACAAGTCCAGCCTCCTCTCCGTGTCGTTTTTTTTCTCTCATTGTACAGAAGTCAGGGTGAGACTGTAGTGGGCGTTTTTCATTTTCTCTGTACCTGTTTTTTTTTCCTCCCTGAAGTCTAAACAGAGCTAAGATGAAAAATAAAAGATATGACAGTAAATAAGCAAGTTCATTACTTCTTTTAAACAATTGCTGTCAACAATCGTACAGGGGGAGATACAGTTTGATTATTTGTCTTTTGGCCTTAGATCTACCATTTTCCAGATTTTTAGTTTTTGCTACTTTAATTAGAAATAGCACATTTTCAAAAGTTAAAGCACACCTTTTAATTTTCCTGACTTCATTGCTCTGTTACACTGAAGGGGAACAGGAATGGTAAGCTGGAAATAAGTTGCTTTGGCTAAATGCAAAGTTTTCCTATCCTAAATTAGCACAAGAGAAAATAAATACTTAAAACGTTCAAAAACAAGCAAGTGGCAATATGCATAAGAAAACAGGAGAGAATATTTGATATAGCTCATTTTGGTTTTACTGAATATTATAAATTCAGTATACAGATTTATTCTCTCTGAAGAGAACCTTTTTGATTTGTTACCATACTTCCTGCTGAGTCCTGTCAACTAGCACACAGGGCCTTTTATAACTATAATAGTTTTGCCAGATTCTTAGTTTCTGAAAAGTGATTTAATGTTTCTGAAGTGCATAGCCCAATTCAGCATAGTTTATTTCAGCTTTCCGGGCCCTGATATAAAGCAAGGGGTGGGATTCATGTAAATTTAGCTGCTGTGTAATTTAAAAAAAAATATTTTTAAACATAGTTTAAAAATAGTTCACGAGACTACTTCAGCTGTAACTTTAAACAAAATGATAGTGCTAGCCACTCTTTTAAAAGTAGAGAGATTTTCATGGATTTTCTAAGAGAAGGAAATCCACGTTGACAGGATTCACACAAAAAAAATGGGTCTAATTCCAAATTCTGATCGGAGCAGAAGAAAATCCAAAGGCCAAAAAAAATTAAAAAACAACCCTTTATAATTTTTCCCCTACTGTTTTGGAAATCCTATTTTTGTCATTGTTGAAAATTATGTCAGGGCAGAAAAGTGAAGAGTTTTCTTTTGTATCAATCAAAATAATTCTTGTAATTTAAACAAACCCTTATATCAAACATGGCATTACTTCCTCAACTTTCTACCAATCAACAAATGTTGGATTGAGAATAGTTCTTTTCCAAAGCAGTCACAATATGCAGATGGCATATCAGGGAACACTGTCTTCCTATGATTCATCCTTCCATGAGGAAGACAGAAGAGCCATCCAAGCACCACTGATGAAGCAGGATTATGTCCCACTGTCTCTGATTCCACGGCTAGAGATTCAGACCCCAGTCTACCTAACTAGATTATATAGAATAACAGAGTTGGAAGGGACCTTGGAGGTCATCTAGTCCAATCCCCTGCTCAAGCAGGAGAGTCTATTCCAAATATTAGCCTCTGCCTAGAATCGAACTCACAGCCTCCTGATTGCGAGGCAAGAGTTCCACCTCTAGGCCACCGCCGGAGTCTCTTGGTCCTCTGGGATGCAGCCTCTCCTTCCTGGGAATCCAGACTACATTCCACTACAGCAGAATCATCTCAACCAATGAAGAAACATGTCAGAATTATCTACATCTGGCGGAGAATGGTTAGACGGGAGAGAAACTTGCAGAGAATAAGGCTGTGTCTCTTTGAAGGAGATTGTCCTTGTTCCTTTTTTACAACACTGTGAGAAAACTGAGATTGTTTTATAATTGTTCATACCATGCTAATCTGCCCTATTATACAGGAATAACTGACTCACAGGCTTTATCAGCAGGGAGGTTTTCAGTTTCACAACAAGATAAATCCATGAAATAAGGCAGTTTTCATTGTTACTGGCATCACACAGTTCCCGGGCAATTTTTTGTATGGGGGCAGTCTTGTCAGTACATTTGTGTCATCCCATTTCTTCAACACACAGGTTTCAGCCAGCTGCTCTCTTGGGTAACGGATTGACCCCAGTCTTCCAGGACTAGCCATTGTTGGTCTCTTGGTCAGATTGGAAATGGCAGTTGTCATGTTCCTGTTGCTGAAAAGGAACCTGTGAATTTTCATCTCGAAAGGAAGAGAGGGAGGGAGGGAGGGAAAAGAAAAGAAGGGAGAAAGAAGGAAAGAAAGAAGGAAAGAAAGAAAGAAAGAAGGAAGGAAGGAAGGAAGGAAGGAAGGAAGGAAAAAGGGAGAAAGCAAGGAAGGGAGGGAGGGAGGGAAAAGAAAGGGAGAAAGAAAGAAAGAAAGAAAGAAAGGGAAGGAAAAAGAAGGGAGAAAGAAAGAAAGGAAAATAAAAAAAGAAAGAAGCAGAAGGAAGGGAGGAAAGAAAAAGAAAGAAAGAAAGAAAGAAAGAAAAGCAGAAGGAAGGGAGGAAGGAGAAAGAAAGAGAGAAAGAAAGAACATAAAAGAACCTATGATAGTCCAGTCAGGGTTATCTTGAGGGAGCGGGGCTTTTCTGAACTTTGCCTTGGGATAAACAAGAAGAAAAGAAATTCTGTATATTTGAAAAACCTTTTCTCTCTTTTCCTATTGGGTCTGACTTTCCTGGGAGGTTTGATGCAATGCCAAGAAGTATTGTTCACTGGGGTTATTTCCTCACACATTTGTTTGGTCTTCTCTGCAGCCATAAATCAAAGCCTGTTGTTCGATTTCCTTGAGCAACAACTTGCCTATGCATGTTTCTCTTCTCTGTTCTGATGTCATAGATAATTCATCAACCCATTCACCCATTCATCTATTTTCCCTGCACAGCTAAGCTCTGGAATTCTATCCTATAAGTTACGGGAAAGTCCTCCGTTTGGGTGAGCTTACAAACAGGTTAGCAAAATGCAGGCAGCATCCAGCCCTCATTGTGGTGGCTTCTAATTGGGATGGTGATAGACTGGGAATGAACAGACCTTTGGAGGGACCCCTGTGAGTGAAATCATGGTACAGAATGAAGAGATATTCTGTATTTTTCCCAGTTTTTGGAAATGGCCTTGTATAACAAGAAGGGGAAAAAATGTTGAGCTTATTTTGGGGAAATATATTGCAATTGTTCAGTGCAAATGAATCCACTTACTAATTTTGGGCAGAAGAAATTCAACAAGATGAAATGGTATATGTTCTCCTCCTTGAGCAGGAGCTGGACTAGAAGACCTTCAAAGTCCATTCTATTCTATTCTATTCTATTCTATTCTATTCTATTCTATTCTATTCTATTCTATTCTATTCTATTCTATT
>JAOYMU010000098.1:72466388-72479478 GCA_025802295.1 Psammodynastes pulverulentus
TCTGATTCTGTGAACCGCTTAGAGAGGGCTGTAAAAAGCACTGTAAAGCGGTATATAAATCTAACGTGCTATTGCTAAATACATTCCACTAGTGGAATGAAAAGGATGGTTTTCTTCATTTCCCCTGTAGTTCTTTACAATCAACACCAACCTGCTTTGGAATGTTGAAGGACTTTGTGAAGAACATTAGTAGGAGCAGGAGCATTGCAGGAGGGAGGAGGAATAGAATATATCTCTGCATCCCTAAATTGGATTCTGTCTGAAATCTAGCTATTGGCATCTGTTTTACACTATTCCTTTCCAAGAACTGCAACTCAGCATGTAGTGTTTGATGAAAGACGAGAGTTCTTTGTACAAAATGGAAAGGATGACAGATATCCTTCCATAGAATTTGGCCACATCAGTATAATTTTATGGGCTTAATAATCCTCAGAACATATTTAAGGGGGAAATAACCCATTCTTATGCATGACTGTCTTTAATAAGAACTTAAATTGGATGGCATTTCCTTCACTTGAGTTTATACATTTCCACACAGTTTCCCTCAGGCTCTCAGTCTGACCATGTGACCTTTTTTTATTTAACATGTGTTTCTATATTATATGCTAACCTTGGCTAAATAAAGTTTAGAATAGCAATTATTATGTGAGTTAGATTCACAATCTATTGGTGAAAACTTTAATAAATCATGCCTTAATCAAGGACCTAAGAATTGTTAAGGTAGTATCTAACAATATAGGCAGTTCCAAGAGGAATGGTTTTTTGTGTTCAGGTCTGATAAATTCAGTATTTCCAGATATCTAGAAAGTCTTTTAGATCAATATTTCCCACCTTTCTGGGTCCACATCCGGCAGTAGCAGGGTAGGAGGTGATGGTTTCGAGCACATAATCTTAATTCTTCGCATGTGCAAATGAAGTTTCACATGCTAGTCTGCCCCTTGCATGACCTGGTTCCTGGGTCCAGGGCCCAGGTGTTGGAGATCCCTGCTTTAGATATTGCTCCAGTGGCTCCAAACATGATTACTATAACATCAGATTTTTTTTCCTATAAGTTTTCAATTTTGATCAGCAAGTCTTGCTATTTTGTAATTTTTTTCTGAATTTTTCCTCAATCCACTTGAAGAATGCTCAGGTATTTGTAGGTTCTTATTTATCTAGACTCTTAATGTTATTTCCATAGGGGATCTTGATTCTTTCAGTTTTCATTTTCCCCCCTGTAGATGGTGAGACTGGCACATTTGTCCAACCCATACTAGTAATAATAATAGCTGCTGCAAAAAGAAGTAGAATCTTCTTCTTCTTTCTAGTGTTATTCTTGCACTATGGCAGGGTCCGCTTGTTGGCAAAGCTGTCTCCATTTGGCACGATCCAGGGCATCTTCAGGGGTGACATCATGCATTTCATGTCCTCCTTGATGCGATCCATCCATGAGTTTGTCATGGGGTTGCCGGCAAGAAGAAATAGAATAACTGTGGCAAAAGAAAACAAAGCTAGTAATAGGCATCTTGGATGCAATATCAAGACATCTGGAGCACCACTTGAACACCATTGGTGTTAACAGAATCACCTTCAATCAATTGCAAAAGGCAGCTTTTCTGGAACAGATTACATCCTGCAGTAATACTTCTAACACCCTCAAACAACAGCATCTGTCTATCCCAGGGCCTTGGGAAGAACTTGATAGGTTGGATAAAAATGCCATATCCAGTCTAAACATCTGGCTACATGACCAACCATAATAATAATCTATGCATATACTTCCCGATCTGTATTGAAATTGATTAATACCAGATAAGTACAATTCAGTTTTCTATTATTATATAATTTAAATACCTTGGCTGATTCAATTGTATTTTCTCCATATCCAATGAGTAAGCTGCTTAAAAATGGTTATGATTTTAATAAATGGCTTTAAAAACTATCTTGGCCTAGAAAAAAATTATTTCTAGTGAAAAAGCAGTAAACACGATTGAAGCATTAAAGAGTAAATAATTATTTTTCCAAATCCTTTCCTACAAGAATTTTTTTTGTAATTTCAACAATAATTTTAATCTAGCAATTAAATCTGAAGCTAAATTGGAAGACTCCAGTAGAACTTTACATAGAAAGTTTGAATAAACTTTTATCACGAGTTAACATCTACTAGGGACAATACAGTCAGATGTTTTTTCCCCGTAAATCCACTGTATTATTTTTATATGCTGCCAACTATTTTTGTTTCATAAATAAGTGATATAAAACTAAGAAGTATTGGTTACATAAGGCTTTTTGCCATAACACAGAGAACTTGGCTGGTCTCTGAACAAGGTTTGGCAAACCAGCAAATACCAACTATTTTTTCCAGCAAAAATTAGAAAGCTGGAACTGAAGCTGATCTTGTTTAAGTAAAAGGAAGCAAAGTTTTAAAGAGGGTGAGAAAGTATCATTGTTTTAAAACAGGCCAATGGGCAAAAGATTTTATGGGGGAAAAAAATCTAAACAGAAGACTAATAGAAATGAAATATTTCAATAATTGTCCTTTAAAGTTAGACAATATGTCACGGCTTCCCCAAGGTAGTGCCAGACCTCTTAGATTTGTTTGAGTTGCATTCCTATCTATTTGAAGAATGACAGGTTGACAAAAAACGGTGTGTGTGAAAGAGAATCCAGGCAAGGAGGGTGGCAAGATAAGCTTGTAATTATTTCTTGTATTCAGTTCTCAATAACTCAGATGTAATTAACAGTTGAATATGCACATACTTTTTAAAATCATATGGGAGCAATTTCATTAGCAGTCAGTTACTTGGAAGTCAGTGATTATAGTAGCTTGACAATGGTGATATTTCCATTTAAGAAAGAATTCATTTGAGTTGAGCTCATGAAAAAATGATTTCTTCCAAATATTTGGAAATACTCGATAGGAAAGGAGACAAAAGATAATATTTCTTTTCACTGTATGGGATAATGTTATGGGCAATAAAGTAAATATATGTTCTTGAACTATCTAATGAATATAATGCTTCTGAAAAGTCAGTATCCATCATTTTGTATACTGTCTAGTCCAAATAATAAGTCTATAATTTGCCCTATTTCTTTCAGAAATATTCTCACACAGAGGATCCTGGTCAGTGGTGGGATTCAAATTTTTTTATTACCAGTTATGTGGGCGTGGCTTGGTGGGCATGGCATGGCTTGGTGGGCGTGGCTTGGTGGGCATGGCAGGGGAAGGATACTGTAAAATCTTCATTCCCTCCCCACTCCAGGGGAAAGGTTACCACCATTTCTCCAAACTACTCAAACTTGCCGCTACCGGTTCTCCAGAACTGGTCAGAACCTGCTGAATACCACCTCTGATCCTGTAATGAAACCAATAGTATTTTCATGTATACTGAAATTATAGAAATGTAACTCCAGTAATAATGTTGGCAGATTTAATTTTGTAGGTTTAAATTAATTCTTCTGTGGACTGTATGATAGTTTCATACATTAAACTGGATCAGCTAATACGTCTTAACCTGTTGCATCTATTTGTGTTCTATGCTGCCAGTTACACATATGGCTAGTTCCTGATGCAACCTTAAGTGCAACCCTTAACTTTAGTAACATCACCATGATTCAAATGGTAGACTTTCTGTTTAGAGAATGAAGCTTAATTTTCAAATAATCCAGAGAAAGACAAAACACCCATTCAGAAATGATCCTGGAGCTTTCAGTTTGAAGAACAAAGTTCAGTTGAATAAACCAAGGATAAACATACAAATGGAATTGCAGGCAAGATGGTGGTGGTGGAGAGGTTGATTGCCACAAGGACCAGACAAGCTGTAGTTTCACTTCTATAGCTCTTGTCTCAGTTGAATATTTCCTCGCACTTCTTTCTTTCAACTAGATGAATGGTCTTTATCTGCTCTCCTTTTCTTAAATTTGTTGTGTGTTGCTAGGCTCATGGTCTGGATTAGCTCAGCTGATTCAACCTGAACCTGTATCTCCTCAGGTTTCTCTTTCGGCAATTTCTGTGATACAGGCTGAATTCAGTATTCAGCCTGGCCAAGTCCTTTAGCTTTGGTCTCTCTTTGATTCATAATGCTCTGCTATCATTCAGTTGAAGTGATGTTTGACTTTCTTCCTTTTAAGGCCAGATGACAGATTTGATTCATGCGGAAAAAGATCTGGTACAGTCATTAAAAGCATATATTCAAGAGGAAGAAACCAAACTTTCTAAAATAAAAAGGTAACGGAAGAGACTATGTAGTATGGATGTATGTTTGTTTATTTATTTATTTTAACATATTTTACCTTTCTTGGCAGTTGGACATTGTCACGCTGTTATGGGTTTTTTTTTTACATTTAAGCAGAGAGAGTAAGAAGGCTGAAAATCTTCGCAATTTTATCTAAAAGTAAATCCCATTAAATTCAGTAAGGTATTTGCTTTAAGTGATACAATATTTCAGTAGAAATTGCCCTCATTCTACATTCTATGAAAATAGAATGAGGGTAATTTTCATAGAATGTAGAATGAGGGTAATTTCTACTGAAGTATTATATATATTATATACATTCTATGTAGAATGTAGTTGCAGTCACCAAGAGTTGACCATAATTTAGCATAATATTCTACATTAGAAAAGCAAGAGTTTACCACCACCCTGCCCCAAAATTGTCAATGGACTGACAAATCTGAATGTCATCCAATATGAAAAGTAGCTCTTAAGATAGTCATTGGATTAAATTCTTTTGTATCATGTAACCTCAAACCGTAGTAATTTCCCTCTCATGTTTACAACAGGATAACATGAATACACAGTCAGAGCCAGAGACTGTCTTTTAGTAGGTGAACATATAAAGAGAACTGGGGATGAGGTTGAGTCTGAATTTAGGCTGAGCCTGGATTTTATGTGCCTTCTCAGAATTAAGATTCTGAATCCTTTCATGTATAAAATTGAACTCAGTTCTTGCTGACTGCGTTCATGTAGCTCTGTTGGCCATGATACAGAATCGGGTTACCTGTTTCAGTTTCCCCTTCCAATACTAACCAAGGCCAATCCTGCTTAGCTTCTGAGAACAGCCAGGATAGGTTAGATGCTGCCACCTGCTGAGACATTTCTTATCTTTAAAATGCTTACTTGGATTTACCTCGGTGTTTTAATGGACATTTTCCTTAATATAAATGATGCTGTAATATACAACTTTATTAATTGTTCCTTTATTCTGATGGTTTAAATATCAGCCTGAAGCAAATAAATAATAAAACATTTTTAAAGGGAATTGGTCATATAATTTTTTTCAATTTAAAAGTATTATTTAAGTAATAAAAATGCAAGATGGTAGGAAATAATGGCAATGTTTACTTCATTTCCACAACCCAAGATTAAAGGATAAGGATAATTCTAAGAGGATGGGTTGAGAATAAGATATTATCATATTCTTATCTATTCAGGGCTAATAAGCTGAAATGATATTCAATATATGTATATGCTTTTATTTCCCAGCTGGGCTGAGACAATGGAATCCTTAACAGTCAAATCCTCCTCCGATCCAGAAGGTTATCTTGCTCATCCTGTCAATGCCTATAAATTAGTAAAGCGCCTCAACAAAGAATGGCTGGAGCTAGAGAATCTGGTTCTTGAGGACATGACCAAAGGTGACAGTCTTTGGAGAATCATAAATGTAATATCCATATGGATTGCTCTGGAGTTTTTAATCAACCAATTTCCTTCAGTAATATTATTCTATCTACAATCTTTTAATCAATGAGTTTGTTCTCTCTTTGTCCATAATCATAGTCATCTAGCTTAATTCACCCACTCCCTGAACTAATGTGCGAATATGGGATGCAATTATCTCTTGGTTTTTGCACTTCCATGAATTGTGCAGTTAAAGTGCCAAATACCTTCAGGAACGTGTTTGCAAAATTCCACTGATGGGCTATAACTCTAAGCCAACATGTTGATGGTATAAATCACAGGAGGAATTTGTGCCTAAACATTAGCAACCCTTACAGGATGTGAAAGAAACAGTGTGACCAGTCCTCAGTAGTTGTAATTGCATGAGGATATTGGTTAAATGGACTGGTGCTGCTTTTTCTGCTATGTCATATCTCCTATGACTTTAGCATATTTAACTCCTTTCAAAAACAAGTAGTGTTCGAGTCTTCGTACTGCTTTTTTTCTTTCTGTAGAAAAGGAAAGGGAGAAAAAAGTCCCTGCCTAACTTCTCCCCTTTGCTCCAACATGATTCCTCCCATCGGGATAGTGTCTTCAAATTAGGTTACAATTATTTCATGTGCTTTTGAATCATTGTTATTTGGAGCAAAGAAAAGGGTTAAGACAGTTCATTCCTGGAGCTGCTTTTCTACAGGAAGGAGTCTTGACTCATCTCAACTCTAAAATTTATATTTGCGTACAACCTGCAATTAGCCTTTCAGAAATGTTTTAGTAAGCCCTGAGTGGTTGGTGAGACTGAGAAATGTCGATTAGAGAACAGCCAGTTACAGGCTAGGCCTTACTAAAGCGAGTCGTATTTTTGTGTTTGGAGCTGCACTTCTTTTTCCTTGGCCTACTAAAAGACCATGACAGGGATATAATGATGTCATCAGAGAAAGTGATGGGGAGTGTTTTCTTTTTTTTTTCCCTTAAGTTTTGGAGGTTTGGTATTTAAGCTAAGTAGATAAGAGGCACTGTGGTTTCCTGCACGTACTATGGGAGCTGAAAAGGACTTGGGGATGTACTCTGGAGACACAGTTAGAGCAGTTAACACGCAATGGCATGCTTACTGCAATGTAATATGTGAACAAAAAGACTCTATGCACATCTTCAAATCTGTCTGCAGAACAGAATCTCTTTTCCACCCAATAAGATTTGCAAGGAAACTTGTGATGGAAGAATAGGGAATGGCAGTAAGGATTTCTTGCATCCCGGTTTGCTATTTCACCACACAGGTTCTGAGGGTAGTTGTTCTTCTTAGCATTCAGCCTTAGCATTCAGTTGCTCTGTCTGCTTGTTTTCCACTGTACTTCCAGGAAACCTTTTCAATGCACAAGGCAATGGGAGGGGGTTCAGCCAGCTTATCACAGAGTCTTAGGCTAAGAGAGGGGTGCTGTCACAAGGTCACAGAGATGACTTCTGTGGCTAGGGAAGACTTGAACCTGTCTCCACACACCTAATCCAGTAGTTTAACCACTGCCAGTCCTCAGGCAGGGTCTAAGAGCTGGAGACCTCATTTCCTATTTCAGAATTGCTTGTGCTTCTTGGAAGATAAAAGCTTTCTCTGGAAAACTGAATTGTCTTTGGCTTCTTAAAAGTTTGGATGAGAGCAATGTACTCCAGACATATTAGAAAAATAAATGGATGGCAGTAAAGAAAGACCTATTTTCTCCCTAAATATGTCATTAAGTGGCAAAAATATATTGCTTTATTTGGAAGTGGTATCCATTTTGAACTCATAATTTACAAACTAGCCAGAATTAAGAGAATGGGAATCGCTTCTCTAGAAAATCAGAAAAAATCAAAAATATGTTAGACTAAATAAAGTTTGTGTCAATAAGCGAGTAAAACTATAAATGTTTCTTCCTCTCTATTATTGTGATGCCATACAAAGGATTTTTACTAAGATGAAATTTCTCTTTCCTTCCACATCTGGTATTGCAGTATGGAAGCTGCTATTCATATGTGATAAACTGCATAAATCACTTTTCCTTTTTTAGAACCAATAGCCTTTGAAGCTTTTATCTATTGACCACATTAAATCACATGCTTAAGTTTGGCTATCTGAACACAGTTTTACACCCCCCCCCCCCCTAGAATCAGGATTTATAATCTTGCTTTAAAATGCAGCCTAACAAGCAATTATATTTATTTCATTAGTTTTTCTTTTTCTTTTAAAATGTTTTCTATATGTAAGCCTAGATGTTAGCCTTTACAGCTATTTCTCCTCTTTTTTTGCAAAACTATTTTAGACAGGAAAAGGTTGTTTATGAATGCTCTAGTAGTATTAAAGAGGAAACATTGTTTTCTCAGAAATCAACCACATACAGTTTAGGGCAACACTGTGCTTGTGCTTTATGCTAAAAGCATAGAGGATGTGAAGTATGCTGTTTCAGCCAAGGCGTGCCGCTCATGTTTTAATACATCACAAGACCTTATCTCTTGAAGCTTGCATTATATTATACCTTTATATTATGTTATAAAGGGGTTTATACTTTTGTGTCTGCATTACATATAATATGTTGGCCATATGTGAGTAAATACTGGAAGTGGAACCACATCACTCTCACTGTTGGATGTAGGGTGGGTTAGATTAGAGGTTCTTTGCTTTCAGTGATTAAAAGCTATATGTATGAATACATCATTTGTTGGATCACAATTGTCAGGATTTTGGAAAGGACAAAACTTAGAACTGTTTATTTATAAAAAGGAAAAAAAAAGTGTACCATAGATTTCTTCATGGCCATTTATTTCCGAACTTCAGCTAAAACAGCTGAAAACCATGTAATATAGCCCTTTTTAATCAAATCATTTTAAATCCCAAGAACATTTAGTTACTCTGTTAAATATTCTTTGTGGCATCCCCTGTAGTTCTGTTGTTTTACTGGTAGATCTGCACAGTTACCTTGCGCATGAGGATGTCAGGAATTCCTCATTGGTGAAACCCATTCTCCACTTCGTTGTTTAATTGTTCTGATTTCAATTAGCTATTTCTGGTGTTTTTGTTAAAATGTGCTTACTGGCTTTTGAAGCCTCTTCTTTTGATAACCATATGCAGCATGACTAAACTGTTCTTTCATAGTGTCACGAATGCTGTACATATTAATAAATATGGTACGATCTACTAAATACAATACATTGAGTGCACTTTGGTTTGTTACAGACAGCATGGCCGTCTTGTGTTTAATTTTTGCACATCTTGTGCTTTTTTTAAAGTGTCATTTGCGGTTCAAACAATCTTTGTGGAAATGCATGGTTAAATACATATTTAAGATGGATTCAATAATTGTCACAAACTATCAGATCACTTCATTAGAATCTCTGCATTAAAAAACCCATGGTAAATTCATTGCATCACTGGCTACCCTTGTTGAGGTATAGCAATAAACTGTGAGTTGGTCACCAGAACTAAGCTTCAATTTCATGTTTTTTTTCCCTTTTCCAGTCTTTCTTTTCTGTATCCCAAAGGGCAGACAACGGGTTACCCAAATTACAGCGTATCTTGAAACCAGAATTAGAAATGATGATTTGAAGTGGATTTCTAATTGTTTTTAAGAAGCTAACTATAGGCTGCTCAGATATAAAAGGAAGGTGGTTTCTTCAAAGCAAAAAGAGGGAGTGGATTGGAATATTGCAGGAACACTATGAAATTGGAGGTTGGTGGTGAGAGGGAATGTCCAAATATGAAGTTCAGTCCAACTCATCAGTCTGTTTTTTGGCAATTAAATTGCTTCAATGTAGACATGATGACCGAAATATGATGACCAATCAACGTTGTTTCTTCTTTGGACTCAGTTTCTATAAAAGGGACTCCCCAAAGCAATAAGAGTTAGAGGCAGCCCTTATTTTCTCACTGCTTATGTTTATTTTCATTTGCTAACTTGCATTGAATCCATTTTTTTTGCCTGTTTCGTTTATGAGATTTTATCTTCAAGCCAAATAGTAAATAGCAATATATTCTTTGCAATTTGAGAGAGTCTGATGAGAACATTGTTTATTTCTGTTTCAATTTCAACTCTTGGATCCAATAGACCATATTCTCTGGAACAGGAGAGATGTTTTTCATTGAAGATCAATCTGCTATTGATTATAGGCTTCTGAGACACCCGGGTTAACCATTTCTGTCTTGTTCAAATAAAGGCTTTATTACAAATCTGACGGTTCAGCGTCAGTTTTTCCCAGATGAAGAAGATGAGACTGGAGCTGCCAAGGCCTTAATGCGTTTGCAGGACACATACAAGCTGGATTCTGAAACAATATCAAAAGGAGAATTTCCAGGTGATGATTGAAATCTACCTGATGTTTCTATGAATCATAATGATTTTTTAAATTGGGTTCCCTGCTCAATATATATTAAGAAAAACAGTGAATAAGTTATGAAACCATACATTTGTATGCTGTGCCTTATCCTGTATCTGCATGGCTCTATGCCATTTTTTATTTTCTTATTTCCAAAATTATGGTTAGCAATGGTTCACTAGATTTCAGAGAAGCATACCTAGCATTATTGTAAGGGTGTAGAAATAGCTTGGACATGTAGTGCTCTTGTCTAGATTGACTTACATTTCAAACAAACATAGTCTCAATTCTTTTGGTGAATTCTTCGTCAATGCAATTATTCTGGTTGAGATCATTGTGCCGGTCTATAAAGTAGTTTAAAGCCACTATATATTTCAGGAAAAAGAAAAATTATCAAATTATTTAGTTTTCTTAGTTTTACAGATTACTTATGTGATCTTTGGGCCTCACAAATATTTTTAATAGCAAGCTAAGTAACTTACAGGCTTCTTGTGGCTATAAATATTTTTGTGTAATATTTGGTTAATTCAAAAGTTTTATATGCCACATTTACTAATAAAATCCTCAGAAAGTGGCCTCCGTTAAAAACATTTGAATAACAAACTTCAATAGAATAAACCATTAATAAAACCCAGTATTTGGCTCTATCTCATGCTAACCTGGGATTCGTTCCAGTTTTTCACATGGATCAGTTTATTTGGCAACTAGACATGATGAACATCTGGAGTTAAAGGTATACTTTAATCTATTCTATTGTCCACAATCTGGATGACTCTGTTGGGGAAAATCAAATACACAACTAAGCATGGATGTAGGGTAATAGAATACAACTAGACTGTTCTCAGTGGTTTTTGTGTCTAACTGAGGCTCCACAGAAGCCAGGCTATGCTATGCATCTGCTTAATTCTGTGTTCCTTTTAACCACTGAAAACTTTTCCACTGGATGGGGAAGACAGCAAGTTTGAGTGAAAGTGTCTGAGACAGTTGACAGTTTTAAATTTTGAAAAGGCAACTCCCCACCCCATTCTGGATTTTAAAGG
This sequence comes from Psammodynastes pulverulentus, assembly GCA_025802295.1. Taxonomy (NCBI): domain Eukaryota; kingdom Metazoa; phylum Chordata; class Lepidosauria; order Squamata; family Psammodynastidae; genus Psammodynastes; species Psammodynastes pulverulentus. The sequence goes on from JAOYMU010000098.1 coordinate 72,477,406, forward strand.
ATATTGGGGAGGTGTGACAAAGGAGATAGCAGACTCGGAAAGAAATACTTTAGAGTACTTGCTCTTTGATTCCAGCTCTCCTTCCACTTAACTGAAATATAGATATGGCTTTCCTTGAGGCTCGAGGGAAAGAGACTGGGGACTTAATCTCTCAATTCTCTTCAGCTTCCAATTCCACTATTCATGCCGATAGCAATGAGCATTAAGACTGAGGTTTTCTGCTTTTTGTTCTCAAGCTATTTTTAAGTTTTAAGAAAAAAATTGGCATCCTCCCACACGGAAGGAAAAACAGGGCTATTCCCACTCTCAGTGCAGGTTTGGGTTTGGTTGTATTTTTCCCCAAGCAATTTAAAAATTCCTGGTGAGAGAAGGGGGAATGAACTCAAAGGTCATGTACTGAATTAAGTCTGTCATCCGATTCTGAATCTCCTGATACCCTCACCCCTCACCCTGTAGGATTCCAGACTAAAGACAGGAAAGCAAAAAGATGAAGGAACATCAACAATCCAATTCTTGACTGGGTGGTACCCAGGAATGTAATTTTCAAAGCAGCAGGAAGACTGATTATTTTTATCTGGTTTGGAAGATTTGTGAATAGGCAGGAGGGAATTAGAAAAATCTCTCCTTTTCCTGTGTATCTTAGGAACTTTTTTTTGTCCATTTTGTCATAATAATAAAATTGAATCATTTTTTTTCCTCACATGCCTTCATTGTGTAGAACTCTATCAGACAAAAAGCTTAAGCAGGTTTGCCAGATGTACTTAATATGTACTTTTACTAATTTCAGGCACAAAGTATCGATCTACCTTGACAGTGGATGACTGTTTTGGTATGGGGAAAACAGCTTACAATGATGGAGATTATTATCACACGGTGCTGTGGATGCAGCAGGCCCTAAAACAGCATGATAATGGTGAACAGACAACCGTCAGTAAAGCTGACATCTTGGATTATCTCAGCTATGCTGTTTTTCAGCTCGGGGATTTACACAGAGCAATAGAGCTTACAAGACGGTTGGTCATCCTAGGTAAGAAGTACCAATAGGAACTTGCTCCAATCCATAGCAGAAAAGATGCTTTAAAGGGAATGTGGACAGCTTGCTGCCTTGGTTGGCATCTCCTGAAAGAAGCCTCACCTTTTCCTAGTCCCATAAAGCAACTATTTCGTCCTGAAAGATAAGTGCCTGAAGTAAGGAGATGCCCCACAGATTGTTTTACTGTGTCTATGCCTCCTTATTGGATCTTTAACTCAAACATTTGTTTTCTTGGGAGCACATGGCTCCATGCTTCTTTAAGGACGAACCAACAAATCCAGCAGATATGTCCCCATTTCCTGCAAAGCACTTTTTTTTTTGCCTCTGATCCAAATAGCTGCATATCCCAAGTAATGCATTTTTCCTCAGAGGCTTATGGAATTTCTGATCTGAGAAGCCTCTCTAGCCTGCCTAGAAAGATTCCAGATGAAGTATTTCCACTGGTGCTCCAAAAGTATAAAAGTGAGGGTTCTGTGATCACCATGGTGAAGAATCCCTGTCACTTGACAGCATAGGATCCCCCTTAACTGCTTCTCCTGTACTTTTGAATGAAGACAGTGCTAACTTATCCTGAATTCTGCTGAGACAAAGTGAAACTAATGCTGACTTTTAGATCTTTTAATCCAGATTTCCAAATTCTCAGCAGACCATACCATTTCATTAACTTTTCTTCAGTGAGATTATTTACTCTTGTTTCCCTTAACTATAAAGGTGATTGATAATAAATTCCAGAAACGAGAACATCTGCTACTACTCAGAGCTGTTATTTGTTTGGATTATAGTGCAGTTTATCTAAGGCAAAATAACAATCCAATCTATTTCTGTCAGGATTGCATTGAAATCTACAGTGGAATCTTACATTTTTTTTTACTTTTAATGGGTAATTTTCCTCCTTATTCCTCTGAATATATTTTAAATATATAAGCTGTCTGATCAGCCTTGGTGGCGCAGAAGATAGGATGCAGTAATTATAATTGCAGACTTCTGTTAACAAGCCAGCTGCCTGTAATTTGGCAGATCGAATCTCTCCAGACTCAAGG
>JAOYMU010000098.1:72525817-72539073 GCA_025802295.1 Psammodynastes pulverulentus
CCTGCTGTCACCCCAGAGTTCCCCAGCCAGCATAGTTGGCTGGGGAACTCTGGGAGTTGAAGTCCACAAGTCTTAAAATTGACAAGTTGGGACATCCCTGATGTAGACCTATTCAGTCTAATTATTGATTAGATACAACTCAAGTTCATTAAAGAGAATAATGTATTTGATTAGACAGAATTTTTATATATGTTCTCCCAATCAGTACTGCATTGATTCAAAAAAAATAAAAACTGACAGTCAAACTCTGTATATATTTGTTCAAAGTTATAAAATGTAGATTTCATAATTCAAAATCAAAAAACAAATTCCACTGAATGCTCAGGCACTCAGGAGGATGTAACTTGAGTAAGTGAAATTTAATACTCTTACCATGCTTTCATTCTTGGGTTTCACTGTATTCTGCAAAGGACACAATAAAGTTAGAAAGTTAGAAACAGACATTTAGAAAATGCAGTTTAGACAAAAATAGTCAGCTTCATTTAATAGTTACAGCATACCTCTTTCATTAATTTAGTTAACAATTTCATTGTTTCCGAAAAGATGGGTATGAATGTAGGCATGCAACTGGCATACGCTCCAATGCAAAGAAAAATCAAGCAATGAGACAACATTATGATATTAGCAGAAAGCTCTCTTGCACTGATTCTGGCAATCTTTGATCTTGATATATATATACATGTACACAGACACATGATGCTAAAGGAAATGATTAATATCATACTTCAGAGTGGAGGGAGTAGGAAATTACCTTGAATAATGGAATCTCCAAATTGCTTATCTCACTCTGAGGTATACCTAATTTGATATGATGACTATTATCACTTTAAAAGAAAATATATGCCAACATGGGCACAATCCAGAAAATAAGAAATACCTGTTTGATTGTGTGAAAATAACTAGGTGGGCTGAGTGGGATCTCCTTGCTTATGATCAGCTGTCCACTCCAGATCCCCATGGATATTTTGCTCGAAAAGATGCTCTCAAAAGACTGAAATAGTTCAGTTTGGATGAAAGATTATTAAAATTCTATCAATAAGGCCTCAAGGAATAGGTCATCTGCCACTTGTAGTTGACAAGATTACCTAATTCCAGTCTAGAGGAGCCCATTATGTACAGTTTAGTTTATTTCATTTTATTGATTACCTCATGGGCCATATCAAAGTGTAAAGTTCCAAACATAAATTATTACTAAAATCCGATAAAAATGATTTAAAAATGAATTGGAATACAATAATTTAATATATGGATAGATAAAATACGATAAAATTATTTCCTGTAGAGGATTGCAACCTAAGTTTTGCAATACAGATGAGACTTTCATCAGTGAAATTACCAAAGTGAATTTGAAGTAAGTAACTTGGAGGAAATGGGAGTGTTTTGATTCCTGTAAAAACTTTGAGGCTACATATCTAGACAGGGCTAGAACGGGAAGGGGACACTATAAGTTACCAGCCAGTTTTTCCAACTCACTCATGTCTTAGGACTTCTGGGGTGGAAGACAAGATACACATCCGCATCCTTATCTAGATTTTCCACAGTTCTTATCAGGATGGCTGTATCTTTCCTTTTCTATCTAACTGGTCAACCACAACTGATGTGTTGCTATAGATTGCTTTTTATATTAATTGCAGTGGAAAACTAGGGGAGGCGTAAGGGTGATCTTTGTTCTCAGCAAACTATCTCAGGATTGTTCTTTCTTCACTGCACTTAACAAAGAGAGAAGTCAACTTCTAAGCTTCAGGTTGCCCACATAGGTATTACAATGTTATGATTTTTAAAGATTATTTTTCATCGTCAATCTAGTATAATTTTGACTTAAATTAATTAAGTGCTGTTGTCATTTACAGCTTGGCTTTGGCCAATAATAGATAAAACAGGTAACAGGCAACACTTCCTGAGAATAAATTCATTGCACAGGCAGAAGATTTGAGCTGTGGGCAAAAGGTAGATTGGGAACTAAGAGATAGATAAAATACTTTCAAAATATCTAGAGATCTAACTGTTGTTTAGCAGCACCAAAAAGGCACCATCACATCTAAATTCTCTTTTCAATGGGTTGCAAATCTATCAACAGAATAAGATAAAGAAGATAATATTATTGGCTCAGGGTTGAATTGTGGAATCCTTGGTGCTCTCTGAGCTTGGAGACTGCTTGCGGATATTACTAGTAGCAGAATGATGGTGTTATCTAGTTAGATAATTAAATTTCTGCAAACTCAGAGAGCAGTAAGGACTTCATAGAACCAGATCTGGGCTGTCCCTGGGCTCCAGATGGCCATGATATGGCAGCAAAGGAGCTCTCTATAACTGTGCTGCTCCTTAGCGGTAGTTTTTCAGTTCATATCCAATATTCTATCCTCCCCAAGTACCTACCTCACTGCTGCCACTGGTACATATGATTGTTTCAGCTGCTGGCTTCCTTTTGTTCCAAGGTGACAAACTTCCTAGTGTATCCTGGGAACATCAGATTGGAAGCAGTTGATTTCACTTTATACATGAATATATGCTCGGGGTGGGCTACTATCAGTTTGGACCGGTTCGGGCAAACCCTTCGTTCCGGCGATCAGTTGGCACCGCCCACCTGCCCCTGCCCTAGTCCGTCCTATATTTCTGTGTTTTGCAGCCCAGCTGATCCGTGGAGCACAGCGGATCGCCACGCCTCAGCCGTTTTACTCACCAGGGCTGCAGTAGAGGTATGTTTTAGAACTGAAAATGGGCGATTTGCAAACGCTTTGTGCAGTTGTTACACCAGTTGAATCCCACCAATATGCTCTTGTCTTGGACATCTCTAAATTAGCCTGGTGAAATGAAACTTGGAGCAGTGAAACCAAGAATACTTTTTCATGTTGAAAGATTGTGAAATGAGTTCTGAGTCTGGAAATCAGCTTCTGAGTTCTGGGCATTGTTTCTTAATTCTGTTACATTACACTGCCCTTCAGTTGATATTCTCCTGAAAAGCCAAATAAACCTGAAGTTTTATTTACTTTGAAGATGACATCAGTTCTTTTTATATTATAGCCTTGGCCATTGGGAATTAGGTTACCGTGTTTAAGCAATCATTGGCAACTGAGAGATCAGAAATGTTAAAAAGCAGCCATGCTTTTTAATTGCTATGTCTTTACCTCCCTGGGTTTTTGAAGGGAAATCAGTATTTAGGGAGGTGATGCTTTTAATGAAGAGTTAAAGAATAATGAAACTTCCCAGAGAAGTTCCAATTCTGTAGTGTGGAGGCTGAAAAAGGCAGAAGCAAAGAGAATCTTTTAGAATTACTAGTAGTTGAAATGATTTTGATGTTTTAAAGGAGGGAAAATTCTTAATAGCAGTAGGACCTGTTTTAGTTCATTAATAATAACTTCAATTCTTCTGGTAACAGAGTTTTTAAGTCACATTGCAAAGACGAAGTTTTAATTCTTTATTATAAAACAGTTTGAAAGCTTGGGACAATCAGAAGACTGTTTGGTGCCAAAATGACGGATGAGTCTCCATTCAGAAGACACATTACCCCCAGTGTGCCATTTTACCTTGTAGGCATGCTTTTCTCCCCAACAACCCACTTACTAGAAGAATATGGAGTAAAGTCATGGATTTCCATTTTTGAAATGGAGTTATGAAGAAAAGTATTATGGTATGAAGGACTTTGGTGATAAACCCACCACTTTCAACTTACTAGGCCTAGGAGAAGCTGAGATCCACATGGAAAGAACTAGTCACAGGGCCAATCAGGCATTGGTTTAATTAAATATCAGTCTGCCAACTGCATCATTCCCAAAATTGACTGTGTTTGCACAGCCAGTCCTGTTAATATTATTTATCCTAAAAACTCCAGATATTTCTTGGCTGTTTTTTTTCCCCCCAGGAAAAAAATAACCCTTCCAACTTTTTCTGTCGCAAGAGACGAAATCGAGCAGGGGCATTTTTTAATGGACTAAGCGAGATGCAGTCTCCTCTCTGATCAGATTGTTTCCAGAAATTAAGTGGAGGGCAGAGAATGCCCATGAATATAATAGGACGGCATCCTGCCATCCCTGCTTCCCAGTCCATTTACCCACTCACTCCATCCCCAATTAGCTTTGGTAGGTAAACAAGAACTAATTTCTTTTTCTTTTTTTAAACTGCTGCAATGAAAGAGTAAGAATAAACCAAGCATTATTCATACTTGTATAGATTTTCATACAGAAATCTAAAGGATAAAAATGGCAGTGCTTGGAGCCTGCAGCTACAATGTTATTCAGCTCTCCAAGTACACAAATACCATACGTACATCTGCGACAGCTGTGAGTTATGTGTCTTGTGATCATTTTATAAACAACAGCAGACATTGCACCACATCTATTGGTTTAATTAAAATATGCAGAGCCTTCTCACTATCCCAAATATCTCAGGGGGCCACGGCGCACTCAATACTGAGAAATAATTGGTTAACTTTATAATAGTGATTCTGTCTCTGGTGAGACTCCTGTGCAATCCACCTTCATTGAGTGGTCTTGTGCATATTTTGAACATTTTCAAACCAGTTCTAGAAAATACAGATTAAATATGAGGGAGTTAAGCTGGACTTCGTGCGTTCATGTAGTTTTCTAGCGCATTGCCTCTTTTTTTTGTTATTTTTTACTTTCTGGTCTATCTCACAGCGTTGATATTCTTGATGTTATTAATCAGGCAATGAAATGTCTGCAAGCAAACCACCAAGTTCAGAGGGCACCAAGGATTCTACAGTTCAACCATAAGCTACGTATATTCTCTTCTATAAAAGGAGAACAAACCATGGCAAGAGCACTGATTTAGCATAAAATGGGAAGTCTTCATTGCCCTGTCATCTAAAGGAAGTAAAATGAACTCACACTAGTAATATATTTTGTCACTCTCAAAATATCTGCCTAGTAATTTATATGATATATATTTATGTGCTAACTGACAATGCCAAAAGACTCTCCAGTTATAGTTACTACTTTCTTTTTGTGTGTCCTATGCTGTTAAATATCAAAGAGTTTAGGTTACTACCAGTCCCTCTTTGAACCTATTGAGCCAAGAGAACTGAGAAACTTATTAAAGAAACATTAGTTGCTCAGTGAGGACTCTACTAGATTGTCATGGGAGAGAAGTTTTAGACTGCCAATCTAATGAGAGGAGAGAACTAGGGAGCACATTTATTAGAGGTTGTCAACTGGCAAAGGAGTCAGAAGTATGGCCTCCTCAGGACTAACCGTTTTAATTGCTGTCCTTGTGAATTCTGCACTTTGGCAGCTGGGCTTTGTGAGTTTTATAGTTATCTTTCTGAACTCTGTGTCATCTATTGTGAATTCAGTGTTTCTGCAGCTGAGTCTTGGGTGTAGTTCTGAAACTCATATTGTAAGACTCCTCAACATGGTCCTGTCTCAACAATGTCTGAAAGTAGTTCCAAAGTTACCAGTTACACAATGCCTTATTCTTCTAGTCCAGACTCTCTCCCTCTCCCTCTCCCTCTCCCTCTCCCTCTCCCTCTTTCTATCTATCTATCTATCTATCTATCTATCTATCTATCTATCTATCTATCTATCTATCTATCTAAATCTAAGACATGGGTGGACAACTATTCCCTTTTATGACCCGTGATGTTCAATTCCCAGAATTCCTGAGCCAGAATTCCTGGCTGACTCAGGAATCCTGGAAGTCGAAATCCAAAGTTCGTAAAGGGGACATTGTTGCCCACCCGTGATCTAAGAAGTCTGAGTTTTGGGCTTAATTTTGGTCAGATAAAAACCAAACTAAGAATATTCAACTAAGACATACCTGTAACATAACTGCCACGGTTTAATATATGTAAGATTTCAGAATCCAAGGCTATAGGATGTAGTAAAATCCCTGTTTTGCCAATGAATATTGGAATAGTGCTGTAAGAGTAAAATTACTCTAGTTATTTTAGTTGGTCATCCCACCAATGCTAAGGGGTTTTCTGTCAGTGGTGTAATTAGTATTGGATGGAACCTTGGACAAAGATGTAGATGGCACTGAGGAGGAGGAGGAGCAATTTAGTATTGACCTTCAGCTACAGTTCAAACAGAGGATACCTTAATTAGAGGACTGTTCCTTGTTGGCTCTGAGACAACAGAAAGCAGGATCACAGCCAAGTACCTTAGACTTATGTACCACTTGTAAATAATGAAACAGCAGGGAGCCATCTCAGTGACTTTAGTTCAGATTTATTTCATGGAACCTAAGCCAAAATCAGTCAGTATCTCAACTGAAAATAAGATGAAAGATCCTCATCACAATGTTAGCTGGATAATAATAAAAGAAGATTATTTTTTTGCAAAACCTAAGCAATATCTTAAGCTAAGGAATACTTTATATATTGGGTTATTGATATAACACAATTTCATATAAAAAGCAAAATATTATTTGTATTTGTATTGTGTCTGCATTAATTGAAATGAATATGAGAACTGCAGTTCCTGACTTTCTTATAGTAGACACATGTGGATTTCATCTTCCGGAGTTTGATAATTTCTTCCCGGAAAGTTGAAGAGATCATTTGTCTTGTCTCCACTTTTAGAGAATATGTCTTCCTTTGCTTAAAATGATACTGCTAAATTATGGGAGAACAGTGAAAGAACAGATTCCATCATATCTCATGTTTGCGTCAATCCTAAGCAATTAATTCTTTTTTAATCTAGTATTTGTGGGGGTCTAGGGACTCCACAGAAGCAAAAGCAAACTGGATCTAAATCTAAGGAAATGTTGTCATTCTAAGGAAATCATCCTGTGTCCTTTTTCCCATCTGGGTAAAAGATGGATATCCTCTTAATCATAGCATCCCCAGCGATCCAGGATGTAAAAAAGGAACCAGGTTAGAAATGTATTTATGCTAATAATAAGTTAATTAAATAATCTACATTTTCCCTTAAATGCCTTCTGCCCATCTAATACTCCTGGTTAACATGTTTTGAGATTATAGAGGCAGATCAGTTCTTCTGAATTCCAATGGCTTGGTTGTCTAGGACTGCAAGGCCATAAGAAGAACCTGAGCATTAAATTGAAGCCAGGAAGTGTTAGAATCTGGATTCTACATCCATTGGGTGATGATCCCTTGGGTCCTCATATCAGAGATACTTTCTTATGGTACTTAAGCAAAGAAACAGAAAGATCACCAGTGGGCAAAAAAGCAGGGGAGCAAGAGTGACTTCATACTTGCCCCTTGACTCTCTTTGTAGAAAGCGGGCAAGGAGTTTTGTAAATAATGATGGCCTCGTGACAACAGTAATGCAGTGATGTGGCAGCACTGAAGCTGTCAAATTTCAAGATCTCACGGATCCCAGATTTTGGATGCATTCTGTCAGTTAGCCCATGTGAGGTATGTTGATTCAAAAATTGTCTTATGGTGCACTGTTTCACCAATTGAAGGTTTCAAACAATCAAGCTGTCATAAGCTTTTTAGTAGGTAGTGTGCAGATTTCAGGACCCAAGAGCACTTAGCCAGAAATGCAAATGCTGTTGTAGAACCAGGTGACCAAAAGTCAATCTTTCCGAAAAGAAAAAAATTGTCATATTTTTTTTTAAAAAACCACAAAAACACCCAGTACTTTACCCTATATTGGAAAGCCTTAAAGCTCTCACTTCTGGAAGAAATGAGTTCACAAAGAAGGGTCACTTTCATACTCCTTGAAGAATATCCTGATAAGAGATGACCTTCAGCAGGGACTTTCTTGTTGCATTTTGTCAGCCTCACCTGGTAAACCGATAGGAATTATAACCAGATCAGCTAATTTCTCTTTATTGTAAAGCTACATTGACAGAATCTTGAAAGTCTGAAAGTACAGTTCTTCCCTCTTCTTCTTTACAGCCCAAGAATCTAAGGAGACTACTTTCTGAACCCTTCACCTGCCCACTATCCAGCTGCAGGCTATGCTGTCTCTTATTTGATTGAGCTCTTGGCAGTGTTCACCAAGTCTCACAAGGTTTTCCTATAAGACATTAAAACCCCTTGGGCAGACAAATTTAAAATGAAACCGGAAGTCTCAGTAATATCCATGTTCCAAACTGAATAATTGCCAATATCTTAAAGTGCACTTAGAAACAAACCAGAAACCAATTCAGTTCTTATAGCAGAAGTGTGAGAAGTCAGTAACTGGTCTTAGCAATTCTGTTTTTATAAGCCACATGTCTTAAAAAGCAAACTGATGATGGGAAAAGGAATTAAAATGTAGGGAAAATATTCTGGAGTATCACTGAAAAGTCAGAGATTATTTTCTTTACTAAGTGATTGTGTTCTTCCATAAGACAGAAGAAAGAACTTGTTTGAAAAGTGACACTTTTGTGCTTACAAAAATCTAGATTATCATCGTTATCATTTCTCATCTATGCAGGATGTGGTTGATGAAATTGAGAATCTGAAGACATTCATAGAAAGAGTGAACATGCAAGTGATACATGAAATATGGAAAAGTATATTGCAGATTTTTTTTTAAAGCAAATTGGAAACAAGAATTCCCTACGAGAGGGGGATTTTCAGGTGTAGAGCCAGAAAATTCTCAGTGGGTGTTGGTGTGTCTATTCATTCATCCTTTTAATCCTCATATAGGTTTGCTTGTCAATAATTGTGGTCCTTAGGATAAAATTGTTTTTGAAATATGAATAGCCAGCCCTATGGTTATTGGATTCTGTCACATGGCTTGAGCAGATTTGCAAAGCCTACCGGAAATAAACAATTTCCACTTGATTTTTTATGTAGAACAGAGAATGTAATGGGTAGTTCAATTATAATTGTACCTAAATAATTGGGACAGGAGTACAATAATAAGGTAATGAGGGATGTAATGTCTTCAACTTCCTGACTGCATGCAACCTGTCTCAAAACCCACATAGGTCCCTGTTAAAAGGCGCCAGAGTTCCCCCAACATAGCCATTATTGGGGCCATTTAAAGGGAGAACAAAACCAGGGGAATATCTTGTAGTCTAAATTGAATTGAACTGTTCTAGGTCATAAACACCTTAGTCTCTTTTTCACCTGAGAAGGAAACACCACACACACACACACACGGAGACAGACATAAAAACATAGACACATACTGAATATGATATTACACGATACGCTGTACATGATATATGATACCATACCATACCATACCATACCATACTATACCATACCATACCATAATGTTATAATAAATACATAGAATAATGTTTGCTATTTTATTCTTTCCTATCTTCTCTTTCTTAGCTTGGAGATCTTTTTGCTTAATCATCTCTTAATTTGTTCTTTTTTTCTCTAATTGGAAGCCCATTTTTATTCTTTTCTTGCCTTGTAGCCCTTCCAAATATCCCATTTTCAGGCACCTGCTGCACATTCCTTCTAATTTTTTCAGGTAAGAAAATTTCACATAGCCCATTGGGCGGAGGGAATTTCTATAAAACATGGCTTTTCTTAATGAGTTTTGCATTGCTGAGGCCAAACAGGCTATTATCTTGAAAATATAAATGAGAAATGATCCAATGCATACTCCGGAGCTGGCAGTAGAGTCAGACAGTAGTGAGGAGGCTGGGGAGGAACTGGGCCAGCCTTGGAGGCTGAGGAAGGCTCAGATGAGGGATCTGCATCAGAGGCAGAGATGGGACCAGGGCAGGCTGACAGTCATCAGCTGCCTTCGGGCTCAGATAGCAGTGAGATGGGGAGGGGGGCTTCTGTAACTGGTTACCAGCCTGTGCATGAGCAGAGCTGCCAAAAGGAAGGTACAATTAAGAACTCAGGGTCCACGTGGGAGCAAGGCCACAGGTGGATGATAAATGGCCCCTCCCATCAGGATTAAAAGGGAAGCAAAAGGGAAGGGGGCTTTTGCAGGAAGCAACTCACTCATTCATTCGTCTGTTCGTCCCAGCCTCATAAACTTTTGTCTGTGTATCTCAGCCCTCCCCTGTCAGCTCTGAGTGTGGAATTTTACCGGGCAGTGATTCCAGGATTGATAAAGGACTGAACTAATCAGTCTACTTTCGTAAGACTGTTTGCCAAGCCGTGGGCTGACTGTGAATGAAATAAATTCACCTTAATATAATAAAAGAGGTTTTTGCTGGGACTCAGAATTGACTTAGTGCTTCTTGGGAAGGCCTAGGACAGAACAATTCCATTAGTTTCTTCAGAGTTAATTTTGGTATGCATGGATATCTGTACCATTGTTTTCCATTGATGTGTTGTGCATTCCTCTCCCATCTAAATAATGAAATAAACTCATAGATTGGGCCTCCATGTGATAAAGTTACCCAAATCACTTTTATTTTCTGCTATAGCCCCAATCCTTCTTTCAAAGTTGAAAAGTAACAGAATGGAAGAATTAGACAGATTTTGAATATGAATAATCATTTCATTCCCTTTTTTTTTTTTTTTTTTGCAGCGGTAAATCTACCTTTGTTATGATCTTGCTTCCATTTCAGCTGGGAAAAAAAAGTGGTTAAAAAAAAGTAGCATCAAAATGTTTTTTAAAAAACCAAATGTAAACAATCTTCTGAACCATATGACTTCTGGCCTTCTTTTTTCATTCAAACAATATAAGAAATCACAACCAGTTCTTTCTGGATTGCATTTGCTGCCAGAAATGACAAGATTGCTATTCTGATATGTCCCACAACCTGAACTGATTTTTCATTAATCTGATTTTGGATGACATGTTGCAGACCTTGGCAGGAGAGTATTTGAGAAAAATAACTTCGCTCTTCTTTCTTTTCCCAATTTACCACTGAATCCTCTGCAAACCTTTCACAGGGGGTGGGGCAGGCCATGAGACTTGCTTTTTGGAATGGCCTACAGAATGAGAGGCTCTGAAATCAAGGCAGATAAGGAAAATCATAGGAAGCTAACTTCCTAAGGCCACCAGTATTATTTGACCATGAGATGTGCTCCAAGGACAGGGTTCAAGGCAACACATTAAGCCAAAACATACTTCATTTTGTATGTTGTGTGAACCTAGTCAATTTATGACTATCACTGAGTATTGTATCTTATGATTTATGATGATCATAAGATGATTATGATCATGATCTATCACTTGTAGCTTGTATGTACACCAAGAGCTTATGCACTAGAGGCAAATTCCTTGTGTGTCCAATCATACTTGACCAATAAAGAATTCTATTATTCATCCAGCCATGGTTAAATAAATGTTTATAGTGTAGTACCATAGAACCAACATGTATTGTTTACATGGCTTTTAAGATTCAGGGTTCCCTTTTCTTGCTTATTTATGTTTATTTATTAATATGGCTAACTGATAAAAGCATTACTCAATAATGGAAATAATGGAAAAAGCTGTGCTTTGTCCTGAAATACTAAATTCCAATATAATGAGGAAATCAAAAGCATCACAATTGGGCAGGATAAATACAGTATATATTCAAGTATAAATCTCTTTCGATATTATGGCTCTCAATCTGTTACAATGTCCAAAAAGCTGGACAAGGCAATCAGCGAATGCTCCTAATTTACAGATATCCAATATTGGTGTGAAAGATAAATTTTTTTAAAAAATGCCAACTAATATTTGTTGTTCTTATGGCACAAGATCATTTGTTCTGATGCTTCCCAGTGACTAGTATTGGGAAGCTGTTTCCTTTGCTTTGGAGGCAGCTGGTGATCTTGGTCTCATGTTTCTGCTGATAAATGCCAAGCCTATGTGGAATTAGACTACCTTCACCCAAGACTTGGTTGTAACAACCTGGCATATATTAGTGAAAACTGTCTAGATAAGGGCCGTGATATTGCCTTTTGGGTGGTCTATCAGAGTCAGGAAGGGCAGGAGGATTTACCTTAGGGGACACCTTACCTTTGACCAAAGATTTGCTTTGAAGGCAATGAGGTGTGAAGCTCTGTTTAAAATAGACCAATAAGAATGGAATAAACCTGTACTGGCTACCCTTTTACCCAGTTGAATTGCTTTCTGAGTTCTCTAAGTGAGTCTCTGGGTTGGGATTGAATTCCCTCACTTTACACTGTGAAGAAACTTCAGTCTCCATGCCCTGGGAGTATTTGCTCTCCACAGTGACCATCGTAATCTTTGTTCAATACATGCATATTGGACCTTGCCTATGCCTTGGAGCAGTTCTAGCTGATCTGGACATGTAGGGCATTACTTCTTACCTATCGTCATGGTCAGATCACTTCCTAGACCTGTTAAGAGCAACTGGTACCCAAGAACTCTTTAGGGCTAGGATATTTATTAGAATGCTCTTCCCCATTTGTCTGATGGATCTGAAGAATTTTAGAGGATGCTTGAAGGAGCCTCAAAGGGATCTGACAGGTAGTTCGATTGGTTGCCTGGTCAGTCTATTGCCGTGATGGCGAACCTATGGCATGCATGCCACAGGTTCAGTGGTGGGATTCAAAAAAATTTACTACTGGTTCTGTGGGTGTGGCTTGCTAGGTGTGGTATGACTTGGTGGGTGTGGCTTGGTAGACATGGCAGTGGAAGGATACTGTAAAATCTCCATTCCCACCCCACCCCTGGGGGAAGATTACTACAAAAACCCATTCCCTCCCCTACTACTCGAATACTCAAACTTTCCACTACCGGTTCTCCGAACTACTCAAATTTTCCGCTGCCGGTTCTCCAGAACTGGTCAGAACCTGCTGAATACCACCTCTGCACTGGTGGCACGCAGAGCCTCTCTGTGGGCACACAAGCCGTTGCCCCAGCTCAGCTTCACCGCATACATGCACCTCCTGCCGACCAGCTGGTCTCAGCCACACATGAGGGGGGCAGAGCGCATGCGCGGAGGATGCATGTGCATTGCATTTTGGGGTGCACATGCATGCTTTGGGCAATAGGTGCCGAAAAGGTTATCCATCACTGGTCTGTTGGCATCGGGGGGTACTCTTTATAGAATTTCTCTGCTCTGAAACAATTTCTTACAGCCTCTGACTTTACCTAGGGTTCAACTGAAAAAGGTTGCCTGCTGAACTTTACAAAATCTTGGTTTCTACAGTCTAGTCCTGAGAGCCCACTATGGAGCCACAGTGTTTATTGCAAGAAGCATCTCAGTGGGGACTTAAATATTTTGAAGTATCCAGATTGCCTTCTCCTAGTTTGTTCATTCCCTCAGAAGAAAATGTTTTTCTTCCCATGTAGCCCATGTTTTCTTATTATGGTGGAAATTGTATTATAGCAATAGCAATAGCACTTAGAATTATATACTGCTTTATAGTGCTTTTTACAACCCTCTCTAAGCGGTTTACAGAATCAGCATATTGCCCCCACAGTTTGGGTCCTCATTTTACCCACCTCGGAAGGATG
>JAOYMU010000098.1:72622437-72635558 GCA_025802295.1 Psammodynastes pulverulentus
GAAATAAGACATTTTGTCCATCTGCAACCCAAGCATTGCATTTCCTCTCGTCTCATCCCTCCTCTGGATTGCCTGCATCTCCACCTCCAGTCCTTCCACTTTCTTCTTGTTTTCTTCCGACACCTGCTGGACAGCATTTAAATCTTTTTTAATGGCAGCAATTTCAGATTTTATTTCCAATTGTCCTTTTTGCAAGTCATCAAGTTTATCAAGTTTTTTGTCCACAATGCCCAATGTTGCCAAAATTCTCTCCATCTCACCAGCAGCTGGTCTCTGACCTTTTGCCATCTTAGTAGTGATGTTGTGAAGTCCTCAGGTGGGCAAAGGCAGCCAGAAAAGGGAAAAATTTCCTTTTAAATTCCCTGCAGTTTGCTCAGGTACCACCAAGGGGCGCTCACAGGAGCAGTGAGTCCAGAGTGTAGAAAGTCAAGCAGGAAACTGAGGGGAAGTGATGTCACCGAAATTTCCATAGTGGAGCCGGAAGTCAGTCGCAGCCATTGTTTTTCAGAGGGAGGGGGGCTTCCAGCCTTCTCTCCCGAGTCCTTTCACATTCAATCCCCTCCGGAGCTCACCAAGGCAAGTGGTCTGGTTATTTTTCAATCTTCTCTCTAGCAATAACCATGCGTCCTTCCCAGCTGTGGGGGGGGGGAAAGGCCACCCCCACGCTCCAGGACGCTTCAATCCGCCGCTTACCAGTCTCAAATCTCCCTTCTCCTTCCTCTCCAAGCACCTTCAAGCCTCTTCTCCTTCATAGGCCGCCCTGACTGCTTTAGAAAAGCCCCGGGTCCACTGGGCACAGTGGCACGGACGACCACCATTGCAATGGCCGCCGCCTGACACCGCCAACCTCGCTGAGCCTCGGGCGCGCCAGCATTGGTGACCCAGCCCTGGGATTCGGCTGGGGGCCCCTGGCAAAAGCCGCCCTTCGACGGCAGGCGCCCTCTGCGGACGCCTGGCCCCTAGGGACCTCAGAGACGGTTGGTTTCGGGCGCTGGGGGCAGGAGCAGGCCTCTTCAGCATCCGTTGCCACCGGAACCAGAAAGTCGAATCTCCATCAATTGCTTCTTGTCTTGTCATAATAGATGTCAGAATAGAAACTTGTATCCCTATTTTGAAAGTTTCTAGAGAAAATCTATGTAATCACTAAGAGTCAACACCCACTTGATGGCACATAATCATTTTTAAAGTAATGTTTAGGTCAGCCCTTTGGCTTCTGTTTAACTGATTTAAGTCTGGGAACATTTTAAAATTACACTGTGATTTATTATGCTGAAATTATAAGTTGAATTTTGGCCTTCAACCTTATGGAGCATTATTTCTCTGCTCTACAATTGTGAGACCCTGTCAACTTAATTTCATTATTTCTTCTCTGGATTCTGCAGAGGTGGCCATTTCAGTCTTTGAAAAGATGCAAGTACAAGAGATTCTAAGGAATTTACGCCTTCCAGAATTTGAAGACTTCAGCCAGTTTTTCCGAAGCCTGCCAGCTTCTACTTTGGTGGGCATTGGTGCCTTTGCAGCTATTATTGCATATTGGCTTGTCAACCGTCCCAAAGCGGTAAAACCACCATGTGATCTCCTAATGCAATCAGAAGAAATTGAGGTGAGGATTATCTTGATATAATTAAATTTTATAACATGCCTTTTCTCAGCAGTGTTTTAATTAGCACATGCTGTTCCATGTATTGCATTGATCTTTTGACAATATTCATAAGTAGATTTGTAAATATTCTGGCCTGTCCATCTAATAATTAATACAATGGCTGACCCAGAGAAGCTTTTCTGGACCTTAATTGGGAGAGACATGCTGCTCTACAAAATGTGAAGTTCACGTTTAGGTACATGAAAAGAATCTGCAAGTGATTCAAAGTATGCATTTTATAGGATGTATTCTTTGTGTGATGACGTATTTGTCTATTTAATAGATGGCTTGATTCTTTATTCAAATGTTGTCTTAGCAAGATTTTCAGGAGAAAAAATTGTCAGGTGAAGAGTGAGGTTAACTCTGTGGAACTGTATGAATTAAGGTTCTGTCTCTTATTATCTGCTTATTAGAAGAAACCATATTAGTGAATATGGTAATCCAAATAATACTTCAGCATTTAATTAGCTTGTTGTTGGTTAATAATCCAATTAATTATGGTAGAATGTGGTTAATTGAAAATCTGATTCAGGAAAAAAATATCTTTAAAAAAGATGGCACTACATATTAATGATGTTTTTACTGGGTAAAGGTAAAGATAAAGGTTCTCCTCGCACATATGTGCTAGTCATTCTCAACTCTAGGGGGCGGTGTTCATCTCCATTTCAAAGCCAAAGAGCTAGCGCTGTCCGAAGACATCTCCGTGGTCATGTGGCCAGCATGACTAAATGCCAAAGGCGCACGGAACACTGTTATCTTCCCTCCAAAGGTGGTCCCTATATTTCTACTTGCATTTTTTACGTGCTTTCGAACTGCTAGGTTGGCAGAAGCTGGGACAAGTAACAGGAGCTTACCCCATTATGCAGCACTAGGGATTTGAACCGCTAAACTGCCGACCTTTCTATTGACAAGCTCAGTATCTTAGCCACTGAGCCACCACGTCCTTTATAATAATAATCCAGTTAGTTATGGCAGAATGTGGTGAATTGAAAATCTGGTTCAGGAAAAAAATATCTTTAAAAAAGATGGCATTACATATTAATGACGTTTTTACTGGGTAGGTTTCCTGAATAACATGGATGATGCAATCAATTCTCTTAAGATTTTTGTTGTTTATTTGTTTGAAATATGCTGTGTCCTTGGAGACATATTTTTAAAAGCACAGACAAACCAATTAATTAATCTATTGAGATTCCTTTTATAGTATCTAAGAATCTTCATTATTGCCTCGTTTAAAATGTATTTCCATTTCCTATGGAAATGGTACATATATATTATTTGATTATGTTGGGAGGGTTAACTTGGTTATTCAAAAATGTTATTTTGAGATGTTCCATGTCCATGAAGTAATGAAGTCATTGTAGTTGGTATGTTGTCGAGCTATTGCTGTATTAATTGGGTTGTTTAATCCAGGATATATCTGGCATTTTTGTTGAGGAAAAACATTAAGCATTCAGTAACATGGAGATGGTTGAACTCAAAAGGACAATTTAGCAAAAAGAACAAAACCATATATAGATTTAAAACAATAACAACCAATTTAATATATCATTTTCATCTCAGCTATCAAATTAATATTTATTTGCTTTTTGCCTTTCCTCCAGGAATCCATGGCAGTTTATCTTAAACTCCTGGAACTTATTATATCTCTCCTCATTTTATTCCTACACTGAGAGATTGGTTGGGCTGAGGGTAACTGGCTACATTCAGCTAGAGAGTTTTGTGTTTGAGTGGCAGTTTGAACCCAGTTTTTTTGTCCTCAGTTCTTTAACTATGGCATTGCACTATAGGATATATACTTATATATTTTAGTTATAAATTATGAAGGCATCTTCTTTATTTAGTGCCACTATTAGTGAAGTGCAAAATATTTCAAATTTGAATGGTTTAAATTTGAAACGACCCAAAGTCAGTCATTTTGAAGGAATTATTTTGAGTTCTAAACTGTTCATTTGCATTCAAGATGGCCTTCTGGAAGTGTTTTAAGCCTGACATTGTTTTCAACACAAATCAACTGATTCAAATTCAAAAAAGGCATTTCCAGTTTGAAAAGCTTCACATTTTGTACACCCTTTAACAGTCACCTAAGTTGATTGGCCATTTTGAAAACAAAATGCTAGACCTCAGAGGTTTTGTCTATAACAACTTTTCTGAACATTTTCTTCTTCGATAGCCGTATTTGAATTTGTTTTAAGTTTCAAATTATTTGATACTGGATTTCTTCATTTCCTGGTATATTTCATTTCTGCAGCTGATTCTTGCAGGAATATTCTACAATTTTTAAATGAAAAATATCTAAAAAGATAACATTCATTTTTAGAAGCACTATTCAAATTATGGATACTCCACTGAAATTCTTTTACATTCCTTACTAATTTTTTTGCACATTTAATACTTGCACCATATTATATTTATTAAGTCATATTTGAATTTAAGTTTCTTAATAGTATTAGAATTCCACCTTTTGAAAATTTGAGTTTATCTGGAGATACCCCTCAGTTACTGATAGATTAAGGAATTCCTTGGCTAAACAATTCCTGTAACTCCATGCCACAATGCGTATTCTTTAAAGCCCAGGCTGTAGACATGGAGTATTCAAGAATGGATTCTTTTAAAAGAAAAAATCTTTTGGGCATCAAAATCGAGATTGGTCTATGCTTCAGCCTGGTTACTTTTTTCCTTCCTGAGCTACAACAATCTGTCTATGTAAAATTAAATATTCAAACAGAATGGTTTTTTTAAAAAAAATCTTGGTTATTTATTCTATTATCATGGATAAATTTAATGGTCTTCATATTTTATCAATTAAAGATAAGCCTACAGTGTAAACCAACATTTGGGGGGAGCATTTCCCTGGTGTGGATGTGAGTGTGGATAAACACAGATACATTCCAGTTTATATATATGTTGCCCATGCACAGATAGATGGTGAATTCACTTTATCTTTGTACTTTGGGGGGTTTACCTGATGCACAGTAAGGAAAAATATTTACAGATCTGCTTGTCATAAGCATTTTAGCAGTGCATTTCCCAGCAGGTAAAACAAAGGAATTGTGCACATATTCTAACAGCGAACCTAATAATTAATAAAATACTATTGATGTGTTACATAAGTCTCCTCACTCAAATTTTACAGAATAATAGCAAAAGCACTTAGACTTATATACTGCTTCACAGTGCCTTTATAGCCCCCTCTAGGTGGTTTATAGAGTCAACATATTGCCCCAACAATTTTGGTCCTCATTTTACCTACCTTGGAAGGATGGAAGACTGAGTCAATCTTTAGTCTGGTGAGATTCGAACTGCCAATTTGCAGGCAGCTGGCAGGCAGCACAAATAGCCTGCAGTACTGCATTCCACTGTGCCACTGTGGCTTTAATATTGTAAAGTACAAAGCCAGTGTCTTACATTGAGGTGCTTGAAGCCTACATTTTGATACCTGGAGAGACATTTAAGAGGCAAGGAAGCTCAGAATTACTAATGGTGAATCTGAGCAAACTTGTATGTAGATTTCAGTTTGTTTGAGGACTAAAGTAAGTTAGCAAAGTTGTATTATTTCACAGAGCAATTTTAATGGACGTTCTGTAAATGTCCAGAAACTGGATTCAGGATCTAGCTACAGATATAATACACCTGTATGGTATACAGATGGACCTTAACTTACGACCACAATTGTATGTTGCTAAGTGAGAAATTTGTTAAAGAGGTTTTGCCCCATTATATGACTTTTCTTGCCACAGTTCTTAAGTGAATCACTGCAGTTAAGTTAGTAACACGATTGTTAAGTGAATCTGGCTTCTCCGTTAACTTTGCTTGTCATTAGGTCGCAAAAAGGTATCACATGGCTCTAGGATATTGCAACCATTTTAAATATAAACCAGTTGTCAAGCATCTAAATCACGTAACCATGGGGCTGCTGTAATGGTCATAAGTGTGACAAATGGTCATAAGTCACCTTTTTCAGTGCTGTTGTAACTTTGGTCACTAAATGAACTGTTGTAAGTTGAGGACTACCAGTATTGTTTTCCCTTTATAGATTCTTCATCTGCACTTATCTATATTTTATTGTAGGGCTGGAATGGGGCACGGAAATCTGTAATTGGTGACAACACCCATTTGCTAACTCATTATTATGATGATGCAAGGACCATGTATGAAGTTTTTAGAAGGGGTTTTAATATATCTGGTAAGTTTTTGAAACAAAGTCGTTGATCGTACTGAATTTTTTTAAAAGCAAAAGATATTATTACAGTGTCTATGAAACTCCCGCTTCTACAGAGAACAGATGTAGGTGCTTGGATAAAATAATTGTATTTGGATGATGATTCAATCTTTGGGGCAGTTAAACTTTGTTGCTGGGTGTCCTTGAACTTACCATGGGAACAGTTACAGGGACTAAGCTTAGTTTTAAATACATATAGTATTTTACTGCTATAATAGCATAAATATTGAATACACATTTTTTAATCAAAATTAGGAAACAATTCACTCTTATTTTTTCAGTTGTAGGGCCACAAATGTTCACTTGGAATCTTCCATAATTGAATGGCTATTTTAGCTAATTTACAGAATTTTTAATCTACTATTTGGACAATTTATGTTCATATAGAAAGCCCATAATTGCAGGGAAATATTGATTGTTTATTTTTAATGGGCTACTGTCAATAGTAAAAATGTATTTGAATCTAAGTAGTTTGGGTTAGTAGTTGGGCTGTTGTTCTGAGCTCCAAGCTCAGCAATTTGGTTGCAAACGTTTCGTCATCAATCGAGGAGACATCGTTAGTGTGCTTTGAATTGTACTCGTCACAAGCACAGGTCAAAGTGCATTGACAATGTCTCCTCAAATGGTGATGAAACATTTGCAACTAAATTGCCAAGCTCGGAGCTCAGACCAACAGCCCATACTAAAAATTTCTGACTCTGAACAGCTTATGTACCCATCCTGTAAATCAAATTAATGAATAGCAATTACACCTTCACACTTGTAGGAGGAGAGCTGTGTGACTCCATGGAGTCTGATAGCACCTTTTCCAACTAATTTCATACATCTGACGAATGAGATATCACTGAAAAAAGCTTGTACCTCTTAATAAAATTTATTGCTAGTAAAAGTCCTTACCGCTCCTGACATAAAGCAGCTCCACCATGGCTTTCATGAATATTGATTATGTTAAAAGAGACATGAAACCAACAGGATATTATTTAGAATGGAAGCCAATTTTGATTAACTCATTGTAATATTATAGAACAGTGTTGGAGAACCTTTTCGGCACCAAGTGCCAAAATAGGAGTGCATGCATGGGGGAGCGCCGGAAACTGGAAGAGCATACGTGTGCCGGGAAGCTGAGCTTCCAGTTTCCAGTGTGCGCATGTGTGCCAAACACCTGGTCTTCTGGTTTCTGGCCAGAAACCGGGAGCACATGCTGGGGAGCTGCTCTTCCAATTTCTGGCGCTCCTGCGCACATGTAGACTAGCTAGAACCCAGAAGAGCAATGGGCAACAGCTAGCATGCCCAGAAAGATGCCTTGCGTGCCACTTCTTGCACAGGTGCCATAGGTTCACCATCACGGTTATAGAAAAAAGATAAATGTTAAGAGAGTAGGTATGCTTCATTTCATGTCAGGGTCCTACATCAAAAATGAAATTGTCATTTCTGGAATTGTCAAAAAGAATGAAATCCCATTTGTCAAGATAACTGTCCTTTGTGTTTGATGATCCTTGATACAAATTCTTGGATGGCTGACACAGCACTGGTTTATTTTTAAATATGCTGTCCTGCTGAGAAATACATAGGCCATCAAGAAATGCATTATTAAGCAGCTTTGAAAATGGCTCATCACACTTACTACTCCTGGTGTCGGGTTTTTTCTCTCTAGAAAATGGTCCCTGCTTAGGATTTAGGAAAACTAATCAGCCTTATCAATGGTTATCCTATAAAGAGGTAAGATGGATATTATTACTTTTTCTCTTAACTGAACAACAGTAAAAATGGAACTGTAATGTGAAATATTTTTTTCTACTGCACCCTGATCTAGAGAGCTAAGGAAGATAATTACCTAGTTAGAGATAATTACACTAACAGAAGAGAATATGACAGGCCTTTCCCATTCCCAAATACTCAAAATCTATTGTATAGAGTACATAGTAATCCTCATCTATTTAGTTTGTAAGAAACACTTTTTTGATTGGAAAATGCCTGCAGTAGTGACGTATAGGTACTCCTTGACTTACAACAGTTCATTTAATCACCTTTTGAAGTTACAATGACACTGAAAAAAAGGGATTTATGATCCCTTTTTTCACACAACCATTGCATCATCCCCATGGTAACATGATCAAAATACAGACGCTTAGCAACTGACTCATATTTATGACAGTTGAAATGTCCCGGGATCATGTGATCACCTTTTGCGACTTTCTGACAAGCAAAGTCAATGAGTAAGCCAGAGTCACTTAACAACCATGTTACTAATTTATCAACTGCTGTGATTCACTTAACAACTGTGGCAAGAGAGGTTGTAAACTGGGGCAAAATTGACTTAACAACAGAAATTTGGGGCTCCGTTCCCATTGTAAGTCAAGGGCTACCTGTATTGTTATTTAGTCCATTTCTGAAACACCTAGAAGTGAAGTAATTGGAAATCAGTGGGGCAGGAGCTCTCTTAAACAATAAGTAAACCTGGGACTTCTTTGAGGCTAGACAACAACTAAATTAATTGATAATACAATTCTCAATTTTGCATTAAGTTGAAAGGGAGTGGAAAAAATAGCTCATGGAAATGTCTCCCTGAATTCCACCTGGCAATTTAATGTGCTTTATTTCCACTTTCAGGTTGCGGAAAGAGCAGAAGCACTGGGATCAGGCTTACTCCAAAAGGGATGCAAATCATCACCAAACCAATTTATTGGGGTTTTTGCCCAAAACCGTCCAGAGGTGAGACTGCAAGAAATGGAATCTTATTTCCAGACTCTCGTTGTATTCACATTTCTTCCTGTTTATATCTTTTATCATCTTCTTCCAGTGGATCATTTCTGAGCTGGCTTGCTACACCTATTCCATGGTTGTGGTTCCCCTGTATGATACATTAGGCCCTGGATCCATTCGTTATATTATTAATACAGGTAAAGAGAGTAGATTTGTTTGAAAAATTCTTCAAATACTTTTTGGTTTTTTAAACGAGGGGGTCTGGTTTTTCAAAAGATGTATTTCAGTTGCAAAAGTCCCTTTAAATTTGATTCCTCAATGAAATGTTAGAAGAAGGATTAGGAAGATCGTACAGGAATAAAAATTAATTTGTTGGATTTTTACAATTTGCCATTTTACTACATCTCTGCATTTAATATCTGCAGGATCACGTGGATCCCATGGATTCTAGAAAACCATGTAGCTTGCTTTCTCTGTTGCTTCACTGAAAATCTAAAGAAATAATAATTTTACTCAAAATATTTTGATTTTGAATAAAAAAAGCCTATGTAATTAGAATTGCAGCAGAGAATTAAGTTCAACTGTCAGATTTAGATCTTAAAATCCAGATGAGATTTCCAAATGAAAAGATTTCCAGATGAAAAGATTTCCAGATAAAATCCAGATGAGATTAACTGTTCAAAAATTCTATGATTTGAGCCTTTTCTGCAGCTTTTGAAGTTTGCAAATCACTATGACCTTTGGAAAGACCAGGTTGAGAAAATCTGGTTGACAATGTAGGGATAAATATCTTACATTTTACAGAGTTAAATTAAAATGTAGTTCCTATAACCATTCATACAACTAATATGATATCAGAAGTACTTGCCAATTTCTCTTCTGATTTTACAATATAAACATTATTTAAGCCATGAATCAGTATTTTGGAATGGAAGAGTTTTGAACTGGTTTTAATTTAGTATGAGTTTTGAAACTCATTTTGATTACAGCTTATAAATTCAGGTTAGTCAATTCCTCAGTCTAAGTCCCTTCTAAATTTTACTGTTTTAAAGCTAGAATAATCCAGACAAGAGGGAGAACTAGGGCTGGGAAATTGGGAAGGTTTGATTCAGAATTTAAAATTTCTATGCCTCTGTATACACAATGGAAATAAGAATACATTTACAGTGGTTGGCGATTAGAGGGTTGTAATTTTCAGGAATTGATATATATTTTTCCTTGAATAAATGTCACACAATTTAGATGGCTTGTGATTTGTAAATAAAAATGCTATTATATTTCAATATAATTTCCTGTATCGTTTGATTTATTTTATTAGCTGATATTTCTATAGTAATTTGTGATAAACTTGAAAAAGCCAGAGTCCTGCTAGAACATGTAGAAAGAAAACAAACACCGGGCTTGAAATCAATTATCTTGATGGACCCCTTTGAAAAAGACCTTAAAGAAAGAGGACAAAGATGTGGAGTTCAAATCCAGGCTATGCTGGAAGTAGAGGTGCGGTTCTTTTCCAGTGTTTTATTTGATCTTATCTTATACTTTTGTGAAATGAAAAACTATTTTAAGGGGTGAGAATAAATGTGGTATGTTTTAATATGCTATTTTAAAGACAAAGTCAATAAATACAACAATTTGATTTTTTTAATGCCTTTGAATCAGGGTTAACTCTTGATAACTGTATGGGGAAGTCCCTGCCATTTTCTTGGCA
Source organism: Psammodynastes pulverulentus (assembly GCA_025802295.1). Classification (NCBI taxonomy): domain Eukaryota; kingdom Metazoa; phylum Chordata; class Lepidosauria; order Squamata; family Psammodynastidae; genus Psammodynastes; species Psammodynastes pulverulentus. The sequence continues at coordinate 72,632,713 of JAOYMU010000098.1, forward strand.
AAGCTTTTTAGAAGTGGTTTGCCTTTGAGTAATTCCTAGAGCCGAGTGAGAGGGAAAGGCCCAAGATCACTTAGCTGGCTTTGTGCCTAAGACAAGTCTAGAACTCACAGTCTCCTGGTTTCTAGTCTGATGTCTTAACCATTACACAAAAGTAGTACTCAATTTAATTAATAATGTTTTAAAAAATTCTAAATTTGACAGTGTAAAACTGCTTCAATAGTCTAGTCTTTCCAGTATATCACACAGCATGATGTAAGTTTAAAGAAGGAAACAGCAATAGGAAACAAGCCAGGCCAGAGAACTGCTCACATATTATCACAAATACGAATTATGATTATTTGCTTGTATTCTTCAGAACTGTGGTCGGGAATGCTGGCATGTTCCTGTAGTGAGTATAATCTATCCTTTTCTATCTTTAGTATTTTCTCATAAACAAGCGGCTAAATACACCATTAAGTGTTCAAGGAAAGAATGATAATAACACAAGATAGTATGGGTTGTTTGTTCACGTTTCATTTCTTTTAGTGGAAAATTTAGTGGTACAGATGTTTTTGTGAATTTTTCAATAAGCTGCTTATAAATAGCACTTCAAGGATAGAAGGAAACATAGCCTTTTAAAAATGTTGACTGTTCATTCAGAAAAGAGACACTAGAATTGCCCAGTACATGAATGCTTTTGTGCAGAGAATTCCTATATCTTCATTTCATGTGAGATATAATTATTTGATGCTGTTTTCTACTGCCATGGGAGAATCTTACTGAGTAGAAGCTGGGTTTCTTGCTTCTCATAATGTGAATGTCCTATAACAACATTTTCTGTACAGAAAAAGGTTCAGCTTTTGTGTGACTCTAACAGTTTATATTTTTGTGTCTTTACAACCAATATGAGGATTTTGGGGGAAATGCTCTAAAAACCCATTATTGGATATTTTATACATAATTGGATATTTGGCAGTACACATTTTTGAAATCAATTAATCTATGTGGGATTGGGAACACTAGGGAGGTGAATTTCTCTTATTCCCATACTTAATACTCCCTACTCTTCTCCCAACTCCCAAAAACCTGATATTACATCATCAGAATTTGGCATGAAAGTGGCTGAATTTTGGTTTCTGTAATCTTCAGGTAAAAGGATTAACATAAGGGCAGAAATAAGAGTGGGAGACGTGACAGACGTCTGCAAGATAAATGACTTCCATTCTTGTGAATAGAAGTTATTCAGCTTGGTGATTCCAAGAACTGCCCCTCTGAATATTTTCCTGAACAAAATTTAAGCTGAGAATTAAAAGCAACAAAACCCATCGATTCTGAAGGTATTGGGTCTCTGATAACTTATTAGCCCTATTCAGGAGTTTCCCTCGCCTTCAAATCCAATGCTGAGATAGGAGTTTCACCCTCCAGAGTACATAGAGTTACTCTAGCCCCCACCCCCCTCTCTGTGTACAGTGCAGATGAAGACAGGATGACAGCCTCAGCATAGCTATCAGCCTCTGGATAAAGGCTGACTCCCTGTCTGTGCTGTCTTACAAACAGGGATGCCAGGGAAATCTTTAGGTTCTGTCCAGCTCAGCTCCAAATAAAGGTGCATACAATTGTAGTGTAAGACTTTAGCATAATGGTCTATTCTCAAAAAAGTATATGCATACAACCCCAATTAGGACTGGTAACTCCATTGCTAAGTGACATGGTTGTAAGCAAGACCTCACATGACCGTGATGAACTTACGATCTCATTGTAAAGTGCTTAAATCTCAATCACATGACTGGAAACTCTGCAACAGTTGTAAATGTAGGGATCAGTTAAAATTTACTTTCTCTGTGCCTTCATTTATAGTGGTACTCAGTTGCTCTCAAACTCATCAGATTTGGTACCCAATGCATTTTGATGTAAAAATTTTGTCCCGGTACTCATCATTTGTTTGGTACTCAACACACAAGCTAGAACTTGTTGTTGCCTACCTTGTGACTCAGTACATTATTCCTTATGGGAAAAATTGTTTGGTACTCATCATTTTTGGAACTCATCGCACCTCCTGGAACCAATGATGCATACTGAGGTACCACTGTAATTTGAATGTTCACTAAATAGGGCAGTTATTAAGTAAGGTCTATCTATATTTTGAATCAAATTTGGGGGAGAAAAAGAAAGTGTGCCACACCCTTTGGAAATGATTGCATTAAAAATGATAATATTATTTCTCTGTTTTTGAAACCGATAAATCTGATGCAAGAAATTGTATTTCTTATTATGATTTTTTTTAGCCTCCTCACCCAGAAGATCTGTCAATTGTCTGCTTTACTAGTGGTACCACAGGTAAAATTTATCACCTTAATGCTATTGAAATTTCACATAAATATAGTTTATAGTTTAATTCTTTTTAGACCCATTTTAAATGTTTGTAAGTAGAAATGTGTACATTTTAATTTTGATGACTTTTACATATTTTATAATATTTGGGGGGGTGTGTGCAAAAACATAATGGTATATATAAATACAAAGTGCTTATCACCCTGACTGATGAGATACATTTTGAAAAGTTAAAATATTTATACTGAAAAATAACTGGTTATATTCAAGGATGGAATGACTCATTTGGCTCATTGTGATTTTAACTTCAGCTCCAATGGATATTAGAATTAAAATCTTGTATTCAAAGATATTTGAACTCTGCCTAGAGTGACTTTACTAAATATTTCCCCTGTTGATCTTTTATTTATTTTACTCTTATTTTACTTCGTTATTTTTGACGTGGAGCTATATGTATAGCCAGGGCTTTTTTTCAGCCGGAACCCGGCGGAACTGCGTTCTGGATCCTTTTCGGAGTCCGGATCACGTGGTCCGTC
>JAOYMU010000098.1:72711679-72723152 GCA_025802295.1 Psammodynastes pulverulentus
TCAGCTTCGTTCTCCGCTCACCAAGGAAGTCTTCTCTTACTTTATCCTTTCTGGCCACCGATCTCCTCCATTCCTCCATCAAGCTGCAGCATTGAAATAAAGCCCCGAGTCCACCGGGCACATCGGCATGGACGGCAGCCTTGGAATGGCCGCCGCCCAGTACCACCACGTCCCTGGAAGCCTCGGACGAGCCAGCATTGGCGCCCGGCCCTGGAATTCGGCCAGTAGCCCCTGGCTAAAGCCACCCTAAACCAGCGGGCACCCCCAAACCGGGGCGCCCGGCCCCTAAGGGCCTCCCAGGCGACTGGTTTCAGGCACTGAAGGCAGAGCTCGCCTTCAGCGTCCTGTTGCCGCTGGGACCGGAAGTCGAATCCACAGATTTTAACCTCTTCTAAGCTTGACTTTAAAAATCTAAAATTGGTACTTGATGTTGTGATGATTCTCTGTTATCACCGGCTTGCTTCTACTTGGCTTGGATTCAGTTTCCAAAAATGAAAACAAATAATTTGAAAATATGTAACTGGGTATTGCAACCAAGGATGGGTTCATTTGGGACGGGGGGGAGGAATGCATCCTACTCCAACAGGCTGGCAATGTTCTCGTGGGTCTGCAGCTTCCTTATCAGTTTGCAGTTGACTTGCATGAAATTATTTCTGCCATAGGATGTCTTGTAAAGGGAAGTAATGACACACAATCAGCTGCTTGCAGAGCAAGATTGTTTCTCAAGTAGGTAGGGTAGGAGTTTTTATTTAAGGCTGCTTGCTCTCCTGCAGGGATATAGCTTGCCCATAGTGAAATTGCACCCATTATGATGTATAGAGTTGATCTAATTTGCTAGGAATAGTCAGGGTTGCTGAGAAATGGCACCCTTTAATTTGGACATTCCTCTAGAAAGGCCTTTAGTGGCCTAGAGAGTGCTTTGCATTGCCTGTGTCTCTCAGCAGGGTTTCCCCCTTTGGGATGAGCAGTGCAATGATGTCAGGGCCTTGATTCAATCTATGTTGCTCTCATTCTGAACATTTTTTTGGGTGCAAAATTAATGATTGATTTCAGAGCTAAAAGCAATTAAATGGAAACAAAGAGCAGTTTAGACAAGGGGAAACCAGGATTTTGTATTACAAGGAGGTTTTATTGGGTCATATTTTTCTTCCTGTCTCTGACATATTCATTACCTTATGCTAAGTACTATTCTGTGATGTCCAGACTTGAAGAACTGTGCTTTACTTCACTTCTGGTTTGCAAACAATCCAAGATTTCGGTGTTCCGATGGATCCTAATTTGTTGTTCCTATCGTTTGTACCCATTATCAGCATCATGAAAAGTGTATGTAATGTTTCCTGTTCTGAGTTCCGATAAGTGCCCCCAAAGAATGTGAGTTTCTGCACTCATCTTGGTCGTTTAGTAGTATCTTCCTGAATCATGATGAAAGATTTTACTGTTAACCTTCAGGTCAAGATTGCCTTCAGTCCTCGTGTCTTTTGTTTTCCTCAACTGCAGTGGCATCCATTTGCTTTTTAACAGGCAGGGTGGGGAATCCAATCCCACTAAGCCACCACCTGTCTGGGAAGATTAGAGAAATAACTGAGGTGGGTCTAATAATATGGCCAAGTTTGACAGTAACATTGCTGGATTGGGTCAGCTGATGCTATTTGGCTACCCTCCCCACTCCTGCCATCTCCTCTGATGTTCCTGGATGGAGTGGACTTAATTCAGCTTTTATTTTCAGATAGTGACCCAACAGGCATCTTTAGAAGTCTTTATTTTTATACCATTGTGACCCAGCTGTCTAATTCTGTTGAGCATGAGCTGCACACTTTTAATGACCTATATTATTGGGCACATCTTAATTCTCTCACTGATTGTCAGCCAGTGCCAGAGTTATCTTCGAAGAGCATTTATATTTTAAATACAATGAAAACTCTAGGGAGTGAAGGTCAGTATTTTGTTGCATAGAAATAGTGGAATGGGATGAGACTTGTTAGGTCTGCTTTGTACATTGTCCACCAAAGTACATCTTAGTAAATTTAAAACAAAAAAAAATTAGCAGGATTTGACCTGGTTGGCATTGGGAGATAGACCACTGGGAAATGCTAGGGCTCTAGGCTCTGTTGTTGGATATGTTCATGAAGTCAGTAGAATTAATCTTGACTTGAAAGAAACTTTTCATTTAGGTTGTTGGGAGAAAGAGCCATTTAAGAAAGTACAGAGTGGGAGGACAGATAACCTCATGATGTAGCAAGCCGCACAACTTAAATGAAGGCTTCCTATAAGCAGCAGTTTTGATTAGTAGCTTCTTTTCTTCTCTCCTGTTATGTCAATAATGGCCATAAATAGGAGATTGGCTATTTTGGTTTACACTGTTGTGCTACAATCCAGAGAATAGGGGAGTTTCTGGTTGCTTGGGGTAAATGGCCTTGCCTTTTTATCATGCAAAGACTGCATAAAGGAAGACAAAGTGGTAAATCCAGTAATAACCAAGATGATATTGGTTAAAGTGGGGGTTTTTTTCTGCCCCACATAAAGACCAAACTTAGCATTATACGTTTGAGATCCCAGCATTGATTTAAAAGGAGATGCTGCTGCAGGAAACTGAGACTGTAGGGTTTCAGAAACAGTTTGTTTGACATCATCACTTACTAAGTGCCTTTCAACATATTTTATGTATGTTCAAGGACTGAATAAAAAATTATGCCCATCCCTCTGGAACTGTAGTTTAGACAGGGATATTTTAATAAGTGAAACAGACAAATAATCCGTGAAATGAGCTCTTTTGTTACTTGTTGGATATTTATTTCTCTACATATCACTATCCTTCAGGACCCATTTCACTAATGATGGACATGTTTGTTAAAGCTGTCACCAAAGAACTCCACATATTGCTTGTTCACCCAGTCTCAGCAGTCCTTTTCTTCATTTAAGTCACATAGATGGAAAAGGTGGAACTTTCAGTGCAGAGTTGTCGATGGGGAAAAAATGGTGAGAGTCAGCTCTGAAAATGCTCTTGGGCGGGTCATCAAGTGTGAGGTAGAAAATTTTCTTTCTTGTGTTTCTGTACTCTGCTTAATCATGGCGTCCAATTTGTGAGGTGTTCTGAGTTAATATAGTGATATGTAGGTTCAAGGGAATCCATGTGAGTAACAGTATTAATATCCCCCAAAACTATAATCATGAGTTACAATTGTCCAAAGATCTATAACTGTGAGTTTTCATGCTAAGGGCTGGGTTTTGAATTATATTTTCCTTCAGGTAACATGTTGTAGCGATATTCCATGGATTAATGCTTTTGTTTCTTGGTCATAATGATGGAGCCCATATTTTGTCAGCTGCTGTGAAGCTGTGAAAAAATCCCTCAACTTGCTCACAAATTTCAACTCTTTAAGCTTTTGTTTCTGTCATTATCAGGAGGAATCTGTCTTACACATACCTTCCTATGGTGAAGAACATCAAAAATGTGATAGGGTTGACAGCAATTTCTCTTTGAATGATTTGCTAATTATCTTTAATCACTTCATTAAATCTTTCTCACATAATCCTCATTAATTGCTGTCGTAAGTTGTCTATTTTATTCTTGAACACATAAGCTAGCTGTTCCCAGTTTACGTGTTTTCATTATTGGGTCCAATGATGCACAGTTTTTGTGTCAATACAATCATCATCATGAACAACCTGCTCTTAGTAGGGAATTTCAAATACAGGAATTCCTTCAACATTCAATCGTGACATATTGATTCAAGCCCACTGACTAGTATTTACTATAGGATTCTGTTTTTTGAATATAATAGTTGCATAGCTTTTTTGCATAGCAACTTCCCACCAACTGAAGTGAAAGAATAGATGTTAAAGAATGGATCAGAGCTTCTTGCAGTAGTTACAAGTGTAAGTTTCAACATGAAATGTATTACTTTTCATTCCACCTTCATATTTATAACATTTCCAATCTGCTTTTCTTTGATAAATAAATCCTTAAAAGAATATGAATTAAGTTTTATTGGATTAGGTGGAACTCAGTGTGCAATTTAGCACCCACTTATCATTTCAGGGCTATGTCGTTGCAAAGTATATGCACGATGCTTAGCATCATAGATACAGAGAATCTTATGTAAGCATGTACTGTACAAGCTGACAGATATGTTGGCTGGTGTTCAGAGGGATATGTTCGCAAGTGGAGAACTATATGCAGCTGTACCTTTCATAATCTGTTTCTGCAATCATGTTTCTTAATACTGAAGAACCAGGCCACATAACAACAACAGGGGCAGCAGCAACACTTGAGCAAAGTTTTGTGTGTCGCTGAGAAAGTGCTGCATCTAAAATAGCAAGCAGTGGTCTGGTTAATATGTGTTTGTCTTAAAATGTGCATCTTTGATTCAAGCCAGAACTACATTTAAAAGATTAAAAGACAACGGAAATGTATGCACCACAGGCATGCACTCCGTCGAAGAGCTGGATTGCAGGTGTGGCAGGTAATGGTCTTAAATTTCCTTTCTCTCTGGCTCTGTTCCAATGAGATAGATGCCTGATTCTATGATTCCAGTTGTTTTTCCACGGGCAGGAGGGGAATGCTGTTTCCTTGGACATCTTGTTACCCAGTCTCTTAACACTTACAGCAAGCTCATCATTTCACTTCGTCTTGCATAAGCCGTGGTGGTGCAGTGGTTAGAGTGCAGTACTGCAGGTTACTTCTGCTGACTGCTGATTGCCAGCAGTTCAGGTCCTACTGGCTCAAGGTTGACTGAGCCTTCCCTCCTTCCAAGGTGGGTAAAATGAGGACCCAGATTGTTGGGGGAAATATGCTGACTTCGTAAACTGCTTAGAGAAGGCTGTAAAAGCACTGTGAAGCAGTACATAAGTCTAAGTGCTATTGCTAGTGTACTTTATTTTAGCTGAACTATGGAGAGGACAGTGCAGCCATGCAAAAAAAGTGACCACTTTTTAAAAAATGAACACTTGATGTTGGGCAAAGTGAACACAGGAATAAACAAATATACCCCTTGATGTGCTAATTGACCTATACTGTAGGTTCCCTTAGTTGTTCTATGCTTTTGGTTTGATTGGTAGTTTCTCCCTAATCTTATTGACCCTACAGTATTAATAGTTTATTAGCATATTTGTTATAAAATCATGTCCCACAGCAACCATTACATTAGAGACCATGTAAGGAACTGAAGTGATGATGTTGGGAGGTTTAAAAACAAAACAAAGAAAACAACCCCAAATTGGTCAGAGTATTTAAACAGTTCTTGCCTCTGACCTTCATTCACACAGAGTTTTGAACAATTCTTTGTGGCTTTTGGCAAATAACTGCCAGCAGTTTGTGTGTAGTTTCCTGTTTGCCCTCAAATGGTCAGGAAAACTCTACTTAGGTTTCTAAGCTAATGGGAGAGCTGAATGTCCTGTTCCCTTAGAATATATTGTGAGCACCTTCACATTTTGCTGTGAGCTGCTTTCAGCAGCAGGAAAAACTGATTTATTCCGTTGCTCAGGAAAGACAGGAAGAAGAAAAGGCTTCTGTCTATGAAGTCATGGCCATATCAAGCTTCTGATGTGCAGCAACTGTCTTGGCACAAGACGAAATTGCTTGGAACAAGCTAAAACGGTTGCTCACAATGATTTTCCAAGTGGGGATCACATTGTAGCTTAAATGGCATCATTCCTACATGAATGGGAAGCTTGACCAGGAGATCATGATGGATGGCAAGAGAAAAGGTTTAGAAACTAAGGAGAGGTGACAAATGTAAACCCAGAAAGGGAGGACTAAACATACACAGAGATTATTAGTGAATGTCAGCAAAGAACAAGGAGGAAGGTGAAATGAAATGATGGATTTTGAGTGGCATGGGGTGGTCCCCAAAACAGGACACACCATTCTACAATTGAAAAAGGTTCCACATCCTATCTGTAACTAGTGTATGATATTTACTCATTATGTTGCTTTAGAAAGGCATCCCCATGTCTATGGCAGCTTCTTAATGTGTTTAAAACAACAGGCAAATTTACCTAATAGTTACATGTTGGCATAGGAATATAAAGAGAGGTCATCCGTCATATTTCGGTGGATTATGAAGCATCCTTTATTTAAACTGGACTCCAAAATGGCAAGATAGTAGCTAAACAGGTACAATAGAAATCTAATGGCTAATTATAATTAAGGAAGAAAAAAATGGTTATCTACTTCAAGATTGTCAGAATATTGCAAAAGTCTTGCTAAGATTTCCTTCTGTCTCTTGTTGTTGGTTTATTATGAAGTTGTTAATGTTACATAATGAAAGTGTTAAAACTAAAAAAATTTGCTGTATCCTTTCTATTTTCATCTTGTCAGAAATAGTTTTAGGTCACTCAGAACTCCTAACTTAGAATCTGGATCCCTTCTGAGAGGACAACTAATCATTAGAATGTGATTAGGTACTATATTATTATAACCAAAGTCATGAGTTCCTCTTGATCAAGGATTTCTGTGTAATAGGAAAAAGCAAGTGCATGTGTGAGATGTTGTATCATCTTTAATTCTTTTTCCACAAGGGTGTTTTTAAGGACAAGTGTTTTAGGTTAACATCTAGTTTTGACCAGGGAAGAAGTATTTCTGAGAGAAACAATTGCTTGCCTATAATTCAGGGCTAAAGTTATGTTATATCCATGAGAGTTAATACAAACATAAATGGGACCAAATTGGAATGCTTAAATTAAATTAAGCCCCCTGGGTGTTTATTCCCCAAATTAAGAAGCAGTTGTATAACCTGATCATTTCTCATATTCTAGAAGGCTATTTTGACCTTCCAAGATGTTCACTGAGGGGAAATTTAAAAAGTCAAAATGGTGAATGTCCGATTAAACCCTGTCCCTTTTTAACGTGCAGTGCAATTAAAGAAAAAGGTGAGACTGTGCAGTTTCAGATGCCATCTTGGCTTTAAAAAAAAATTACACTGCAGACATTCCTGGCTGTCTGATTAACCCCCACCCCCCGCATAACATGTAATTTTTCGTATCCAGGACATGAAAGCAAAGAATTCAAGTATGTCTCTTTGGGATTTATCTCTTTTTTTCTTTCTGGTGAGACAGTATGTAAATGCTGAGCCTCGAATGAAGTATTATTTGGAGAGAAATGAAAGATATAGTATGTAAGGTCATCCTGTGTATATGAGGAATAAATCCTGCTGTATTAATGAGATTCAAGGCAGCCAAGATGATCAAATGCTGATGGTATTAACCTAATCAAATTAATTAATAAAGCAGCTCCAAGATGAAATTAAAAGAAATCTTGCGGGAGAGAGAGAGAATTAAGCAAGAACTAAAGTGACTTTTGCAATCTACTGACATAGATTGCCATTTTGGGGATATTTTCTTTCTTCTTTTTTTTAAATTTTGCATTGCTAATACAACAAACTGGCAGAACAGGCATGACCGTGCCTTTGAGGTTAGACCATGCATCCTTGTTTGCTCACGTCTCACTTGTGTCTTATGACTGAATGAATCAACAGCTAATGAAGCAGTCACATGAGGGACAGAGTCGAACAGGACTCGCTGACTGATGATTGTGAATCTTGAAACACTGGCTTATGTCTTGCAATCAAATGCTGACATTCACAGATTCTTGCATATGTCTAATTCAAATGTAAATTCCAGCTTCTTTTGAAATGCGATCAGTTGCATCAGGGCAGGAGGGAGAAAAAGAAGAACTGAAGCTAAGCCACTAGTGGTAGAACAAAATATCCCCAGAATTGAAGACAAACACCCACATGCTACATTTTTGTTACTATAGGCATCCTCTCACCCCCAGGGTTTAAACTTCTGCCTTTTTTTCTTGATTTTCTTGATTTCTAAGAACTCTCTGGGAATTACCTCCCCCAAACCTGATAAAGTATACCAATTCTGATTAAAATAAACTCAAAAGTGCTATATAACCCAAGGGAATTGATTCCCCATCAATGTTCTCTGTTTGAGACAGAAGCTGCAGTTCTTTACGCAATTCCTTTTGTTTAAGGCATACTGAAATATTTGTGTTGTTGAATGAACACACATATAGAGCAGTTGCATACAACAGGTTGTTCCTGTTCCAGATGCCTGATCCATTGTGTAACGTGATTATGATGCTTATATTCTGCGGGGATCATGAATCTTGAATGAAAGTATACCGCCAAGGTCCCTCTTGCAATGAATTGCTGCTAGCGGAGGAATCTTATGTACTGCTTGAGCTGACTCTAGCCATTTAAAAGCTTACAATGTGAGATCAGTAACTATGTGTAGAGGCAAGTGGCTCTGATCGTATAATTAAATCAAGAGTTGTTACACTTCAGCAGCTTGGCACTGGGTTGATAGAGATTATATTCAATTTAGCCATGTGGTGAGAAGCTTAAGGTAACTGCTTCTTACCTGGTTGCAGGTAGAATAAGTATAGATGACTTCTGGAAATGCTGCTCCAAATTTATGGGCAGAGAAATTGGATGGATGGCTTATTCACATTTCTTTGGGAGAAGAATTTTTTTAGCAGTCTTCTTAAAGACAGGACACTAGCACTGCCATAGAACAAAGGAGGATGGAAAGTCCCTTCATGAGGTCTTCCCTCAGAAAATGGGAAGCCAGGAAGACTGTAGACTGCTGAGTAGATAATTGTCATTGTTAAATAACAAGAACACTACTTGTTAGAATTGTCTTCTCCTGTGAAAGGATTTCTAGAAGAATTTTTCTTGCATTTATAGTAAGATAAAGGTAAAGGTTCCCGTCGCACATGTGCTAGTTTTTTCTGGCTCTAGGGGGCGGTGCTCATCTCCATTTCAAAGCCGAAGAACTGTCCGAAGACGTCTCCACAGTCATGTGGCCGGCATGACTAAATGCCAAAGGCGCACGGAAAGCTGTTACCTTTCCACCAAAGATGGTCCCTATTTTTCTACTTGCATTTTTTACGTGCTTTTGAACTGCTAGGTTGGCAGAAGCTGGGACAAGTGCATTTATGGTAGAGACCTTATTGTTATTCTGTGTCTAGCAACATCTCATTTCTTCTTGCTTTGGAATGTTTATCATACATCATTAGAACAGCCAAGTACACTAAAATACATGTTCTCTGAATGTGTCCAAAAGGCCAAATAAAGGGTAGAGATCATGCTCTGAATTCTTAATGCCCTTGAGCTGAATTTTTTGCATCACTGGTCTATAATCCTAAAAAAGGGCTTCTCCAGTTGAGGTAACCAGTAAGGCCATGCATTGCTTCCCATTTGATTCTAGAAAGGTGCTTTAAAGTGCCAAAAGTGCTTTGAACTCACCATTAACCTTTTAAAGAACCACATGCTCCTGGGCAAAAAGGCATTTAAGAGTCACAGACAGATGCTACCTTTGTGCTCCAAGGCAAATATTTGGAATGGAGTTTCAAGGGTCGCAATGATTGTATAAATGGATTCACACTTATATAGAGGCTGCTTGTAGGCATTGTAAGTAGCAGTAGTTCCTGCTTGAAATGTATTTGTAGGTCGACGTATACATCCTCCTAACCCATGAGATGGCTTGTTTGTTTTTGATGAGTGTGAATAAAGTCAATGAGTATAGGGTGGCCTTTCCTGGGGTAATGGATCTTTGGATCCTTGGTTTTGTTGTTGGCTCACTGATTGTGGTCTAGCATGATATCGAAACAGATGCATATGTTTTATTGCTACCCAGCTTGGTCTTGGTTTGATTGTGTGCTTTTCCCAAGTCTCTGATCTGTTTTGGTTCAAGACAATAACAACTTTAAAAAGGAACAGAGAACAGAGGAAATTGGGGTGGATGGGAAGGAGCACATGATTACTTCCCTCATCCTTTTTCTGCATCTCTTTTCCGTCATCTAGTGGTTGTCCCTATTTGTTGTTTGTTTATTATACCCCATACACACAATGTGACTCTGGTTAACAAACAATTGAATATTTGCAGTCCAGTTCTAGTTAATGATTTATTCAGTTAACCCCATTTTTAGTGTGTATAACACTTTGAATTATAAGCATGAATATGTTTGTTGTGGGTGTTTTGTTGTATTAACATATTTATTGGCTTGTTCAGCAAATCATAGTTCAACAAACCCTGATGTAGTTCATGAAAAGAACGACATAATGACTTTATTTTTCACCATACTCTTGACACAATCCTGCCACAAACTTAATTTATAACTGTTCAAAAAGTTCTAGGATAAAGAAATCAGATTCTGCCAGTTTTTCATCAGATGTGACCAACTGACTGATTGTATGTTCAGGCCTTAGATGGCTTGGACTTTCAACCACACATTTACACAAGTCTCATTCAGTGTGAAAGAGATTGGAGTACCATATGTGATTCTGCCTTTGACTCTCTTTAGATGTCATAGGTTGAAGAGAGAGCGATCTGGAGGATATTGCACGATCACAAAAATGAACTCAAGCTGTCAGCCCAATTGGAATTCTGGTTTATTGGGGCCAGATGATTAATATAGATTTGTTTAGGCTTTGAGCCATTTTTGCACATTATGCTAAACTTAGCTAATGAGCACATGTTCGAAGCCTCAGCAAATCTATATCAATGTATTGATACTGAAATTCATTTCCAGGAAAATTCTATATAAACCTAATCTCGCACTACTAGATCTGGGTTGCAGATTTTCACATGAAGACTAGATATAGAAAACACTAACCCTTTGCTGCCATTTTGTGGCAATAAGGATTTTTGAAGCCCAGATCTGATAATGCAACTTAAATCAGAAATAAGTGCCCTTGAATTCAAGGGAGCCTATTCTATGAGTTGTAACGGGATAGAACTGCCATCTGATTTTTAAAAAATATTTTTCAGTGTCCTTGATTTAACTAGAAGAACCAAGTAGTTGATTACCCTGGTTATTTTTTTAAATGAACTTTATAAAAAAAGCTACCGTTAAGCCTTATTTCCAGTTATTATTAGAATGTTATTACTATTGTTAGCATATTCATTACCACAATAAATTAATTAGCAATCAGTCCATGACTTCTGGCTGGATGGTGCTAGGTGAAATATAAGAACTACTGTCATCTTTGGTTTCCTGTGATATCTTCTTACCAACACTGGCTCTTTCAAACTCTGACTGACAAATATTTGTCGGGAGATTGATTTGCTTCTCAATTATCACCCAGGCACAAGGGCAGTCCTTTAATCAATGATACGGCTAGGAAGTACAGCCAAGGAGAGAGATCCTAATAGAAATCTCTGAGAGATTTCCATTAGCCCTATCACTTTCCCAGGCAAGGCAATTTGTTACTGTAGATCATACTGGACCACTGAATATGCCCAGTCAAATAAATTCCCATTCTATAAACAGGTTGCTTTCTTCAATCATGGCAACTTTTGCCATATGCAAGTTGCCAGGGTTAGAGTTAGGGAATGATGACTGTTATCATGCTCCTACTTAAACTTTTGCTAAAACAAGGGAAAGGAAAGGAAAAAGGAAAGGAAAGGAAAGGAAAGGAAAGGAAAGGAAAGGAAAGGAAAGGAAAGGAAAGGAAAGGAAAGG
>JAOYMU010000098.1:72761420-72780008 GCA_025802295.1 Psammodynastes pulverulentus
GCAAAACGACTAAACAAATACAATTAAAATACAATACAACTTAAAATCTATACTAATCCCTATTTAAAACCCTAGCTGAAACTCCTGGTCACCCCAGGCCGGCCTGCCGGAAGAGCCAGGTCTTTAGCTCCCTGCAAAATGACCTTAGGTCATATGACCTTAGGTCATATCTTCCATTTCAGAGATTTTTTTAAAGGAATTCTGTTTCAATCAGTGCTTTCTGCCAAGTAGCACCATATTCAATGAATGTGCTGCATCCAGAATTAAAGAGGCAGACCACACGCATACTTTTAAGAGGTGCAGAGGGAGTAGTTAATGTAAATATAAGGAACTGCATGTAAATGACTAACACAATGGAATTTGATTTTTTCATAAATAAATGTTGTGCAATTTGCAAAGTTAATTTGTAAAATGTAGAATGGACATAGGGTTTTCAGTTGTCAAAAGCTGCAGGATATAATATACATGTTACTAAATGACAATAAGATTGCTTAAGTTTACAGGCAAAGCTTTTTCCTACTACTCTCCACCAGCCACTGATCTTCAGGGATCTAGTGTCTCTAGAATCAGAGATCCCAACAGCCATCATAATTAGATATTGTTGATAGTAAAATTAACATTTATGTAGCAGAGTAAACTTCATTAATAAAACTTTTCTTATCCTTGTCCAGCCTATTAATGGAGCGGAATCGGGGGGTTTTTTCATTCTATAATGGAGTGACAAGGAGGTAATAGGCAATTTTTTTTCCCCATGATCTACACCTATGCCAGGATGATAAGATGTATGCAGGAACAACATGGGTGGATTGACAATAGGTCTTTTTTCAATGTACATGAATTGGATATTTCTCACTGTATAGAACGGTCATGGGATAAAAGCAATGGCAAAGATATTAATATGTGGCAGCCAATATAAATTATTATAAATTTATTCATCCATATTTTGTCTGTCATAGAAAAATAGCTAAAATCAGTCTTGCAGGAGTCTAAAATATAGGCATTTTCCTCTACTTTTGTGATCGTTAGTATAACAGCAAGTTCAAGTTTTGTAAACATCTACATGTTTTATTTGCATACTACATAAATTCTACTTCTAATCTGACTGGGCAGCATTGTCAGTTACATGTAAGAATGATATATTTAGAATTACCTCTAAAGAAAATTTCACACAACTTTGAAATTGGCAAAATTGGGTGAGCTGGAAAATTGTAATTATCCATGAGAACAGCTGAAACTCATTATCTCCTAATGCATTTCTAGAACATTATGAAGTGCATCATGGGATGTATAGCTTCTCTAACAGGGGCGTCAAACTCACAGCCCACAGGCCGGATGCGTCACACGCTGGCCATGCCCACTCCCTGGTTTAGCAAAGGGGGAAAAAAATCACGATACGTCACATGACAATGATGTGATGACGCAAGTTTGACACCCCTGTTCTATAAGAAAGGTTTTATAGTAAACCATGTAAATTCACTTCCCCCCCCCCCCCCAATCATCTGGGTTTTCTTCCAGAAAGGAGAAAAATCTAGAACGTTTTCTAGCTTGATGCCTAAAGATTTGTCAAACCATTATTTGGGGGTGGGGGGGAGTTGGTTCTGATGTTTTTTTCTGAAAATCTTTTTATAGCTTAAATATGTTCTTCAAAGCTCCTAAATCTAATAATGGCTGTTGTCTTAAATAATGTGTTAAAAACTTACGCACCATTTATATAGAATATCTAAATACAAGCTTATTTTGGTTTACATTTTGTCAATTCATCTTACTATATTTGATTTTACAATTTGGTGTAAATGGCAGTTTTGATTGTAATTGACAGAAATAACTATTATAGCCATGATGGAAAAATAACCTAGAATCTTGTTTACCATTAAAATAATTTTCTTCATCTTGTTACTTTAAAAACATTTTGCCCATTATGGTACAAAATGCCAGTACCTACAGGATAATCAAGGCATATATTATCCTGTAGTGTGACATATATGATTACTGCCTAATAATTTTAAGTGATTTGACACCAGGTATGGAAAGCGTGAAATTTGAAGCCCTTGAGTAAAGAAGCTGCTGCGTTTGTGTTAAAAGCCAATACAATATAGTTGAGCTAAGCTATTCAAAGAGTTGTGCATTCTATATTACTGGTTTAAATCCACAGGCAGAAATACCTATGGGGCAATAGACTATTATGTTACACTGGGTTTGTTATTTTTCTCACAGGATTTAGTTCCAATATGCACCTCTCCCATCAAATCAGATTACATCCTTTAAGACAGAATGCCCAAATACCAAGAGAGTATCAAAGTCCATGTGCCTGGAGTATTTGCTCAAGATAAGAAGCGAGGAGGAAAACTGACAGCAGATCAGGCTTTTGAGGCACATGATGTCCTGCAAGGCAAGCCATAAGATAGGGGTGAACAGTTTGTTACTCCGAGGCTGCATGTGGCATCATAAGTCCCCTCTGGTCAAATGTCAGGAGCGTCTCTTCCTCCTATACTGAAGTGCTAACTCTGAAAATTGCAGTGTAAGCCCTCAAGCAGGCTTAGTGCAAAACAAGGGAAAGGGAAAGGGGAAAAAAAACTGAAAACAAACCCTGTTCACATGTTCAAACACCGAATAAAATCTTGGCCCTGCCACATGTGCGATGTGATCCCATTCATTTTGCATCACATATGTTGGAGCCCTTGGCATCCACACCTGCCGTAAAATCACAACAGTTAATGTGTGGAGAGCAGCAGCAGGTGCAGAAGATTTTGGTTCTGCCCAAAGATTATTTTCAGCACGAGGAACAGCTGCCATCTACAGCAACATTTAGATCTATGAATCTAAAGAGCCAACATGAACCCGCATAAGCATCTTGGTACCTGAGGATGGGGTTTATGTGTGTGTGTAACACTCACTCGTCTTTTGTGGAATGTATTTATAGTTGTGATGTTCCTTCCTTTTCCATGCCCTACCTGAAAAATGCTTTAAAAATGATCACCATGCAACATAATTATTAGCAGTGTCTTTTTTTCAGGGCTCTCGGTGTTCTTCAGATGCCAACATGCTTGGGGAGATGATGTTTGGTTCTGTGGCTATGAGCTACAAGGGCTCAACTTTAAAAATCCATCAGATTCGGTAAAGATTTTTTTTTCACCTTGCATCCAGACTTCCGGGGTAATGTTAACTCTTGTAGTATGAAGATAATATAGAAATGACAGTGTGAGGAGAAGAAATGGGACCCCTCTGGGTTTGGAGGGGGTGGGTTGGATTCTGTATCCCATATTCAACACTGGAGTGGAGGGGAGTTCTCATACATCCTGCTAATGAAACATATTTCCTACCCTTCAGTTTTTATCAGGGATTTATGGTACATTCAATAGCTGTGTATATTGGACTGTGTACAGTGTGCCAGTAGTGGAACAGAGATGGACAGTCAGGTGTGCATAATGTTCCAGAGGCGTTTTTTAGCCCAGAAACCCAAATTGATTGTGAATGCTGAAAACTGACAACACAGTTGCATGCTATGGGAAATATGAGGTGGGAAATTAGAAATATGGAGTGTAAATCCTAAGCACATAATTATTTAAAAATGGCCTAAACTTTCCAAAACTCTTACTAACCCTCCCAGGTGGCCCTTTGGAGCCTTCATTCCCTTAATGACATCAAAGCCCTCCGTCACCCCTGCTGTAGTCAAGTACTTCTTTACCAAATTTTATGTTTTTGAGCATTTGCAGAATAATATTAATTATGTGGTTTTGATATGCTTATCCCCAGCTAGTTACTTTATGTGCTTTTCATCTGTATTCATTTAAAGCCAGAATCCCACAGCTCACAAATAGACATGCTGTTCCATTATTACCCTAGTTGTCCTTCAGTGTGGAAAAACATGGAATATATAATTTTTACAGAAAAAAATAATGCTGCCATCTGTTAAGCTCATTCACAGGGCGGGCTGAGTCTATAGAAGCTAATATTGATTCTGATGGGATTTAAGAGCAATAGAAGACCCATATATTTAGGAAATTACAAATAATTTTATATAGAGAAGTTCCCTGAAGATGGGCTACAGCACGAGTCTGAAAGCTTGGAAGACAGAACCTCTGGTCCCATTGACTGATCCTGATTGGATCCTGCAATAATTTTATAGAATAAAATTGAACTTTACAATGAGCTTTCTGGAAACAAGGCTCTTAGAAAAGTATTATCGCCTGAATGTTTCTTTCTTAAAATTCAGGGCAGAATTGTGGACTTATGGTGTTTAGTATGCCTAACATGGAGATATGTTTATGATGATTAGCTGACATGGGGAAAAAGCAAATGAATTCTATTTTAATATAATGAAATAAATTATTTTTTTCTGTATCCCACTATTTTTGGGGGGAACGCTTTGAATATTCATTGATTAACAAATTTAGTAGTACCTTAAAACAGTGTTTCTCAACCTCAGCAACTTTCAAGAGGTATGGACTTCAACTCCCAGAATCTCCTAGCCATTATCCCTGCTGGAGAATTCTGGGAGTTGAAGTCCACACCTCTTAAAAGTTGCTGAAGTTGAGAAGCCCTGCCTTAGAGAGACTATGACTGCAGAGCCCTGGTGAATGGGGATTGCTGTTTGGTGAGAACATCTTTTCATTCCCATTTTCTTGGCTTCACAGCTCTCCTCCACAGCTTATGCTGAGCAAAGTTTTTACAGCTCGAACGGGAAGCAGTATTTATGGAAGTTTAAACACGTGAGTACATGTGATCATTAGGAAGTGACAGGGACTGGTGCTTTTGGTTTCTTCAGGAAAATAGATTGTCTCTTGCTAGTTCCTTTTTTTCCCTCTGAGGATTCCTCTTTCATTCTCAGAAAACATAAGGGTGCAGGTGGGGAAAGGGGAAAGGAAGGTAAGACACAACTGATAACTAAAGGCAAACATCATAGCACACAATTGTTTTCTTTCTTTTTTTTCCTGTAGGCTTCAAGACAGTCTTGAGTTTATTAATCAAGATAATAATACTTTGAAGCCCGATCATACCACAGTTATGAATGGACTGCTTATGAACATAGGTAATTTTCTTATTTCCCTGATAAGACCTTTAACGATTAACACAGATTAATCTGACCCATACTAAAATATCTTTTAAAAGAAATGCTATAGATTTGGAGCTAAGGCAGCCATTAATCTCAGTTCAAACATAGCTCATGACACTTGAAAATGTTTACTGCGGTATGACTATTTGGAAGAAGCTGATGAAGTTGGTTGAAATCTCTTTATGATGAGAATAACCAATAGTCTCGTATAAACCACAAAATGTTCCCCTTATTAGAATTATATGCTAATTAGATAAAACTATACTTTTTACTCTGCATGTCAACAAAATACTATTACATATTTACTATGTGAATATGTAAAGAATGTGAGATGTTCCAGTTGGTTTGTTCAGTTGGTTTGTTTAGTTTAGTTTAAATATTTATATGTAAATACATTCACTTTCATTCTGTATTTCAGGGCAGTCACAATATAACAAATATAACATCTTAAAAATATTAAATCTGGTAATAAATAAAACTTGTAATACATGGATCCCTAGAACCATAGATGGTGAAAGGATAATCATGTAGCCCCCAATAAAGAAAAAGACTTCAGAAAAAGATGCTAAAGGCTGACCTGGGGCAGTTCCCTCCAAAGTTTGCATAATAAGCAGCAGCTAGTAATTAAAATTGTGACAAGTTATATTCTTCTGGATCATCTTCAACAACAAGGCTATGTAGCTGCTTTGCAGGAACCCCAACAAGTGAATGTCGGGCATGGATCACGCCTATCAGTCTCCTGAAAGGACTGCAGTGATAACTCAGCTGCCACTGATAAAAATTATCCTTGCTGACCTTGGTTGTCATCAAAGCCTGCAGACAATGATGGATCTATTGATCCATGAATATGTTTCATATACCATATACATGACATAACTCACATCAACTGCTTTGGACACATGACATCAGGAGGAGGAAAATTAACAGGAGCATAGTTGTTTTCAAACAAGAAGACTGACTTGTTCTTCCCAAAGTTTTTAAGTTGACTTGGGAGACAGTCAAGCGGAACTTCATACATGCTGCAGCCTCCTTTGCCCCTACAAATACTGCTCTTCAGAGTTCAGGGAGGCTGTGTAATGTTGCATAATTGTTCAGAGAAGCTGCCGAAATTGTGCTGGGCGCCTTGAATTTCCATTAAAGGGTTTAGTTACCCTTTATTTTTAAGCATTACCAAGAAAATGTGAAGAGAGCCAATTTGCTATAGTGGTTTAAAGCATCAGACTAGAAGCCAAGAGACGGTGAGTTTTATTCTTGCTTTAGGCACAAATCCAGATGATGGCTTTGAGCCAGTCACTCTCTTTTAGCTCTGCAAAGAAGGCAAGGCAAGCCATGTCCAAAATATTTGCCAAGACAATTGCAGACTTGCCCAGACAATCGCCAGAAATTGAGATTGCCTCAAAGCCACACACACAGACACACACACAAAGGAAATGAGAAGAATGAGCTTTATTAACCATGATTGTGTTTACTGGGGATTTTGGCTGCGGTTTGCTGCCCTTACTCATACAGCTGTTCCTCAGCAGCCTAATTAATCTTCAATAATAGCACTCTGCCAAGAATACGATGATCCAGACAAAATCCTTTCCTTTTCCTATAAGGCATATCGTTTATGTGTGTTACCTAAGGCACCATCTGTTTGAGCAGAATGATTTCAGACTAAGCACCCACACAGTTTATGTAGTTAGTTGCTTATTGTTTAAAATGAATTATTTGGCTTTCTAGTGCCAGAACCCATAGGTCGGCTGAAAGATCAATGCATACTGAACTTATATATTGGGATTGCTTCATCCTTGGATGAATGATTCGCTCAACATCCTTTGAATCCATTTATTTAATCAATATCACTCACCTTTTAGAAACAGACTTGATTTTGGTAGAAAGATCAAGAACATAAAACAAAGCAATTTGTTTTTTACTTGTGCAATCTTATTGCTTTCATGTACATCTTGAAACAATTGAAGTATAATTTTCGGATCCCTGCAAACTACAACATACACGTTTGTCTTAACTGTTGCTGTCCTTCCTCTGTCCTTTACTAAATTTAAACTTCCCCAGCAGAAAATGGCAGATCACTACAATGGATAAGGGTTGCAATTCTGATTTAAAGTGTAATTGCAAGCCAAATGTGTTGGTAGTGGGCATGGAAAGGAAGCTTTGTGTGGACTAGGCACTGTATACATGGGGAAATGTCAGTGTGGTAGGATTTACAAGTATAACCTAGATTTATAAAATGAGTGTTAAAGTATAATTACATAATGCAAAAGTAGAATAATTGAAGCTGTTAGGTATTGTATTCCTTAATGCCACTTATTTATCTATGCCCACTTTAAGAGTCGTTGACTTGAACAGTTATGTAAGTTTGTAGTATCAAAAAGAAATGGAAAATGAATGGCTAGTGCAAATAGCTGAATGAATGACTACAATTGACTTATGACTACAATTGGGACCAGAATCTTGGATGTTAAGCAAAGCAGTCATTAAGTGAATCACACAAGATTGTTTCTCTCAACAACTGCGATTTGGGCACTTCTGGTTGTGGTCTTTAAGCCATCTCATGGATGGCTTAATTGGATGAAGTTCTAGGGAAGGAACGTGGGTATCTTGGTGGGAGGAAAAGACCCCAAAGATTCCACTCAGGAGTCGAAAACCCTCCCTCCCAAAATCCAAGCAGCATTTTCAGCACCTGAGTAAAGAGACACTTGTCCGTGGCTTAGGTTGGGTCTCCCAAGGCCTCCTCCACCCACCTGAGGCATTCCACACTTACTCTACCAGGCTTCCTCTCCACCTTCTGCTTGGATTATGGCTGCCTCTTGTCTCTGGGGGTTGCCTAAAAGTGCTGCCTGCTAAAGGATTTCAGCTCCCCTCTATGCACAGAAGGGAACTCCTTTGGTGGGGTGCAGGAATGAGGCTATAATCTTTAGAATTTCAACTCTGTTTTTGCACCCCGCTGAAGGAATTCAGCTCTTCAGCTGCACAGAAGGGAATTCCTTTGACTGGGTGCAAAAATGGGCCTGAAATTCTGAAGAATCTTTAGGATTTCAGCTCCATTTCTGCACCCCATCAAAAGTGTTCAGTTCCTCTCTGCAAGCAGCTCTTTCAGCCAGCCTCCAGAGATGAGAGGAAGCTATCTTGGTGGGGGACAGCAACTTACACCCTTTCCTGTCAGCTTCTCCATTGATTTTCTGGGAAAGCCATCAGAGAAGATAGCAAATCATGATCATACGATCATGGGGTGTTTGGGAACCAGTTATGAATGCAAATAGGTTACTAAACACCCAGATTGCAATGTGACCATGGGTGTGTGTGCAACATTTTGCAACAGGCAGAAGTTTTTTATAGGCCATAAAGCACCCTTTTTGAGACTGCTGTAATTCTGGACCTACATTAACCAATAGTAGCATGTCTAAGATTACCTATATATACACTGGAATAATTACAGTCTCCTGAATAAAGGACATAGCTTTTTGCTAACCATTGATTGAACTGACTTAATAACAGTCCATTTGTATGTATTTTTAAAACCGAAAGAGAAAAGTACTGATTTTACTTCTATGCATCACTATACATATTAAGAAAGATAATTATTTTTCTGTAGTTCTGCATATTAAAAAACATACAAACCTAGATTAATGCATAATCCTCTCATCAATATTTGTTTACAGTCCATGCTTCAGAGTCAGGCAGTTCAAAAATGAGTTAATCTGTAACCAGAGCAGTTCTAGAAGCTAAATCAAATAGAAAGAATACTTATGAATACTTACGACTCATTGATTCTTGCTAATTCTTGGATTTTTAGAAGGTTATTGTGTGCTTTTGTATGTGAGTTAGCCAAGCTTTCCAGGCCATCTCTCTCTCTGCGTAGTACTTCTGTGTATCATATTCGAAGCAACTAGAAAATAATTTTTGACACTGTCTGAATATTAAAATACACACACACACACACACAAAGGGAAGAGAAGTCCTGGGTTCAATAGTCATCACTCTGTTATTCATGGAGGTAGTCCTTTATTTACAACTGTAATGGAATCTGGAATTTCTGTCGTAAGTCATGACAGTCGTGTGACCAGACCTAACTTTATGACTTTTTTGTAGCAGGAGCTTTATAATATGTATGTATGTGTGTTTGTGTGTGTGCGCGTGCACACACACACATATATATACACACACACACACATATACAAATACAAAATTATCAATTTTGCATTAGTTGTATAATGTTAGCTCATTTATCTATCATCTATCTATAATTATCATGATAGTTATATAATGCTAGCTCACCAATCCACATATTTATATGGCTGTTCTTTGTTGGAAACCAGCTGAAAATGCCAGAAACTGACAAAACACATCATACATTGTGGTCACATGACCCAAAAATGCTTCAACCAGCTGTAAAGGTGAGCAGGTTGACAAGTGCCTGAAATGCTGTCATATGACCACAGGTAGTCATCAGAACTCTGGAAATGAGTCGTAAATAGGTTTTTTGGGGGTGCATTGTAACTTTGAAGGGTCACTAAGTGACCCGTCGTAAGTTGAGAACTCCATGTGCTACTAGTGATTTACACCTAAAATCTGTCATCAAAGGATACTGTTCTTATTTCCTGATGACAGAAGAGAAGGTACAAGAAATGCTTTTCTTTCATTCAACTAAAAACATTTTTTATCTTTCTTGCAAGAGGAAAAAAAATTCGCACACAGGGCAAAATTCCAGGCACAGCATGCAGTATTAGCTTCCATTTGCTTTGATGAAAATATTATGACATTTTTTGGTTAGAAACAAGATGTGAATGTGAAATTAGTCAGAGGCGTAAGGGAGATAAAGGTCTCCTTTCATTTCATTTTCCAGCAATAAATCAATCACGCAAGGATTTGGATGAGGCTAAGAAAAAAAAATCTCTGTCATTCATTAGAGCTGGAAAATTGGGCTGAACTGAGACTTTGGGATAGAAGGCAAAGGCTGTGGATCATCTTTTGACGGATCCATGGGGGTATGTCAAAGGGATGTAGAATTGTGCCCTAGGGATTATGTCTTTGTTTCTGCCAGCTCTGGCTCTATTGCTGTGAAAATGGTGAGGGGGCAATAAGGTAACTCCTGTTAGAAGGCTATAATCTGGGCTGAGGGACAGTATGCCAAAAGGATTTGCCTCCCTCATGTTGTATTCCATATGCGGAAGTTATGTGTATGCATGCACAAGTACGCAAATTACAGGTAGTTCTCAATTTACAACCACAATTGAGCCCGAAATTTATGTTAAGCTAAGTGAGAAATGTGTTAAGTGAGTTTTGTCCTATGTCATGACTTTTCTTACCACACTTATTAAGTGAATCACTGCAGTTGTTAAATTAGTAGCGCCGTTGTTAAGTGAGTCTGGCTTCCCCATTGACTTTGCTTCTCAGAAAGTCTCAAAAGGTGATCACATGACCCCGGGACACTACAGCTGTCATAAATATGAAACTAGTTGTCAAGCATCCAAATGTAAATCACATGACCATTGGGATGCTGCAGTGATCATAAGCCTGAAAATTGGTCATAAGGCTGAAAATTGGTCATAAATCGCTTTTTTCAATGTCGTTATAACTTCAAACGGTCACTAAATGAACTGTTGTAAATCGAGGACTACCTGTAGTTTCTTTAAAATATTTTAATCTACTTTCAAAATAGATTATTTATGGGTTTACTATGAGGATTTGTGAATTGAGACAATTGGGAGAAAGGGAAGAATTCTGAACCTTACAAAGAGGATTTTTATTAAATAAGGTTTATTCTCTGCACAGGTACATATAAACATTTAAAGCAAAAGGCATCCTTTCAGCCCAACTTGAGAAAATAACTGCTTTGGTAGATAAAAGAGAATTTTTCTATGTTTATAAAATTATTAGATGCTTGATGTATCATCAAACTAATACAAGTCTGTTACAAGTTGTAAAATATCAGGACCGTCTCTCTCTCTATATATATGTACTCTTGTTGTAACTAATAATTATTTGAAGCTTTTACCTCACATACCGATTTATTCAGATTGAAAAATAAAGACACCTCCTGCATTAAAACTGATATGTAGATCTGGGAAGGCAGTGCAGTTTGAAGTCCTATACTGTATTCAGGTGTAAAAGGTGTGGGTTTTGCTGTGTGTGTGGGTCTGCGTTTGTGTTGGCTTACATCTTCCCTTCCCCTCCACAGAATCTGTTCTGCTTTACTAACCTCATTCTTTCATGTGTATTTTACATTTTGCCATGTAGGTTTCTCACAGCTTTGCAGCCCTAGGCGGGCATTCTCTGAACAAGGTCCGCTCCGCCTGATCCGGAGCGCCTCTTTCTTTGCAGGTTTGCTATGTGCTGTATGGATAGTCTAGTTGGTTTGACAAAACCTGAGTGGATCTGTAGTTTGGCCTTGGAAATAAGACCCTTAGCCCCAGAAGAGAGAATAAGCTCTCCCCCACGCCTTCCAAAAGTAAAATCATCTTCAATTCACGTCAGACCAAGGAAATCATTTGGGGTTTGGAAACCCCTAACAATATAGAGATTACTCGTTAGCTTCCACAAAACTGAATTAATCTTAATGATAAAAAACAAACAAACATTTTATTTCACCATTTGCCTAAACCTGAACTAAGCTTCTCCTGTTTGGCTTTCCATTATCCAAGTTTTATTTCCATGGCTGATTTAGACTTTTTTTTTTTTCCTTTTCGTGGATCTGCAAATCTATGATATCTGAAATAATTACGATCAAGACACTTTTGATTTGGCAGATTGGAGTTCTGGCTTCTGCTTAGAATTTCACCTGTGGTGCGTAAGAATTGGCTGCAAATGCAGAAGGTGTCATGCTTAGTTGAAGAAGCAATAGAAGTGCAAATCCAGATCTGATCTGTCTTAGAGCACCCATCATATATAGTGCTTGTCATTCTCTTCTTTTTATTCTAGCACTGCTTATAGCTGGGTACCAAGTGCTTTTGCTCCATGGCTAATCTCCCCTTTTTCGATAATATTTCATTTCGGTTGAAATGAAGAGGTGGGCTGCAAATACTGCCTGAACCTTTGTAGAAGCTACTGTGTATGACTAGATCTGCTTTGCAGCCTTCTTTGGTGATGGGTATGCCTTGCTGTTATTTTCAAAGTTCTAAATGAAGTCACCAATGAGCATGATTATCTGGTAAATTAAATGGAGCATGAGATGGTGAGAAGGTTTTTTATGAACTTGGATTAATGCGTGGTCTTCTCTGCCTAGTTCACAGCAACCCTATGGACATGCCTGGCAGAGAGCTGAATGAAGACAGAGACAGTGGAATTGCAAGATCTGGTAAAGTTGTTTATTAGTAACGTGGGTTTTCTTTTATTGTATATTTATTTTGTCATTGTATATCCTTTTTGGGTGGATTACTAAGGCTTCATGTGTTGTTTTTTTTCTGGTACAATATTGAACCTGGCCAATTCTTCTTTCATTAATGGTAAGCAAACCTATGGCTTAGCATAATATTCCTTGCTAGTCCAGCAGAAGCATAAAATGTATTAGGTGTTCTTAAGAATAACTCGCCAAATAGTTTGCTGAATGCTGCAGCTGGAAAAGACTCAATCTTGTTTTAACAGCAAGAAAATATTCTATTAAAAAGGTATCGCTGTGAGGTTAGATAATTTCAAGAAAAGTGTTTGACAGTGGAGGCAGCCGCTGAAAAGACATTTCTTCCAGTGCATCCTGTGCGTCTCAGTGTATAGACAGGATGCAAAAAGAAAAAGAAAGATAACATGGATGGGAGTGTATATCTGACATCTGAGTTACTTAATAGTCTCCTTTATAGAAGAAGAAGAAACATTTAAAAGGCAGAAAGCCTTTTGAGCAGTAATTGTTACATATGTTCAGATTTTGCTTCTCACAAAATAAACCTATGTTTCATGAATGAAATGTTTGTTTCAACGTAATTTCCCTTTTTTGTTATTGTTCTCTTAGCATCTCTTAGCAGCCTGCTTATCACTCCTTTTCCATCTCCGGGTTCTTCACTGAACCGAAGCTGTGCTAGCAGTTACCAACGGCGCTGGCGTCGCAGTCAGACGACAAGCTTGGAGAACGGAGTCTTCCCTAGATGGTGAGCAGATTGAAAATGCTGTTTGAATTTCCACATGATGTGTATAGGTGTGATTAGCTGACTGCCTGGAATCCGACGTCTTGATGCATCTTTCAATGCTCTTGAAGAGAGTAAATGTTTTAGGATAACAGTGTGAGCATAGAACGTAGCTTAATGTTCATTTTATGTTGCGGGTTTCCTTTGTTCATTAGAGTTATGTACCTAATCATTTGAAACACAATTACCCTAGTCGCTTTGCTCCATATTATTTCCCAGTATCAAAATGACTCTTTTTAATTCAGTGGAGTTTACTTCCTCCATTCCCATCTTATTTGAAAAGTATGAAAGGAAACCAGGGCATATGGGACATTCATGTTGCGATAGACGATAGGCCTATTGCAACATAAAGTTTCATGAAGATAGGGGTTTAGAAGAGACAAAAAGCACAGGGAGGAGATGGAGGAGACTGGCAAAGCTACCTGTGAGAAAGCTGAATGAGAACTGGCTATGTGAGGTAGCTTCCAAATATTGGGAAATTATCATTCTACTATATTTATTCCTCCGCCTCCATTACTGTGTCCAATTCTGGGCACTGAAAGAAGGAATTGGAGACAATGGAACAGTTTCTTTAAAAAAATAACAAAGACAATGAAAATTTAAGTCCCGTGAAGAAAAATGGAAAGAACTGGGAATGTTTAGCTTTGAGAAGAGAAGATGAAAAAAATGTGATGGAATATTTCAAATTCCTGAAATGATGTAACAGACAATTCAGTTATGGTAAGGGTGCTGATTCTATTCGGAATAAGAGATTTAACATGACAACATATTCCAGCTGAATGTTGTGGAAAATTTACCTGCAAGAGCTGTTTTCAGGATATGTTTAGAGGTTGAACTGTTGTGATTACTTGAATTGGATTCCTGTACACATCAGAGGGTTGCAATCGGTTTTAAATTGTTCTCCACAATTCTATGATATTTAGAATTCTGGGCATTAATAGCAGATACCCAGAACAAGCTTGCTAGATTTTGATGAAGAGATTAAGATCTAATATTAATTTCAGATTATCATTAAAAAAAACACAAGCAATATAGTTACTTGTCTTTTTACTTGCATTATAGTTTGAAACATTTCAAATTTACGGTTCTTCATTTTTGGTTCTTATAAAGGTCAGTGGAAGAAAGCTTTAACTTGTCAGACGACAACTCCAGCCCAAGTCCAGGAATTGTCAGGAAAAAGAAGATAGCAATTGGGGTGATATTCTCACTTTCAAAGGACGAAGAAGAAAATAGCAAATTTAATGAGTTCTTTTTCTCACACTTCCCTCTTTTTGAGAGCCATATGAATAAGCTGAAGAGTGCAATAGAACAGGTAAATACTATCATCACCTATACGTACTTTTAATTTATTTGCTAATTCTGATTTTACAATACAACTTTTATCAATTAAATGTGCAAGGTTGAGGTTTATCAGAATTCATTTATAGAGGCATTAGACCAGTGCTTCTCAACCTTCACAACATTAAAAAGTGTGGATTTAAACATACTGGCTAGAAAATTCTGGGAGTTTGAAGTCCACATATCTTTAAGTTGCCAAGTTTGAGAAAGACAGCATTAGACCAAGCTGGTGATGCACATGCAGACTCTATAATGCTAATGTTGGGAAGTGGTCTTATTTCAGGGTAATGCATAAAGGTCTTGAGATCACTCTTTAAGTAGTCAAGAAGGAAAGGCTGTGCTGAGCTGATTTAGTTACCTTTGAGTTATATGGTTTAATAGCTATGCCTACAGGTGTCCCGAGTTAAATCACTAGTTTTATAATTCCTCTGCTCAATTATCTTGCCAAGGCTGTTTGGGCTTCCCTTTGAAAAATATTTACATCCCAAAAACAGGCGTAGTAATTATAGTCATGCCATTGATATAGATAGGGGTCTTTGGGTACATTAGCATATTCTCCACACACTGATGTGAAGGTGCCTCTGTAACCCTTCCATGAACCTGTGTCTTCATGTCTTCCTCTATATCTTGGGGCCAATTAGTGGCTGACTCGGGCCAAAGACAGGTTTAGGTTTGCTGGTACTCAAATGGTGGGTACTATTTTGCTGGGACCCAAGTCACTGAATGCAGACAGCGTGGGGGTGTATTGAGGTGCGTGGGAGAGTTTGCCATAACATATTCTGCATCAGTGATCTAGTGTCTTTTGTGGACTCTTTCGCTGTGACCCTGGACTGTCCCCCTTGCCTCTAGTCCCTGACCACTGTGACCCCACTGCCCATTCTTGTTTTGCCTGTGTGGTAGACTGTACCACAGTGCTGTTCCTCCCTTTTAAATGATAATTTGGATAGGGCACTTCATCATCAGCACATTTGAAGTAATCACAAAAAGCTTTTGCAAAGCAGCCAGTGTGCCAGTTGGCAATCACCTTGAGTGAGGCAGATGACATAAGTCTCTGCAGTCTTGCTTTGGTATATACTACAGATATATACAGTCAGCAGCACTGGCTACACTGACTATGGGTGCGCAGCACATGATAGACAAAGGCTGCCACATTTAGGGTAGGATGGATTCCAACTATCTCTGACATGGAACAAGAGCATGGCTTTTGGAATTGGCCTTAGTGAGTTGAAGGAATAGTTCTGCCATTCTCTCTCCTCTGCATATATTAAAATTATACAAAAACCACAGCTGTGGAAACTGACTTCGGCTTGCAGAATAAGATTTCCTCTTCCTTGAACCCATGACCTGCTCTTTATATCTTCTGCATAGAAATCCTTCATGGCTTTAGGGTGAATTCTAAGGCTGTAAAATGGACAATAGATAGATAGATGACTACGTCTGTTAAGCTCCTGTACTCTATTTTAGTGGCAGAAAGTGCCCTGTGTTGCAGTCCTACATGAATACAGTGCATTGTGCACATTCCTGTTTGCACAAAGCCACAGAGAGCTTAAATCAGATACGGGAATATCTATGTGATAGTGGAGAGCACATGATGGAACACCATGTGAATTCTGAATTGGATCCTAGTCACTTGCTTCAAAGAGATAAAGAGGTGAGAACAATGGATCTGATTACTTTAGGATTATGACTCCCATTAACCTGCATTCTGCCCCTTGTTCAGAGAACAAATCCTACCTCTCTAACAATGAATTCTATTTACTATTGGGTGCAGGCAATTAGTTGAAGGGTTTGTTTGAACATGGAATCTGCTCTTGCAGTGTGGGAAAAGTTGGGCCTCTTTATAGCCTCTTGCAAGCAAGAGTGTAGAAAAAAGGGACAGTGTAAATACTTGTTCCTCACATATCTCTATCTTGATATGAAACTTATCAAGGGACAATATTTACCGCATTAAAAAGAAGTCCACACACAGACATAACAACAAAAAAGAAAGAAAAAAAAGAAACCCACCCTCTGTTTGCCTGCTCAAGTCCACTCTAGATAAAACATAGCATATGACTTGGAGTTTTGTCTGATATTAGTTTAAACATTTTTTTTCAAGGCTATGAAAACAAGCCGTCGGTCAGCTGATGCCAGCCAACGGAGTTTGGCATATAACAGGATTGTGGATGCCTTAAATGAATTCAGGTGAGGGTTGGTTTTTTTAACTATTTTTCAGTTCTAATGCAGGAAATAAACTCTCAATTCATATTCTTTGCTGAAGAGCAGGAATTAAACCATCATCAGCTATTGTTTAGAACAGAGGTGGTTAACTTATATTCTTTGCATGTTCTGGATCCAGATGTTCTGGATGGGTAAACTAGTGGGCTGGCTTCTGGTTATCTATTTTTAGATCTAAAGGAAATTTTAATTTAAGGACCTTCAGGCTTTCAATCCTGTTACTGCTTTAGGGAAAAAAATATCAATGACCTGGGTGGTCTATAGTAAATCTGTAATGCATGAGAACCCTGGGAACAGAGGTTCCTGCAGAAGAGAAAGAGGCGGCAAATGGTGAAAGCAGCATTGTACCCAGTCTCCATCCCTTTTCTACAAGTGTGGGACATGGCGTGCACTTAAGAAATGGGTGTTTACAGTACAACATTGCTGTCATCATGACAAAAGGTGTAGATCCTGCAGACACTCCGATCCTGGAAGATTGCAGTGCAACAGAGAGCTCCAGGAACTTTCCTAGAGCATGGGAGAAACACCTTCATATATGTGAATGCCTTTTATGTAATCAATTGCAGTGATTCAGTCTCTAGTTGTCGTGTGCAAGCAAATCTGTTGCCTTTTCTTAGAGATATTTAAATGAATCCAACTTTACTAAGAGGAAATAATGCAGATAGTTGCTATTAGAGGAGTTCATAAGCTGTCCAGTACAGAAAACTAACTCAGAATTATATTTTGAGTGCAAAGCCTTTAACCTGTCATCTGCTGTTTAGCTGCCTTTAATTTTCACAGTTTGCAAAGTTTGCTTCAGAAAAGAATAATGATGGATTTAAAATGTAGTTCTGTAGTAAATTCAAGTCAGCCATTTTGGTTTTTTTTTTTGTTCGTTTGAAAAACATGAGGTAGAATGGATTTTGGATTCTTATTTTTATTTGATTTCTTATTTGATTCTTCCTTTCATTTGCTTGATATGCTTCCATATATGTTATGCCTCTTAAAATCTGAACCTTGAAAACATAAGTCCTGTTAAGTCATGAAATCAGCTGATCTGTGGTGTCTTCCTCTGAGGCTTGGAACAGGCTTGGGGCTTTGAGGATGGTTTGCATCAGCTTCTAGTGAAAAGCAGAAGAGGTTCTGATTTTTTAGGAATAGAGCAGAAAGCATGTGCAGTCCCAGTTTCGGTTCTCACAGGATTTTAGATGGCAGAGTTAGTTTGCTTGAGAGATTGGAGAGCTACCATTAAGCAGAACAGACTTTGATGGGCCAACCCAATCCAAGCCTGGATAGTTAGGTGTGCACAGCACAATGGCAAAGCATTTCACAAGGCTACCTCATGTTTGCTATAGTCTTTATTCAGTGGAATTGCGACATAACAGAAACCGCTTTACTTAGCATAGCCCTTGAGTTCTTCCCTTGGCCACTTCTTTTGAAGCCAGAATCGTTGCTTGATGCCTTTGATCTGAGCCATGTTTGCAGGTATAGCCATGATTTTTAAAGGAGACTCTTATCCTGGAAGATGGACACCCCATTCTAAATCCATTACCACCTTGGAATGTAGAGCTAGGATTAGGATTGTGTGGAAACAAGGAACAATCTGTTACTGGAGACTGTCGGCATATGAATGTTTTAGTATCACATAACTCCTTCCACATAGGAACACTAAACAATGCCAGTCTGGTTTTACTGCTGCATCCCTGTGTCCCCATGTTCCCTTTGGCTTCTGAAGGCTTCTGCTGATTAACTTTCAGCCCAGCTGATGCTACAGAGGAAATTCTGAAGACCAATTTTCTCTAGAGATACAGGGCTGGCAGGATCCCACTGGCAAGAATTTCCTTTTTGTTCGGCCTGCTGACATCTGACATAGTTCATTTGTTCTTT
>JAOYMU010000098.1:72800094-72812274 GCA_025802295.1 Psammodynastes pulverulentus
TCTGCCAAATTGCAGGCAGCTGGCTGTAAGCAGAAGCCTGCAATTACTGCACTCTAACCTCTGCGCCACCAAGGCTCCTCCATAAAATAGCTATAAGTACTTTTACAGGAGAAAATTATAATGAGCTTCAGAACTTTTCAAGCCAGGGTGGTTGTTGATAATATGTCTTTGTCTTGTAGGATTGAATCCAGTGACCTCCCTTTATTGGCAGCTGTAGCAAGCACCCACTCTCCGTATGTTGCCCAGATTCTTCTCTAAAACACCAAAAGGGCAAAGACAATGATTCTATTTTTATAAAACGGAAGACAAGGAAACAGACATGAACTTCCATTTTCCAGACTCGTTCTTGCTTGCAGGCAAGTGACTTGAACAACCTGCCAGCTTGATAATGTGCCTCTGCAAGTGAACACATAAATGTACAAACATGTTCCCCTTCTTTTCTTGCCTATTCATTTAAAAATCAACCAACCCACCAATGGGACAGAGATTCAGATTACTAAAGAAGACACTAGAGCTTGGAGTACTGTACATGGTTTGGACAAGGATTGCCAAAATGATGGTAGCTGTAGATTATTGAATTACAGGATCACCAGAATGAAGAACTCCTTTGTGGCCTCCAAAGTGCTGTTTGTGCTTGCTTGTACAAGGGATTGGAACCAGCTAATGTTTGAAGCCAATTAATAGTATATTTACAAGGCATAACGATGAAGCTCTTTTTGTAATCAATTCAACTGCATTAGAAGTACAACAAAATGTTTTATTTGTTAAAGGCAGGTAGGATTGTAACCAATTCAACTGCGTTAGAAGTGCAGAAATTAATTTGTTAATTACAGGTAGGAGTTGGGAAGGTAGTGTGCAATTCTTTCCATAGGAGGAGACCTGGGTGTAATATTTGTATGAATGCTTGATATTGATTGAGAATGAATGGATAAATATGTATATTCATATCCCCCCCCCCTCATTTGGGTGCAAAATGGACATTATGCTTGTTGATCTTCTGATGTTGATACTACTGTTTAAAGACTACAGAAAACAAATATTCATTTTATTTTATATAAAAAAAGGAAAAAGCTGAACAAATGTTCTGTAATATTTTGTTAGTGTTTTTTTTAACAAGAATTTCTTCCCCTTTTGATCATGCTTCATTTGGGATGCTGTAAAGAAAAACTAGGTGCTGTTAAACCTATTTTTTTCTATATTTTTTTAAAAAGATGTCAGAGCTTTATTACATATTGGTGTTCCATTAATTTCAGTGTATTTTTCGAAAAATCCAGAAGAGAATCAATTACTGAGAATTTATGCCCTAGAAATTATACAATTACTGTAATAGAGTTAAAATGCTGGGGGCGGGATCTTTAACTATCCTGACAAATTTTAAGCTTTACAACTCAATTTGTTTGCATTATATTAATTATTAGGCTATTCTGATGAGACCACTTTTCTAACCTGTTTATTAAGAACTGGTTTACAATCTAATCATATGCATGTTTGCTTTGAAGTAAGTCCCAGGGAGTTCAATGGGATTTACAAGTTCTATCCAATTGTATCCTCTGGCAACTACTCTATGCCCACTTACAGTCTTTGGGAATAAATCTGGAAATATGCAGTGGGGATATAGAAAAGAAAAGGCAACTGTGCCATCCCCTTTCATCCTATGCTACCGTTTTGGTCATGATTAAGCAATAAAGAATTCTGGTATGGGACCTGTAAGTTATAAACGTATATATTGTAAATCAATCTGAAGAGACCTCTAGATATCTTGCACCTATAATTCTAAGAATTCTCAGCCAACATGGATTTTTTGGGAGTTGTAGTTCCAAAAAATGTAGTAGTTTTTTTTAAATTTGGGGATGATGATATTATTTTGAATCATTTTTATTACTTCAAGTTAAATAAAGGGAAATGCCATTAAAAACATTTAATAGTTTTCAACAACATAGCGAATTGCTTTATTTTGTGAGATTTTGATTCAGTTGAAATCAAAACACTTTTTTTACTAATTCATACACACATGAAGCCTTTCAGTTGTTGAGTTTTTTTTCCTTTTGGTCTATTTTTGAATATTGCTAGAATCTTTCCTCCTTGCCTTTGCTGGAAAGCATATCACAAATTATAGTCACATTGCCCTTATCCATAATAAAAACAGTTCTTCTGGAGCTACTTTGCTATTGCTGTTGCTATGTATGGTAGTATGACTGTATTAGGTCTGTGACATCAATAGTAATAGGAGGAAACCCCATCCTACTTTTTAAATTCATCTGGGAACTTTAAAACAGTTTCAGCTGGAGAAGGTATAGGGCAGCTTTACACATGATCATTTATTTTATTGCACAGTGGCTTGTGCAGTCTATTAAAATTTTAAATAATTGGACCGAGGCTACAACTATTTTCTCTAGTAAAATTTTATCGCTTGTAAAAGGATCCCTGCTTCCTTATTTCTTACTTCTTGATTGCTTCTCCAGCATTTGGTGTGGTTATTTTTAAACTGGACAAAACCACTACCTTATACCGTAAGATTTCTCTGTTTCTTTTTCATTTTCACTTATTTTTTACTCCCATTATTTTCCAATACTTGCCGCAATAGGCAGGATTGGGGCTGATATTACAGAAAAAAAATTAAAAATGAATAACGATTTAGTTTTTATTTGAATAATGTTTATGATAAAATAATGAAGTCACAATAATATGTGCAGACTATTCTTCCATGTTATGAATGCTTGTTCCTTGACAACCAAGGAACAGTTTTAGTAGCATACTTGAGAAGGGAATAGAAATCTATATAAAACAATATTCAGTTTCCATAGGAGCACACAGATAAATATCGCCTCCCCTTTCACTTACCTGTTACACATGCCCTAAGCTTTCCAAACATTTAAAAATCATAGCAAGATATAAGTATAATTCATCCCTACACCTACACATTAGCTAACAGTGTAATCATAAATTAGCATTCAGTCTTCTGGGCCTGGAGGAACATTGTCCATGGGGTTGCGATGGGTCGGACACGACTTTGCAACTAACAACTACTACTTCTGGGCCTTTGCAGTGATAGACGCAAGTGGGTAGGTTTAGCATTTAAATTGTTGGGGCCATTGTTTTTTTTTTCAGAACAAATGGAAAGATAAGAAGCTTTGCAAATCAGGCTGTCTTCCCAGTAAGCAACCTGTGAACACTGAGAGCTCAGGTTGATTTTAATACAGATGTCACTCACTAATGGCTGCACTAAATGTTACAATTAAGTGGACATAGATTTACTTATTGTTGTTAAAATTAATTAAGCTTGGGCTGGTGATTTAAGGTAGCCTCAGAGAACAGCAAACATTGGCTCAATTGTTTCTCATAGGAAATTGGAGCAAAAATAAATGTATGGTTAGGTTTTTAGGTGGGTCTCATCAGGTGGCTATATTATAATTGTGCTAAAATTAATTTTTTTAACAATGGGATCTAAAAATCTGCCTGGAAACAGAAGCTACAACTATGAAAGGGAAAAGGGGTTTTCAATAGTCAAGGACATCTGATTTATAATACTTTCTGTGGTTCTTCCCCAACTGAGAAATAATTTGCATTCCAGTTTGAACATAAATCTGTCTCCCACCCCTCACCCCCATATATCTTGCAGACAATCACCTTGAACATGTTTAGTAAAGAAACTGCAGGTTTCAAGGATTTCCAGTTGAAAAAAGTGATGAATGCGTTGAACGTGCTGATAAAAGTCTGCAGTACTGAAAGCCATAATTTTAACTCAAATGTTAAGTCCCACAGGGGTTTTCGCACTGCAGCTTCATGGCAGATTCTGTGACTACATTTTTTGCAAAAGGATAGGAGAGCTTTTGCTATCTCCAGTCAATTTTCTTTCCTCTGTTATTCTGAAGTGAAGGTCATAAATACTCAAAATGGTAGAAGTCAAGCAATCATCTGCATACCTAAAAGTGGTCCTGTGTGATTCACATGTAAAGCTAGGATAGTCTGCACTTGCCACATATAGATCGGCCTTTAACAATCTGTCTTCTAATTTCCAAATTAAAGCTAGAATCCCAAACGATGTTCCATCTTAGTTTTCCTCCTGTGATATTGAGAAATTAAGCTGTTGATTGCAACTGTATTGCTTGGCCTTACAGCTCTCCTATTCCTCTTAGGGCTTCTGTTCTCGGCTGCAAAGGTGTTTGTACAGTAGAAGTGGATTTAAAATATTCTGGTATGCTATTTTCATGTTGTAAAATACAGGAAATCTTATTGCAGCAATTTGCTTACTTGTTCCCTCTCTGTTCCTGCATCGTGTGACAGCTGCGTATGCAGTTTCTTGATGGTGGCTATTGGTGATTTGAAGGCATCCATTTAAGCAGCTTCCTGGATGAACTCTAAGCAGGGGCTCTAAATGGGAAGTTTTTCCACTGCAGTAGTGAACTCTATGTTCACTGGCAATTTTAAAAGCTTGTAAGTGCCAGTGTTTCTCAACTTTGGCAACTTGAAGATGTATGCACTTTAACTCCCAGAATTCACCAGCCATTTTGGAAGTTGAAGTCCACCTTCAAGCTGTCAAGGTTGAGAAACACGAGATTAACAAGAGACCTTGGGGATTTCTTTAAGTAATAAGTGTTACCATTGATAAATTTCTCCAAAATTATTAGATAATTAACCATTATCCTTCAATTCCAAGCATTTGGTTGAATCAGGGTGTTTTTAAATGATTTTGTTATTCATTCTAATGATGTAATGGGAATAGTTACTGTGCAAAAGGTATGGCATGAGAGCATGCTTTCTTGTATAACTTGTATATGGTACATGAAATATCAAGGTACTGCATAGATCTATCTGGATTTTAATTGCTTTTTTCTAAGGGAAGAATAACAGCTCTGTAGCATTGACCTCATATCATGCTGTTCAGAACAATGTATGTACAAGACTAATCTTGATTTTTTGCAATATTTCTAACGCCCATTAATATGTCTTAATTTTAAGGCTGAAAATATTTAAGTATATTGCACATAAATGCTAACAAAATTATTTCCACTGTTAACTTGCAAATGCAAGATTGTTTAAAAAAACAAAAACAAAGGGAAAGGGGAATCTGAAACATGATTTTTCAATGTAGCCTTTTAAAATCTGAGTTAAAAACAGATTTTTTTAAAAAAGGGTTTTAATTGTCTTGTTTTCAGACTTCTCTAAATTATGTAAATGGTGGTATGTATTATATGCTGGATAAATGTACATAATTGTTATCTTTTGTGTTTTTCTGAGATATATACATACATGCACACATACATGCATACACACACATACACAAATGTACATACATATCTCAAGACATGCACTTGTATTATAACTGTTCCCAGTTTTAGGGGAACTTTGTGCAATAAATACAAGTTTGTCCCTTTAACTGCTAGTTGTTAACATTGTCTTATTTTATTCAGGGTGGCAGATTGTCGGTAAAAAAGAAAAAAAGAAAGCCATAATCTAGAATTATTTCAAATATCAAAGTCCTGCATCTTGTACCTGCATCAATTTCACATGCACATACAGAAGGACTAGACTTTGATTGTGATAGCTGTTTTGACCTCCATTCTGCTATAGTGCTGCAAGTAATGGTGCAGAGCTATTTATGAATAAAGGGGGGAAATGCATGTCAGGAATATGAACTGGTATTATCTATATATTTTTTAGAACTCCTCAGTTACTTACCTTGGATTTTGAAGAGATGTACAAGACTAATTGTGTCCCTTGCAATTTCTAACCACTTCTGCCTTCACAAGTGGCTTAGATCCCCCTCCTTTCTTCCCAGAGGCCTTCAGAACCAGCTGTCTGGGAAGAAAAGCAAATAATTATATGATTTTAGGTACTATCACCTGGAGCCCCAAGGTTTCCTTCAGCAAGCTGATGTTTTCTTAGCCCATTTGTGCGATGCTTTAGGTCAGGGCTATCAAACTCCCGGCCCACAGGCCAGATGTGTCACATGCTGGCCACACCCACACCCGGTTTAGCAAAGGGGGAAAAAGTCCCAATACGTCAGGTGACGCTGCTGTGACAACACAAGTTTGACACCCATGCTTTAGATTCAAACGTCACCTTTTAAGATGAACATCTAACATCCAAGCAAGAGGTTTCTCTTAAATAATTATCTATGGATGGAGGAAAGGTCATCTGATGATAACAGTAGAATATGTTTAAATGGGCAGAATGTGCAAAACATTAGACATTCCTCTTGGAAAGCAAAGATTCCTCTGAAACAGTTGTTCCTGGTGAAGATTAGCATTTTTAACATCTGCATACGTCTTATCTCTTTTCTTTTGTTTCCTCAAGTTTATCTACATGCAGTTTTGTTTCCCTCTTCACTTTGATACACAGAGACTGTGTAGTGAAATACACCTATTATCATAGTGTGAAGGATTTATAACCCAGCGCTTATGTGTTCTGGAAGTTAACCAGTTGATCCTAGCATTTCTATATAAGGTGGGAGAAGATTTCTGGTAGAACTCTGAGTCAGATAAATTCAATTGCTGAAAAAGAACCTCCAATGTGAATTTGTATCATTGTTTCCCATCAGAAGACAGTGATCCAAAATATTTTCAGAACGTTTTTTAGAAGTTCTAAGCAAGGAAAATCATTTTATTCTAAGTAAATATGTTTACCTTAAACCTGACAGAAAAAGATCATATACCCAGTAAAGATACATACTGGGTATATGATCTTTTTCTGTCAGGTATCTTCCAAGGAAGTCAACAGGATTGTTTACAATAAGAATTTAAAATACTTCAGTTCTCTTTCTTGGAAGCACTAAAATTATTTCAGAATTATTTGCTTCCTTGTACTAAGTAATTAAATATAAACACCGTTTTTCGATTCCTGTAGATTATTTTGAAGAACAGCTATATTCGTGGCTGGGGCTCTTACTATGATTCTGGATAAGGGAATAATAAGGAATTCCTATAAACATAAATCTATACTGTCCAGGCAAGGAATCCTCACAAATACTGAACTGTATGATATCAGGGAGGTGATATTTATCAGGCTTCTTACTTGGTCCAAGTTACCGTACTTATAAGGACACAGAATTTTAGAGCAGAGACTCTTGTTCATACTTGGAATTTTTTAGTATGATGAAAGCATACACGAGATTCTTCAGCAAAGTTGACACAATAAAACCACGTTGCAAAATCACAAGAAATGTCCCATGAACAATAGCTATAAGGATGTAATTTCTCACAGCATGATTCAGAGTTGACACATGTTTGAAGCTTCTCAAATCCCAAGAAACCTCGAGAATATAACATCCCACCTGTATCAGATCAAATACCTTTCTCTACCTAATATATTCCATATGTTTTGAGGCTATTATTCCTAAAATTACCAGACCTGACAGTCGATCTGGTCCAGCATCCTTGGTCATAAATGGTCTACAAAATGTCTATCTTTAGATCACAACCCTAAGGATATTAGTGCTTTCCCAGTTGCTCCCCAGTAATAATACTCAATATAACCACCATATTGTTTAAATGTTAGTCCTTTTAAAAACAAGGTTAATAATAATAATTGCAGCTAGAACTAAGAAGGTAAAAAAAAAAAAAGCAGAGATCAGTAAATTTCCTAGTTTCATTTCATTATTTCATTTCCTGGAATCAAAATCTTTATTACAGTTATTGGCTAGCAAACATTTCCTGTAAAATAGTTCCAAATATAGCACATATGAAGAAGGAAGAAAAATTCTATTATTATTTTTTTGCCACTTTTTTCTTTCACCTTTTAAAAATTGTGTTTCCCTTTCCTGGACCAAACAAATTGAAAACTCCGTCAATAAGCATGGAAAAAGTACACCCTTACATAATGAAAAATATGTGTTCTTTGAAAAAAAAGTCCTGCAGCTGCTCGTGCTAAATAACTGTAAGCTGTTCCCATCCTTTTGTCATGGTGGCTTTTGAATCTTTAGGCATCTGCCAACTTTTCGAAAGGATGAAATGCCAGCTTCACATTACAGAAGTTTAGAATATAATGTTTGGTGCAATGGTTGTTAAAAGCTCTGAGCTGGGAGAGGTCACATCCGAGGCACATAGTCAGGTGACCTTGGGTCAAGCCATCTCTCTCTACCTAAGCAGTAGGCAAGGGCCACCACTTCTGATATATATACATACATACATACATACATACATACATACATACATACATACATACATACATACACACACAGAAGGATGAAGGATGGAGTCAACCTTGAGGCCCTTCAGGATTGAACTTCAGGCTGTGGGCAGAGTTAGCATGCAACACTGTATTCAAACCAGTGTGCCACCATAGCTCTAAAATGAGTGTCAGTTATTGAAACTAACATATATATCCCAAAAGTATGGAACCAGTTCACCCTTTAATATATTATTAAATTGAGACAATCTGGAGCATCTATTGCTGCATCTTCTTAATTTTGGGACAAGTTGATATTTCAACAACATGATGGAGATTTTAATAACAAGTAAGTTAATTGATGACCAAAACTTCTATTATAAATCAAATACCTTGGTGTAAGCTCGTCCATTCTTTTTCATTTCATTTCCAAAGTCATATTCAATTTTGAAGAAAAGACAATGTTCTTCAAAATTCTGAGGAAAATCATAATGCTTGTAACATTAATATCTGAAATTGACATTAAAAAAAAAAGAACCCAACCCTGCTTATGAACAACCATTTTGAGCATAATGCATCTTGAAAAGTAATACGCAGAAGTTGTTTTAATGGTGGTTTTGAGCAGCATGCTGTAGAGATAGCTCACCAACACCTCATTGCTACTACTATCTAATCTTGTTGTTACTGATCTCCTATGAGTTGGCTGCTTCATCAAGTATTCTTCTTTAATGCAGTGAGTCTCTGGCATCTTAGTAAAATTACATCAGCACATCTGCTGCAGAAAATGGGAAATGGCTTGAGTCTACCCACCCCACTATGTGCACCAATGATCCTGTCTCCTGCACTTTTCTGTCAATATGATTTGTAGTTTCATTTCCTATGTTATAAACCACAATTGTTGCCGGTGACGTGGAGCATCACACTGACTTTCTCCACATCTGATTCATTACCACTTTCTTACTATTTCCTTTTGATGTGCTTTTTAACCTCTGTTCCAGAATAGTCACTTCCCTTTTTACTGCTTTGGTTACAGGAATACTAAGCGGAAACTACGTGAAACCACTAGAGGTCAGAAGTTGCATCTAAGATTTGTAAATTGTGGTTTCTTTACTGGTCCACTTTGGCTTATGCAATATGCTCCAATTCTCTCTGTTCAAAATCAGTTTTGACTGCACGTAGACAGAATGATTGACAATTCCTGTGGTCTTTTTCTGACTTATAGAAAAGTGACTAAAAAGGGAATTTTACATAAATGCTGTTGTAAGAGTCCATTCCTGTTTTCTCTCCTTAATGTAAATTCATGTGACTTGAAGTATCTTAATTGTTTATCATGCTGTTTTCCAGATCCCAGCCCATCTGTTTTTCAAGACTTTGCAATGCGTGTTTAATGAAATCAGAACATGCATGCTATTTTTGCAAGAGCATTCTGACATTCCTAACATTTCTTCTGTGGGTGGTATGCTTATTTTGGGGTCGATTGCCTTAGCTTAGCCAAAACTGAACGTTTATTGCTGTTCTCCTGCTCACTGTGCATCTGAACCTGCAAGGATCATAAGTTAACCATAGCTTATGTTCTTTGATGGTTCCTTCGCTAATCTCCCCAATGAAATGGAAACCTTATTAGTGCCTTATTTCCTTCCTCCTACAGGGTTGTACTGTGTTGAATAGTGATAAGAGAAGGTGGATGAAAAGAATATACATATGGCATATAGCAATTAATAAAGCCTAAAAAGTAATTTGTTGAAATGATTTGGTACTACTGAAGTGTAGAGTCAGTTTGATCTAGTGGTTAAGGTACCAGGCTAGAATGCAAGAGACCAGCTTAACCATGAAAGCTGACAGGGTAACCCTGAGCCACTCTCTCTCAGCCCAACCTACCTCACAGGGTTGTTGTTGTGGGGAAAATAGGCGGAGGAAAGTATGTTGGATGTTTTCTTCATCTTGAGTTATTTGTAAAAATAATAAAGGTGGTATATAATTAGACAGATAAACAAACAAAAAAATAATTCTGCCATTCTTTTGATGTTCTACTAGAGAAGGTGGAGCTTTAAGGATTATTTTTAGGCAATACTAACTCTCCATTGAAAAAATGGTAGTTTGTTTTCCGTAATAGAAAATGCTATATTTTACTGAATCTGTCTGTCATATCGCTTCTTCTAGCAATGAAAAAAAAAATCTTCCATTACCCCATACTTTTCAGAACATACATGATGGGCAATTCGTGGTTCCTGAAATGTTTGTGGCTCCTGAATTCCCTTTTTTTTTGGTAAGCTTTGGGGCTCTCTCTGACTGATGAAATATAAAGCAGAGATTCCTTCCATGTTGAGACGTAAACAAAGAAAAACAGAAGCATAAGCCCTAAAATAATCATATCTTAATTAAAAGAAGAAAGAAACCCTCACAAATTAATCCCTCAAAACCAGTCTCATTTTTTGTTAAAATCCCACCCTCTCCACATCCATGCTGACCCTGATTTCTATGTCTGTTGACATGGATGGAGAATATCTATTTTAGATGTTGAAGGGCCTCATATGGAACTAACTAAAAGCTTAAGATGACCTCTGTGTATATAGTGTATAATGATTTTGTCCATTGTGCATTATTAAAAACGGAGAAAAGCAATATTAATCACTTGTGAACCTATTATCTTTGATTTCTAGTCTGATTGGTTAGTGGTGATAATCAGATTACTATGTACATGGAGATTTGATTTTAATGATGACCATTAAAATCGAATCTCCATGTACATAATAATCTGATCAACGGTGGTCAAACGGTGGGCTAGATTACTGTGTTTTATGCTAGGGTGAGCTACTTTAGTGGTTAAGAACCCCGTTCCCTTTTTATCATATTAGTTGGCTAAATACTGCTTTCTTTGAGTAAGGCTATAAGCTTTTCCATAACAATATATGTAGTATACTAAGCAACGTCTCTTCCATTACTCTTTCCAATCCCATTCATGGAATTGAATTTTCCTCAGCATTCAAAATGCAGTAGATCCTGTGAAATAAACTAGCAGGTTTTAAAGCAGTAGGTTTGCTAACAGCAGGGAAGCTTGCAAAAACATGTACAAGGCTTGCTGTTTACAGATGAGAACAAAAGATAAGTAAATGCTCTTTTATTGTGTAGATTAATATGTAAATGCAGATGAATTTTTCAGGGAAACATCCAGCGAGAATGTGATAATTACAGCTGTGTAGCCTGTGCTCCAGTTATTAATGACTGTATTCACTATAGTTCAACAATCCACTTTTCTCAAATAGCGCAAATAATTTAAATGAAGGTCTTGTGCTTTGTCATTTTAAACTGCATTTCTGGAAAAGTAAACATTCTGCTGAAACTCATCCATCTGTAGTGAACACCAGGAATATAAATGGAAAATAAATGTGTTAATCACTCCTGGAATTAGAGGTTAATGAAGGGGAAAAACAAAGCTCTGAATAAATTTGACGTTATTTTATAAAGTCTTAAATCCTTACGGGTAAGGAATCTTCTTTTGCAGTACCAAACTTCTTTGTAATGATTGTGTTTTCTCACCATCTCTGTTCCATGTGAAATAAAACACTAGCTTGATTACTTGGGCAATGTAGCTGGCTAAAGTATAATTAGGATTATGTTTGCATACTCTATACAGTACTGTAATATAATATAGTATAGTTCAGTCTCCCAGTTGATACCTTCCAGATGTGTACACTTCAATTTTCAAAATTCTCAGTCAGGGCTACCTCAAGAGTAGCTGAAAGGGGAAAAGTTTTGTCATGCTAAACATATGATATCTCACTAGGATAACTGATTATGATATGTAATAATAATAAATAAAATAAAACGTACAGATCTGTTTAGAATTTGAATATGTGTGTGTGTGTGTGCATGTGTGCATACGTGATAT
Source organism: Psammodynastes pulverulentus (assembly GCA_025802295.1). Classification (NCBI taxonomy): domain Eukaryota; kingdom Metazoa; phylum Chordata; class Lepidosauria; order Squamata; family Psammodynastidae; genus Psammodynastes; species Psammodynastes pulverulentus. The sequence goes on from JAOYMU010000098.1 coordinate 72,812,090, forward strand.
GTGTCACCTGTTGCTACAATTGTTTTTATTTTATGGGAATTGATCCAAGAGTATCTAGATCAAAAGTATCAAACTTGAGACCCGCGTGGCGGATGTATCACATGCTGGCCACGGCCACTCCTGGTTTAACGAAGGGGGGAAAAGTCACAATACGTCACTTGATGACCTGACGCTGCGAGTTTGAC
>JAOYMU010000098.1:72842169-72853711 GCA_025802295.1 Psammodynastes pulverulentus
TATAGTCATAATGTACGCTGAAGAAGGTATTTAATTTCGTTGTACGAGGTACAATGACAATAAAGTGAACTAACTAATTAATTAATGCACTCCCTTAAACAGTATGCAGTAAACAATTGGCAAACTGTGAAAGCCATCTAAAATTAAAGATTCTCTTACTCCAGGCTCATCTCCTAATTGAATATATTGCTATATCATGCTAGGGAACAATATGGAAATAGTTCATCATTACTTTCTTCTGAAATCTTTTTCCAGAATTGGTGTCCCATACACAAGTGCAACTGAGGCTCAGCCTGACTAGCTTCTGAGCCGAAACTACAATATGTTATGATCTAGCTGCTTTATTTTGTATGAATTGCAACTTCCGGACACTTCCTAAAGCGTGATTCAGGATCAGATGAATGCCAGATGTGGTATAACTAAGTCATAGCTAACTGTTGTCAAGTCTGACCAGTTGAGGAAAGGGCTTTAACATAACTGCATAGATCAATGGCCTGGGTTACAATTAATAGAATATAGAATAACAGAGTTGAAGGGACTTTAAATAAACTTGAGTACTATTTTTCAGACATGGCATCAGCTTTCAAGTGAAAGTCAAGGTGCTGATAATTATAAAGCCCTTTATGTCTTGTAGCAAGGTATCTCTAGGTCCACTTTCTTTAACCACCAGAATAAATCATGTGTTCTGTAAAAAAAAAAAAAAACTGATTGCAAACCCGTTTCCAGATATTATTCAGAAGTGTGTAGCTGCTGCTTTTTTGTGACAATGCCTATACTACTGAACAGCCTCCTTCTTGAAGCAATTCCAGAAGGTCTGTGGTTATGGATGATCCCTAGGTTGGATTTGTGATTATGTTATGATTACTATATTTTTTTTTTTAAAAATCATGAACTTTTTATTTTTCTTATGCTTTACTACTATGAATTGCTGAAAAACTCTTGACTGCAGTAAACAAATAAGGAGAGCAAACTACACGGAACTTAATAAAAATTGCTATTACTATCACTATCAATCTTTAGAATTATATATAGGATACAACAAAATACAGCTATAGGTGCAAAATAGAGCTATTTTCATTGTTGGAGGCTATTTTATTATTAAGAAAGAAAAATGAAAGGTGTAAAATAGAATTAAAATAATAGAACAATAAAATAATGACAGAGGAACACAACAAGAATAAACACATCAATATGATAACCAAAAAGACGGATGGGTGGAGAGCAGAGAGCAAGAGGAGGCTGGGGGCGGATCTTGCCTTAGAGGGCAAGATGTTCCAAAGAGCAGGTGATGCAGCAGGGAAGGCTCTTCTGGATCCCTGCAGTTGGAGTTCTTTAATTGACAGGATCAAAAGTAAGCACAGGTAGGATGGGCTTGTCCTAATGGGATGAGGAGTTCATCAGGTATCTTTTACCTAAAGACTTTAAAGATAATAACTACCATATTTTTCAGACTATAAGACACACCGGAGTATAAGACGCACCTTAGTTTTGGGGGAGGAAAACGAGAAAAAAAAATTCTGCCTCTGCCTACCAGCATCAGCAAGTTATTGGTCTGATTCAACATGAGCAGCTCATTGGTGGGTGGATTGGTCTCCCAAAATACCCCCAATCAGCTGTTCCAGGCTGCAGGGATCGCCACAACACATTGCCGCCAATTGCCATCTCCGTAGCTCGCATTTTGGGGCTCTGTGCCTCGCGTTTTCAAGCCTCTGAATGCTCTTCGGGCGGTTCCAGGTGGATCCCCGCCATCTGGAACCGCCTGCAGATACAGTGCACAGAGCCCCAAAATGCGAGCTCCGGAGGTGGCAATTGCCCACTTTTAGGAGGAAAAAAAGTGTGTCTTATACTCCGAAAAATACGGTAACACCTTGAACTACACTTGGAAACAGACGAAATTACTATTACTCTCATTAATATATGCTTCAGTAACTCTTTTGACCTGTTGCTGAACTATAACTTTTGTTGTGGCTTATACCTATTGAGGCTGTGAGGAGTTGGAATCTGAAGTTGAGGTTTGTTTAGTTCCCATTATTTACCATATATGAATGCAGTCTTTATTCCACATATTTTTCATTATGTTTCTAGGCTTGTTTACAAGGGTGTGGTATCAATTTGAACTAAGGGAAATTTTTTTAAAAAAATAGTTTGAAACTATTGTACCTCCCCATGCAAAGAAATGCCCTGTGATCTTTTGTAACTTTGTTGAATCATGATCATTTCTTGATGAGTAGGGGTATAAATCCTAATATAAAAAAGTACTTCTTGAGAGGGCTTTTTGTGTGGGGGTATTTGGGTAAATTGTTCTGATGCAAATTTTTAAAATTATTTTGCATTGAGTTTTTAAAGTAGTGCATGAACAAACCAAACTGAGCCACAGTAAGCAAACCTCTTTTCTATAAATTTCAAAATAAAAGAGAATGCAGTTTTCAACTGTTTAGTTTTTGGAGCAGTCTAGTGGGAATAAAGCTAAAATTGCATAATATAATCTGGGATATCCTGGATCTTAAAACCTTTATTTTTGTTATATCCTGTTAAAATATATTTTCTGGCTTGTTACCACGTGTATGATTCTTTTGTCCTTTAAAATCATGGAAGAATATTAATGAAATAGTTCACATTGCAACTGTTCTTTGTCTAAACCATTATTAATTCTCATTTACTATACAGTGTACCACGCAACCAGATTCTTTAATGATAGACATTTTTTAAAAAGGCAGCAATAACATTCTTGCTGACAGCGTAACAAAGGGCCTGTTGTTCTGTTGCATAGTTCAGCCAAACAGAAGAAAACATCTGCTTCTTGTTTCCAGAAATAACTGGTATTTGAAGTAGAATTTTTTCAAAGCTTCCAGTAACCGTTTTCCATACATTTTGTAGGTGCAATAAGGCTTAGTCCTTGTTTTTGTAAATAAATAAATCTTCCCATTGTTGAATAAATCTGATTTACTTTCATTAACTACCTGTGCAAAGAGAATGTACATGTCTACCTCTGATGTTCCCTTTTTCCAGTATGTGACAATGGGATCCAGGAAGCGTGGGTTGACTCTCTATTCGTAGCTCTAGACAGAATGTGAAACTGAGGACATGCCTCCTTGTCAATTGCTGCGAATAGACGTGTTAATCCGTTCCTCCTGGATCGGGTAGTGAGTGTGTTAAAGTAGGAAGTATACAAATATTTTTCTTTAATTTTAATTTATTGTTTTTAATGACACAGACAGCGTGAAAAGCCTCTGGCTTGAGCCCACTGTCCACCAGTGACAGATCACGACCGCTGACGGCGCGAAGGGCTGTCGGCTCAAGCCCGCCATCAGCGGGCGCCATTTTGGGGTGATTTTGGCGCACTGAGATGACCTCCAAGCTGCGGCTTCTCCCGACTGGACAAGTGAGTTTGGGATAGTGCAGAGGTGCCAGAAGTGACCAGCTGCCTTTAAAAGGAGCTCTGGTGCTTGGCGCGAAGGGAGACAGACCGTTGGAATTAAGCCGGCACAAGTGGGCGCCATTTTGAGGAAGCCAGGCGCGCATGCGCAAGTGGAGCTGCGGCTCCTTCCGGCTCCATCTATTCAACAATTATGCCACAAAAGCGCATATTCTGAGAGATAGAAGGCAAAGAGGTCTAGTTTACAAAACGGCTTCTACTCCTTCTCTCAAAGAAATTACAGAGAAGGCCAAAACCAAGAAAGCAACCAAAGCAAAGGCTGCTAAACTGAAGGCTAAGGCCATCTCTCATGCCAGGGTCTCCAAGGCCCAGGAGAAGGCTGAACAAAGATTCCATAGGGCTTTGGAGAGGCAGGCCGAAAAGGGCCAGAGAGGCTGAAAAAGCCAAAAGGCTAACTCCTGTGGTTCTGCAACCACCCATTCCTTCCTCTATAGGAGGGCCCCTGGACTTTTCCTCCCCAAGGGGATCCAGGAGGGGATTTGAAGAAGTGGAAAAGGAGCCTCTAGGCCTCAAAGAATTGGACCTTTCTGTGGCTGCACTATCTGGACCTTCCACCAGTTCAGGATGGTCTCCTGGCCTTTTTCCATCCTCTAAGCTGGCTGGCTCTCATCTCAGACCAGCCCCAGCCCCAGTGGCATCTTTCACTCCCACGGCAGCGCGGTTCCACCCAGCGGAACAGCCGGTTATGGACATGGAATAGCTAATGGCGGAAGCAATGAGGCGAGGCTATGAGGCTGGTTTACAACAAAGCAAATCTGTGCCTTCAGGTAGAGCGGGAGCAGCGCCTGCTCCTAAAGGGGGTGTTCAACAAGAACAACGCCCTCCTGCTCCAGGCCTGACTGCTGTCCTTTCTTCAGGGGAGTTGGGGGCTTTGTCTTCCCCTGAGGAGGAGAAAGAAGAGGACGGACAGATTGACAGGGAGTTTAAAGGGCTCTTCAAAACACATATGTTCAAAGCCCTATTATGCAAAGCCAAAGGGGTCAGGGGTTTGGGGATGGACCCAGCTCCGGGCACTTCTGTGAACCCGGGGGATCCTTCTGACGTGCTGTTCTCAGAAACCACTGAAGAAAATGAATCCATTCCGGCCTCCAAACTGTTCCTACAAGTCATCAGAAAACAGTTAGAGATGCCAGGATCTTATGCTAATCCCACTGCATTTGACAAAAAATACTTCAATATCTCCCTGGACCTTTCTGATATTTTGAACACTCCCGAAGTGGATGATCCGGTTATGGCCCTGGCTACCCCTTCGGCCACACTGTCAGATGCTGAGGATGTGCTAAGACCAGATGACAGACGAGCGGAATTAACCCTCCGTAAGGCTCATCAGGCTGCGGCCTGGGCTGTTAAGACGGCCACAGCAGCTTCCTTCTTCACTAGAGCAGCAGCTTCCTTCTTCACTAGAGCAGCCCTCCTGTGGTTGAGACAATTACAGAAGAGGGTTCCGGCTCAAGATCTTCGAACTCATCAGGACTTCAATAAGATTGTGGCAGCCACGGAATACACCGCAGATGCCACACTACATTCGGCCAAATTTGGAGCTAGGGCCATGGCCTCTTCCATTACAGCTCGATGCCTATTGTGGCTGATGCATTGGCAGTCCGACACCAAAATGAAATGGAAGTTGGCGTCAGCTCCATGCAAGCCAGATAAACTGTTTGGTGCTTCTCTGGACCCGGTTTTGGTCGAATCCAGAGAAGAAGAAGGTTTTGCCCAGCCTGTCTAGGAGAGGGGAACGTCTGTCTCCTCCTACCTTTCGAAGCCACTCCTCTCGTTCAGGATATTCCAGCCCAGGTTACCAGAGGCCCTTCAGACCATTCACTCCGAGGCAGGACTATCGGTCTGGACAAGGATTCAAGGATAAGAACAAGCCACAGATCCAGTCTAAGCGGCCCTTTCGAGGCGGAGGTGTGCCTTTCGTCGGTCCCGTTGACTGCAAGCCGGTCGTCCCGATTGGTGTCAGGTTGGGTCTCTTCTGCGACCGCTGGGACGACACAACGACGGATGGCTGGGTAAGAGACACTGTACGGACAGGCCTCAAACTAGAATTTGTGGCTCCTCCTCCCAGGCGCTTTCTCAGGTGCCCCATTTCAGGAGACGCCACCAAGAGAAAACTCATGGAGGAGGCCATTCTCCATCTATTGTCGATCCAGGCCATAGAACTGGTTCCTCTGGATTTCCATGGCAAAGGATTCTATTCGATGCTATTTATCATTCCAAAAGCATCGGGAGGATGGAGAACTATCCTGAACCTAAAAGGACTGAACAAATTCTTAAGGTACAGGAAATTCAAGATGCACTCCCTGACCTCCATTTTATGGGGGATCAGGGACAGCGATTTTCTTACTTCAATTGACCTTACAGAAGCTTATCTTCACATACCTATCCACCCTTCCCATTGCCAGTACCTGAGGTTCTTCTATGCAGGTCAACATCTACAATACAGGGTGCTTTTGTTTGGTCTGGCATCAGCGTCCAGAACCTTTACCAAGGTCTTAGTGGCTCTGGCAGCATTCCTACGATTGAAACCAGTCAGACTCCAGTGTTATCTGGACGATATTTTGATTCAGTCATCCTCCATCCGACAAGCGAGGCAGGATCTTCAAGACACTATTCAAGTTCTACAGGAACACGGATTTTCGATCAACGTGGCCAAGAGTCACTTCGTTCCCCCCACGAGACTGCAACATTTGGGAGCAGTGATAGACATGGTGGACCTCAAAGTCTTCCTATCTCTAGACCGTTCGCAAGACATCAGGGCCTTGGTCTCGCTGGTGAGGAGGTCCAAGGTAGTCTCCCTGGACTCGCTCTCCCAGTTGCTGGGGAAACTCATTTCTTGTATAGGAATCGTTTTCTGGGCGAGACTCCATGCCAGACCTCTACAGTGGTTTCTCCTGCCCTTTCAGTAATCAGGAAGGAGTATCTCCTTGAGAAAGGTTCGGAGGTTCGGAAATCTCGCCGCTGCTGGTCTTCAGGAGCAGTGGCCTTGGGGAGCATGTTCAGCGATCTGAGATGGCTGACCATTACAACAGACGCTGGTCTTCTGGGCTGGTGAGCCCATTGCCAATCGAGGGTGGCCCAGGTGGAGTGGTCTCCGGGGGAGCAACAGAACAATATCAACTGGTTGGAGCTTCGGGCAATCAATCTAGCTCTCAAAACCTTTACGCAAGTTGTTGCAGGCTATCATGTTCTCATTCTCATGGACAATATGGTAGCCAAGGCGCACATTAACCATCAAGGGGGCACTCGTTCGAAGAGTCTCATGCAGGAGGCTTGGGAGTTTTGTCTCTGGACAGAGAGGCATCTGCAGTCTATCAAGGCGTAGCAGATTTCAGGGTCCCTGAATACTCAAGCCGACTGGTTGAGCAGGTCCAAGGTGGATCAGGCAGAATGGAGATTAAACCCGGGGTTGTTCAAACAACTCTCCGACCAGTTCGGTTTTCCGGAGGTGGACCTTTTCGCCACATCGATCAACACTCAACTTCCTCGCTTCTTCTCCTGATACCCATCAATGGGAGTGGAAGGGTTGGATGCCTTTCGGTGCCAGTGGCCCCGGGGCCTTTTCTATGCCTTTCCCCCGATTCCATTGTTGCCTGCAGTTCTCAGGAAGTTACTGGAGCAGAAGGCGACAGTGCTGTTGGTGGCACTGTATTGGCCCAGACGTCCTTGGTTTGCCGACCTCCTCAGTCTGTCGGTGGCCAAGCCCTGGAGGATTCCGAAGGACAGCATAGTGCTCAGCCAGAGACCAGTCAAACATCCCAATCCCCAGTGGTTGCAACTGACAGGCTGGCTGTTGAGCGCAGCTTACTGAGGGAAGAATATTTTTCAGAGGACGTGATTGAAACCATTTTGGCGGCCAGACGACCTTCCACAAACCGGATATACAACGCTACTTGGAAGGCCTTTTGTGAGTGGTGCAGGAGGGCTGGCAATGACTGTAGGAGTTTGTCGGTGGTGCAACTGCTCAGTTTTCTGCAGGAGGGCTTGGCCAAGGGTCTCTCTCCCAACACGCTCAGGAGGCAGGTAGCAGCCTTGGCATCGGTACTTGCTTGTGAAGGGGCGGAGTCGCTGGCCTGCGTACCTATTATTCGGAGGTTTCTCCGTGGGGCTACCAATTTGAGACCGCCAGTAATTCACAGGTACCCTACTTGGATCTGATGTTGGTACTGCAAGTGGTGTCCTTACCTCCATTTGAACCGCTGAGGACGGTATCCTTGCAACTGTTGACCTACAAGGTGATATTTTTGGTGGCAATTACATCGGCCAGATGAATTTTGGAATTGGTGGCTCTGTCCATGAGGCAAGATTTGTGTATCTTCCATCAGGACAGGGTGGTCCTCAGACTGGATCCTACCTTCATTCCGAAGGTGAACTCTTTATTTCATAGGACTCAAGAATTGGTCCTACCAAACTTTTCCCCGGACCCTTCTCACCATAGGGAGAGACTGTGGCACAAATTGGATGTCTGGCAGGCTCTGCGCATCTACCTTAAATGGACAGCAGAGTTCAGAAGGACGGAAGCGCTTTTTGTGGCATTCCAGGGACCGTCGGTGGGTCAACGAGTTACTCCTTCTAAGATTGGACGATGGCTTCGAGCGGTGATTGCCAGGGCTTATGACAGTTGGTCTTTGCCTAGACCAGAAGGAATTACGGCTCATTCTACGAGGAGTGTGGCCACTACGGCGGCGTGGTCTACCCAGGCATCGGTAGAGGAGATATGTCGGGCGGCGACCTGGGCTTCTCCGACATCTTTTATTCGACACTATCGGCTGGACTCCTTTGCCTCGGCGGACGCAGCCTTTGGTCGATGGGTTCTGCAGAGTGTCGTGACGGATCGAGAGGGCCTGGACCAGTCGGGGCCCCGCCCATCGTCGCAATAAGCTTGGGTATGTCCCACGCTTCCTGGATCCCATCGACACACATTGGAGAAGGGGCATTGGTCTTACCTGATATGCTTCTTCTCTGTGTGGGCGATGGGATCCAAGCCCACCCTGAGGCTGGCTGGTCCAGGGTGCAACTGAGGAAGTGTCGGATGGGACTACACAGCCTTCGCATTGACATCGCCGAAACTGGGGTTGATTGACAAGGAGGCGTGTCCTCAGTTTCGCACTCTGTCTAGAGCTACGAATAGAGAGTCAACCTACGCTTCCTGGATCCCATCACCCACACAGAGAAGGAGCATATCAGGTAAGACCAATGCCCCTTCTCTTTTTCACAAAATGTGAAGGAAACTATGGCTTGAAAATTCAGGATCATCATCTTCTTCCTAGCATATTCCCGCAAGTGCAGGGTCTGCTTTTTGGATCATTGAATGCCACTTTCTATGGTCAGCTGCACCTCCAGGGCGCAGGCCCGTGGCTTGCATATCTTTGTTGATGGTGTCTTGCCATCTCTGTTTTGGGCGCCTGTGAGGTTGCCGGCCGTTGACTCCTGATTGGTTGGTAGGCAGTCTTGGCAACGGTGGAAGGTGCTGCTCTCAGGACATGTCCATACCAGTGGACAAACTTCTCTCATCTTCTCTATAATTGGTACCACACCAAAATGTTGTCAAATGGTGTCATTTGTGAGGTGGTCAAGAAGGAAGATGCCCGATATGAAAATATGCTTGAAAATTCAGGATGATTGCCTTTTATTGTTTAACTTTGCTCTAACCCATTGGGGAAAAAAACTCTTTGTTATCAGATTTACCTATTTAGGTAATTACTTTCTATGACTAATGGAGACTGAGAGGTTGGTGAGTTATGGTATACCTTTATTCTGAGCATTGTTGTAACCTTCTGACAATAATTATCCCAATAAGAAACACTGATTTGTTATGTGACAATCCTGTATTTTAGATGTTCTGAGCAACTGGCTTGGAGCTTTGTATATGTCCAGAGTAATGGAGGCTCTTTAAATCAGAAATACAGAATGCATAAATAAAAATTGTTAACTTGTTGAGGTCATTGTAGAATTTTCCTTACAGAAGCTGCAGATTTGTCTAGCAATTATTTAAGGTCCAATTCGTTTGAAGTTGCTCCATGTCTTTGAATGGGTTCCCTTTGCTTTAAGAGGACTGATGTCCTTGTTAGAGTTTAAAAAGAACCTAAAAAAGAGTATGACAATGGCTTAGCGCTTTTGTTTTAATTTAAATTGTTTAAATATGTTTGATGGTAAATATTTTAGCTATTAGGCCCCCTGAATCTATCAGAAGGGGTAAAATTATAATTTTTTTAAAATTAAAACTTTTGGTCTGAATTAATTCTAAGATTTACTGTATATCCTACTTTGTGTCACTATGCTCTTATATGGGCTTTTAGTTCATTGTATTCCTATACATTTTTCTGGCTTTAATATTTTTGAGAATTTTCCCCCCCAAAACTACTATTTCTAAATGAAACTGCCTTTTTCAATTGACTGATGGTGATTTGTCAATGCTGATGGTATTGAAATGGTGATCTGGTTGTCTTGGGATTGCACCCAAGGTGCCTATTACTATTAAAGCTGTCTTTGCTTTCTTTTGCCACAGTCGTTATATTTCTATTTGCGGTCTTTGTATTTTGTAGTTTTCTTCAGTTCTTTAGCTATTGCAATATCCACTATCCAGAATATTGGTCATTCTTATCAATGATTCTTACATCTGGGATATTAAGTGGCAGATGCTTGTCTGTTTGGATTTAAAATTTCCAGAGCACTTTCTTGTCTTTATTTTCTATTACTTCATCTATTTTGTGCATACACACTAGTTCTTGCTTGCAGGCAAATTGAGTTTTCTTGCAGTTATTCCAATGCATCATTGTTTGCCACTTTGTCATGCCATTGTTTGTAGTCAGTCTTCGTGATCTTCTTGTAGCAGCTAACTAAGTGGTCCATTCTTTCTTCAGCTTCCTTGCAGAGGCAGCAATTGCTGCCTGTTGCTGTCTTCTCAATTCTGGCTTTATATGAATTTATTCTTAAGGCTTGGTCTTATGCAGCTAGTATTAGCCTCTCCATCTCTTCAACTTTCCAGGTCTTAGCCATTCCAGATCTTTTTATTATCTGATTTGCTTGCTAGTTCTTTCTTTTTTTCTTTCTTTTTTTTGTATTGGCCATGTAATATTTTTCCATTCTTCACATGGTCTTTTTTGTGGTCCAGTTTGGTCTCTCCAATACTCAGTAAGCTTTCTTAACTAGCTTCAGAGCATCTTCTTCACTGTCTTTCAATGATTCAATGTCCATTTTTCTTCTTCAGCTGTCAGATGTACTTGCAATATTCCATGCCTTGGTAAGTAGAGTCTGTTAATATTGCTGCACGGATGAAGGGATGAGTCATTGTCTTTATTATTCTAGCCTTCCTATCCAGGATTTTTATTTCTAATTGAGTCCAGTCCACTGTTCCAGCTGTGTTATCTAATGACTGAAATTGCCCCTAGGTGTCTTCAATCAGACTCTTGATCTTATTTGTTTGATTTGATGTATTTTGATTCCTTTAGATTTCACTATTTTTCCCCTATTGGTGGTGAGAGTGGCATACTTGTCTAGTCCAAATTCCATTGCAATATCTTGGCTGAACATAAGGACAATATTGAGCAGGGATTTTACTTCAAATAGTGTTCTTCTATACAGCTTCATATTATCCATGTAAATGAGGTGAGATAGCCTGGTAGATGTTTTTGATGTTTGATAGCTATGGACTGACTTGTTTAATATTGTTCACAGAAGTATCAGTACAATGACAAACAATAGTGGTGATAGTGAGAACCCTTGAAAGATTCCTCTCTTGATATCAACCTTTTCCAATCTATTATCATTGACCAACAAGTTTGTCTTGCATCAGGCCATTGATCTTTACACAAAGCATCTGATATTCCTATTGACTCTTGTTATTCCTAGGCATCTGATTATCCAATCGTGGCAGGGAGTTCAGTGTAATTGACCTGTAATTGCCTGGTGCTGCCCTTTTTGTTGGATCTTTCATTATCAGGTTGTGCCAGATATTAACCAATCTTCAATTTCATCTTCTTGAAGTATGTTGTTAAATTGCTTGGCAATGAATCAGCAGCACTACAGCAGCACTTTAGATTTATATACCGCTTATCAGTGCTTTTTACAGCCCTCTCTAAGCGGTTCACAGAATCAGAATCAGCA
>JAOYMU010000098.1:72946574-72963837 GCA_025802295.1 Psammodynastes pulverulentus
ACTATATTACTGGTTTATTTATGTAAAGTACTTAAAGGCTGCCAAACGTTTAATAACTAATGGTTTACAATTAAAAAAACAAGAATAATACCAGGAAAGAAAAAAGATGCATAAGTGGCCTGAAGCCAACAACAAAAATCACACAATGGGGCTCTATCCATCCACCTCTGTAATAATCAGTCGTTAATAGCTTCCTGAACATCATTAAAGTGGGAGCTATCCAAATTTTCTGGAGGATATTATTCTAGAGGCGGGTACACAACAGACAAGGCACATTTCTTGGGTTCCCCTAGACCACACTGCTTGATCAATGGAACCCTTGATCCACTGTGCCCCAATCTCACCAATTTGCAGGAGGAAAATTCTCATATATAAGGGGACTCAGATATCCACAGCCACGTAGTCTTGTTAGGATTCAATCTTAATCTGTTTGTTTCAAGACTCACATAGCCTCCAGACACTGGGCCAGGACTTCAATAGCATCACCTGCTTGGTTCAGAATCAAGGTCTAAAGTAAGCCAATAGGTGATTTACTTCTTTATTTAAAACATTTATTTAGCCACCTAATATCTAACTCTGGATCACCCAACAGTTTCATGTAAAAAAAGGGCAAGAGCATTGAGATGTATTGCACGCTGTAAGTGAGGGTCTCTGGGCTCAGTCACTTCCCGTCTATCAACAGTGATTGAGCCTGGCTGCCAAAGAGGAAAACCCCTGTAAAAGGATGTCCCTCAATCTCAAACTCCACAGCCAGTCCAAAAAGATACCATAGTTGATTCTATCAAAAGCAGCCAAAAAATGATCAGTAGACTAATGGTAATATCTTCAAAATCAGATCACATTGCAATTGCCCTGAGAATAAAAGCAAATGCAATTTGTGACCTCCAGTAATGTATTCAGCCTTCTATTGTTTGGGACAATCCATGATTACCATAGAGGCTATAAATTCCTAAGATGACTGTAACTCAACATGACAGGGTAATAAATTGAAGTCTCTAAAGACAAGCAATTTTGGAGTTGTCTACACCAGCCTGACAAAGGAATTCTTTGATTCATAGATACATGAAAGGAATTTAGTATTTGAATGTGTAGAAATGGTATGAATTATAACGCTAAATAAATATCTAGAAAATTTGTACAATTAAATGTTTATTTGTAGTATGTATTACTAAGATTTATGAATAAAATGAGTTATTATAGCTTATTATATTGAGCTGGTCTTTGGCTAAGATTCTAGTATCTTGTTGATGTTAAATAAGACATCCTTGTTGCTACCTGGGCACCTGATAAATAACAGCAAGTGTATTTCTTTTCCCAAAAAGGAAGATAATATAGGTTTTCTGTTCTGATCTTTCTGAACTCTCAATTTAGATTATCATATCTATCTCTCTTCTTACAATGAGTGTTGGGTTAAGAAACTACCACATATTGCTTCTCATGCCCAGCTGTTAAAAAATAATTGTAGCTAGGTTAGAAATGCATTAGTGATGCATCAGAAATTGGATGGGTCGTTACCGCATTTAAGTGCATGGTGAAAAAATAATGGTAGTTTATCATGAAATAAAATATTTATAAGGAAGGATTTTAATATGAAGAATTTGGAGGATAGGTGGGCAAATGTTGTTTTAGCATAAAAGTTTATGATTGGCATTTAGGAATTGAATTTATGTGTCACTATCTCTGTATCATGGTTGATAATACCACAGAATTAAGTTGTCAGGAGATTCACTGTAGTCTTTGTTTTTAAGGCTACACCTGAACGCCTCATTATGCATTTAATAGAAGAGCACTCTATTGTGGATCCAACTTACATTGAAGACTTTTTATTAACATTCAGAACATTTTTGTCAAGCCCTCTGGAAGTTGGAGACAAACTTTTAGAATGGTTTCAGGTTGACAGTCTCAGGGACAAGGTTGGTTCCTCAATTAGACTTTACCAATTTAGTTTTTCTAGTTGTCATATGTTTGAAATAAATGTTACTTCTACTGATGAAAACTAGATCAATGTTTCTCAACCTTAGCCCCTTTAAGAGATGTGGACTTCAACTCCCAGAATTCCCCAGCCAGCAATACTGGTTGGGGAATTGTGGGAGTTGTAGTCCACAACACTTAAAATGGCTAAGGTTGAGAAATATTGAACTAGATGAATGTTTTGCTGCACCTCATTGGATGTGTTTCATCTTTTCTGAAGTATATTGAGAGATTATAACAGGAACAAATTCTATGCAATTATTCATGCTATGCTATCAAAAAGTACCATCCCAAATTAAGCTTATTCTGGCTGTTCTTAATTTAAATAAACATACTTCAGTCTAATTAGCCTTTGCCAGAGGATTGGAGTTGTTTTTAAAAATATGTAAATTCAAAGTGGACATATTTTATATTGTCAAAAACCCCCCACCAATGAATAATAAAGATTGGTAGGATTTCCTTCTGACCTTTGTAATACCCTATGACATTCCTAGACAGAAAAAAAGTAGTTTATGCTCCCTCATTTAATTCAGATGGACACTATATGTATATAAAGTATTTTCAAAATTTACTAGTTGGTATACTTGAGAAATTGTGAAGACATAAATAATGTTGATTCTGTATACAAAGTTACTCAGTTCAAAACCTGGAGTAACATTTTATGTGACTAGGTATTTCTTGCTATTGATTGATAAAGTAACTGGGAAATGGCCAGTATAGAAGTAATTGGGCTGTAATATATAGCTAAATTGAGGCCTTTGAGCTCATTATCAGCGTAACAGCATTCGGAAGTTTTGGGTATTTAAAATGTCTGAAAGTTGCAAGAAAAATCCATGAACCTACAGTATTTTCAATTTGAAATAATATTTATTGAAAATATTGTAATTAATTCATGTATTTAATCTTTTCTCTGAGTGTCATAAATTATAAATTTTAAATTCTCTCAGAGCTGCTCTCAAATCCTTTTGAGACTACATGGATTCTTGGGTCTTTGGGGGTTACTGTATTGTATTCTACTAAAGATTTTTCTCCTTTTTAAAATTTGTAATTTAAAACTTCAATAAATTCATAAAATGAAATGATAAACAGGTCAACCATTGCTTTATCTAGAAATAGCAGTATAATTGTATTGAAATGTCAACTTATATTTGTTCTTAGGTTACTCGAGTTGTACTGCTATGGGTGAATAATCATTTTAATGATTTTGAAGGAGATCCAGCCATGACAAGATTTTTGGAAGAATTTGAAAAAAATTTGGAAAATGCGGTAGGACCCAATATAAACTATTATACATTATATATTTACTATCTATATCTTTTAAGACTTCTTTAAAAATAAAAAGTAAAAAAAAAACCTGTTCAAAACATTTTTAGAAGAGTGTCCTACAAGTCATTCATATTTGTGGTTTGAATGTCATTCAGGAGAGTATATATACAGTATTTAAGCCCAAACTGTTGGACTTTTCTTTCACGTGTCACAGTTTTGGCAAATAGCACAGAATCAAGGTCATCAGGAAGATAGTCCTGTGCAATCCTGTGAATATTACACTGAGTAATTTGACAGTTCTTCACTGTGCTTTCTGATTCACAATGTGGTATTTTATGCCTGTACAAAGCTCCATTCCATTTTTTTTTAGAGCTGACAGGTTTTTGGTGGGAATCTTGTGTCCATTAGTACCACAGGATGGCTGGACAGGGCTCCACTCTTCTCAGTGTTTCTTCAACTGGTCATTTGCTAATTTGTTAACTTTGGGTGTTGAAATATCTTTCTAGTCTTTCAATCTATAGAGCTGCTTAATTCCAAAGAGACTGGCTTTTGTTCTTGATATTCCAAGGGGGTTGGGAGTCTTTATTCATCATTTTTCTAAACTCTTTATGAGCCAACTAAGCAGCAGTTCCCACTTAATATCAGTCCACAAGAACTGTGGGACTGGAATTATGCAATGCAGCTACCTGGGCTCAGTCTTCTATTTGTATTCAACACCATTTATGGACCTCCAATCCCAAAGAGATGCAGACTTTGGAACAGCTGTTTTTAATTCATGTAATAAGGTATTTATCCATAAATCTGGATGACAAAGACCAATGAGAACTGGTTCCTAACTGAAGGAGTTTTAAGTTTGCACTCCCTCCCCCACCTACTTGGTATCAAAATTCCTTTTAAGGGTTCCATTGTACCACTCTTAGAAATTGACAGGAATAATAAGATTTGTGCCTAATCATGATTGATATCCATGGTGCACAGGATTCATGTCAAAAATCTAGAACACAGGTGTCAAACACACAGTGTCACGTTGCTGTCACGTGATATTTCGTGACATTTTTCCCATTCGCAGAGCTGGAGTGGGTGTGGCCTGCGTGTGACACATCCAGCCCGCGAGTTGCCAGTTTGACATTCCTGATCGAGAAGATTTTGAAACTGCAAATTTAAAACTCCTATTTGTTAATTCACAAATCTCCAATCAGAGAAATTCAGTTACAGTTGAATATTAATGATTATATAAGCTCCTCCTTCATAATTAGGATTTCATGTTGTTTAATGCAGAACATTCATGTTTGCTTGTCTGACCATTTACAGAAAATGAAAGGACATCTCAGGTTATTAAATATTGCATGTGCTGCAAAAGCAAAGTGGAGACAAGTCACCTTGCAAAAGCCTTCTAGAGATTCACCACTTTTCTTCAGTCTTCTTGGAGGAAGCGAAAAAGGTTTTGGTATTTTTGTAGAGTCAGTGGAATCAGGAAGCAAAGCAGCAGAAGCTGGGCTTAAACGTGGTGATCAGGTGAGGTGAAATTTTAACAGTTACATTTTTTAAATCTATTTTGTTAAATGACACAGATAGGCATACACATTCAGCTGAATATACTGACCAAGAAATTTTCTATTGATTTCAGATGCCCCTGCCAAAATAAAAACAACAAACAAACAAACAAAAACATTTTCATTCCAATCGTAATTAGAAAACTTGGTTAAACTGTGGCTTTCATTTCTTGGTGAAGCCAAACTACGGTTAGATAAAAGCATTAGATTTCTTTCTTATGTACTGAGAAAAAAGAAAGAAAGAAAGAACTGAATCTGATGATGTTTAAGATGAATAAAATGTGATTTTGTAATCAAATTTCAAGTTCAGTCTGAGCCAGTAATAAAGTTACCAAGTACTAAAGTATTTGAGAAGCGTGGTGTCTTACAAGCTTAACTTGTTTGTGTCATTTTATAGGTAATGGAAGTAAATGGGCAAAACTTTGAGAACATTACATTTTCAAAAGCTACTGAAATCTTGAGAAACAATACTCATCTTTCCATCACTGTAAAAACAAATATTTTTGGTGAGTATCTTGCTGAGATGTTGACCAAAGTCCTAAGTGCAGTTAATTTTTTTTTTAAAAAAATTCTTTCTTGGAAGAAAGGGACTGGGTTTTTAAATGATAAAATAAATGTGGGGGACTTTCTAATCCAATACTTGAAAAAAAAAACCCACTTGTTTTTAAGCTGGACTGACATACAGCAAATTTGAGCATGATTAACTTTCAGAGTTAGTTCCAGATATTTTCAATTGAGTTCAGAGATACCTTTCCCTTTACGTACTCCATCAGAGATGTGCAGTGTATACATTTCAGTATTCCTTTATCATTATCTACAGCAGCGGTTTCCAACCTTTCTGGCTCGGTGAACTGGCAGAGGTGGCAGCAACGGCAGCAGGGGGGTGGAGGAAGAGATTGTTTCACACACGTGCATGCCACTTTCACAAATGCAGCTTTGCACACGCCCACCATTTCTGCGGTCCAGTTCCAAACTGGCTGTGGCCTGGCAGAGGGCTAAGGACTGGGGGTTGGGGACCCCTAGAGCACTTTTAGAATGGGCATAGCTAAAGCATTGTGGGAAGGAGTTTAAGGTATGAGGTTTAAGACATCTATTTCACTCCTTCAGCCTCCGTCTTCAAAATTATGAATTCTCTCGTTGTGTATGCTATGAAGTTACCACTGTTAAAATAACATCTTAATTTTTTTGATCCATCTAATCTAGTTTAATATAACATCATTAGTCATAACTTCTGGGACAGGTGAATGCTTAATTATTTAAAAATAAATGGGTGGTCATCAGCTGGAAAACCTGAATAAAACTGTCATCATGCTGCACATCATCAAATTGGCACTAATGTACAGAAAAATTTATACAGAGAGAATTTGATAAGTTTTACTAATGTTCTCTTTGACTTACTGTGAATTTTAAATACCTTTGATACTAAATACATTTTTAAACAAGCACTGTGTTCTGATAAAAGAATATATTTTCTACATTTTTACAGTATTCAAAGAACTACTTAGTAGGATAGGGCAGGAGAAAAATGGAGTTCCACACATTCCCAAAATAGCAGAAAAGAAAAATAATCGTTACTCCATCCCAGATATTCCTGGAGATGTGGAACAAATGTTTCCACGTGAGAAAGCAAACAAGAAAATGAAAGCGAACACTGTGTCTGGAGGAAGAAACAGAATCAAGAAAATTTTAGACAAAACACGATTCAGTATCTTGCCTCCAAAACTATTCAGGTATGATAAAATATTACACCTTTTTTTTTTCAAGGGAACTGAAAATGTTTTGAAGTGTGTTAAAATGAGTACTACTGTTGATCCAACTTTGGACAATCTTTTATCCAGCCAACCCTTTTATTTAGTTCTTGAGATTTTTAAAGGAAATCCCTGCTTATCAAATTCGTCAGCTGTAGTGCCAATAAGATATAGAATTTTTACACTAAAGAACCCATCTTCACTATTCTAGGTAGGTTAGTATCAATACATATGGAAGAACATAATGTCTAGATTTAGAAACTGAATTAAAAGTGTTTTTTGTGTTAGGATCTTATGAGCATTCAGGGAAAGGTTTATCAATTCAGTGTTGTAGAAAAGGAATTTGCTCTCTTTCAGGTTACAGGTAATGGTGGTGTTTGGGATAAATTTTCGGTTGCTAAGCACCATGGTCATAAAGCACAAGGTCACATCGCTGTGTCACTTAGCAACAGCAGCTCTGGCAGTCTCTAGTTAAGCAAGAAACCTGGGTCATTAATGAGGAACTCAAATGATCCAGCTTCCTGCCAGCTTCTCCATAGACTTATAGAGAAGGTCACAAACTCTGGTCACATGCCCATGGGGCACTGCAGCAGTTGGAGACCAAATGCTGAAGGCGCCGATCACAGTCATATGGGGTGCTGCTCTGGCTAGAACTTCAAGGACTCATAATTACCCTTGTTCAGTGCCTTTGCAAACTTCAATGGTTGCTGAATGAGTAATTGTTAAGCAAGGACCACCTGTATCATGTCTTGCCTTTTCTACCAATTCTAAGAAGGCCAAGTAGAATAAATGTTACTACTTAACCCAGAGATCCATAAATAATTTATTTCTTCATTTGTGTCAACAATGAGTGTTTCTATACAAGGAATGTTTCCATCTGTTTCTCTAATTTCCAGACTTTTAGCACTTGTAAGTACCTTTGGAGTTCCTCCATCTTTATTAAAATAATTTCCATTCTGGATCATATATATTAACACTTTCTAATACTCTCTTACAGTGATGGCAGTGTAAGCCAGTCACAAGATGACAGCATTGTGGGAACAAGACAGTGTAGACACAGTTTGGCAATTATGCCTATTCCTGGCACACTTTCATCCAGCAGTCCTGATCTCCTGCAACCCACAACTAGCATGCTGGATTTTTCGAATCCTTCAGGTGAAATATTTATCGTGATATGTGTCTAAAGTTCATATTCTATTGAAAAAAAAATCCTTAGTTGTTAATGATTGTTTGTAAATCACTATTATGAATTTATTAACTCCATATTTTGCTAAGATTATAACTCACCTGAAACTAATGGACTCTGGACAGTGCAATCAAGTCAGTTGCAAAATAGAAGAATAAAAGTAAAAGTATAACATAAAGTAATATTAAAAGCCATTAATAAACTTCATCATAGATAGCCTTATCCTTTAAGATAGCCTTAAAACCAGCTACTCTAGTTCTAAGGGACAAACTCACAGTAGAGCAAAATTGCTTTTACTTGTTTATAAAATATTATCAGGTTTGGATGCACTTAGAGAGGGATATTTGATAACATGAGGGTCATGTTAAGAACGTTCAAGCATAGGGATGGTGCAACAAGCCCTCCTCTCTTGATCATAGGATTGAATGGGTTCAATTGTGGCCGGGTATTTTTTTGACATGTCCTGGAGTTGCTCCATTAAGGGCTTCCCAGGTAATATCAACAGAAGCCAAAGACCCTAGAGTTTACACAATAAATTGGGGGTTAGTATGATTCAGTCAAGAATAACTGCTATTATTAAGTTACTCAGATATTGATGGTTGTCAACTCTGATCCAGTGGGATTTAATCTGAGTTTGGTCTGCTATATCCAATTCAGGATTTTAGTGGCATCATTGGCTTGGCTAGGATGTCACTTTGTAAATGGATGACATTAATACAGTATATTGATAATATCTCACCTCAAGCTACTCTCCCAGCAGTTTCATATATATGTTCAGTGTACTTGCTATAATCTTTTGATTCATCCTTGTATATCTGGATAAACCGTAGCCAGTGGTGGGATTCAAATAATTTAACCGGTTCTCTGCCGTAATGACCAGCTGGGTAGGTGTGGCTGGGTGATCACGTGATTGGATGGAGCTCAGGCGACAGTAAGTCTGGGCGTACTGCCAAGAACCTTTAACTATTACAAACCAAGAGGCAGTTTCTGTAAGGGCAATAAAGATTAGGCTAGAAACAACACCAGAATGTTTCCTCCTGCTTTCCTTACAGGATTAGCCCTGTAAAGTGGAAAAAAACAAAAGGAGATTTCCTCCAACAACCGGTTCTCTGAACTGCTTAGAAAATTAACAACCAGTTCTCGCGAATAGGTGCGAACCTGTTCAATCCCACCACTGACTGTAGCTATACAGTATCTGTTTTTCTAGCATGTTTAGATCAAGCCAATAGTAAAGTATGAACAAGAATAAAATGCACTGATATTTGAACAGATTTTTTTAATGTATGCATTTATAATATATAATTATATAATTACTAATGTCTTTAATTTACAGATTGTACTAAAAACCAGATCCCATAGGCCAGATACAATACAATGTGTTTATTAATACTTTTTTCAGAGAAAAATGTACTGTATTTAAGAATGTTAAAAAGGTTATGCATTGGAAAAATAAAATATTTAGAAGAAAATGGCAACTAAATTGAACATTTAATGTAATTTACATAATAAATTGCCTGCGGGACCTGACTTTTGGTACACTCTATAATATAATTTATAGGTTCTGGAGAATATGAAATGCTGAGAACTAGGTGTCTGCTAATCCCCATAACAGACTAAATTATGTAAAATGTTTTCTTAAAGTGCATTAATCACAAAATGCTTAAACTGGAAAGGAAGATCCTATGGCCTTTTAGATGCTGCTGATCTACTGTGCCTTATCACGCATTTTAGAAGTTCTGCTTCACCAATATCAGAAGGCTATAGGTTCTCTGCTCATGCCATATATAACTGTCTTACAGTGTGGTCCTGGGACCCCAGGAAGTTCCCCAAGATTCTGCCAGGGTCTGTGAAATCAAAATTATTTGCCAGGCTATTTTGAAAAAAAAATAAAATTCTAAAATCCTGTCAAATAATTGTGAGAAATGGTAGTAATTTTAATTTTAATGCAATAAATAATCAAGATAATCCATGGGGGAGGGGAAGTTCTTTTGAGGTCCCCCATAATGTTTAAAAGTAGGAAGGGGGGTCCTGAGAGAAAAAAGTTAAGAAACATGGATTATAGTATTAGGGTGGGTGTGCTTTTCCTGAAACGGACAAACCGTTCAATTTAAGTTATAGTTATTTGTTTATTACCAACCACATGAGTTAGATAATTTCTGCTATAGAGACTATTCAATAATTTACAAGCTAGTGAGCTCCTTCTAAACTCATTCCCAAGTGTAGGTCAGGTTTTTAAAAATCTCATTATATCTGTTTTCATATTAATCCTTGGCAAGTTTATTATGAGAGAGACAGAGAGAGAGAGAGACAGAGACAGAGAACTCCATAAAAAAGCTTTTGACCTGCTTGTGTTTCTGTATATTGACATCAGGGCTGTCAAACTCGCTGGCCAGATGTGTCATGTGCTGGCCACGTCCATGCCCGGTTTAGCAAAGGGGGAAAAAGTCATGATACGTCACATGATGCTGCACTGACTTCATGAGCTTGACACCCCTGGTTTACATTTTTATCTTTAAATACAACTTCAGCACAATTTGTGTGCATAAGAGAACCAATCTGGTATAGTGGTTAAGGCAACAGGTTAGAAGACACTGAGAGACTGGGAGTTCTAGTTCAGCTTTGCGCATGAAGCCAGTAGGTAACCTTGGGCCAGTCACTCTCTCTTAGCCCTTGTAGGAAAGCAATGGCAAACCACTTCTGAAATATTTCCAAGAAAACAGCAGAGTCGCAAGGAGTCAACATTGACTCAAAGGCAGACACAAACATTTTATGTTTGACTTGTACAAAACATTTAGATTTTTATTACAGGAAATTATGTAAATGTTTTTATTCGTGGCATAACATTTAGATTCTGACTTTCCCCTTTTTTCATTCTGCAGCAGTTGGCTTTTACTGTAAGTATCCCAACATCCCAATGGGTATTTTAAAAAAAAATTAATAGTAACATTTATTTATTAATTGATTTTTTATTTATTAAAATTGTTTGTTGCCCATCACATCTCAAGGCTTCATTGATCACACTATTTCAGATAGTAGATTTCAGTGTTGCTCCATGTATTTTTTTAAAGCTACCCTGTCAGGAAAACAAACATTTAGACAAACCTTCAAAACGTTTTTCTGTATGTAGGGGAATTGTTTTTATATGAATAGAGATTATGAATATGATTCTCTCTTCTAAATCTGCAACTGAAATACAGTGAGGAAGTTTTTATTCTTACATATTCTCTGCATATCTGAATCAGATTCTAAGATGGAACCGTGCTTGGCTATTGTGTATCATTCTGTAAAGGTTATATGATAAATTCAGTCTTTTGCTGAAAGTTTCTGTATTCATGTATGTTCAGAGTAGAAACATTAGAAGAAAATAAATGTCAGTCCATTTAAATTATATGCCCTTGCCCTCTCTCTGTTGCCTTTTCCAAACCAGAATGTATATCATGTAGCAAAGCTGTTTAACAAAGAATGAATTATCTATAAGGAAAAAGCAATCAATACACTATACTTGAAGTTTAGTAAGCTTTATTGATTTATGAGACACTTATTTCTTCTCATAATCCATGTCAGGTTAACAATTACAGTTCTTTCCTTGGTAACACTATAAAGCAAAGTATCAGATAAACAGTAACCTACCTGATAGCCATTAGGAGGATTCAAACATCCAAAATAGTTACAGGCTTTTAAAAGGCTTTTTAAAAGGGTTTAGATCTCAAAGAAATGACGTACAGGGCAGGGTCTGCTTTCTTTATCCAAGAACAAAATAATAAATACAAGTTTATGGAAAATATTTTATTGCAAGTCAGTTTTTTATAAAGGCTAAAAAAGAAATACGTATAATTAAAAATAGGAATAATATATTATCCATGGAAATAAGTTAACGTGTTGACTCTTCTGTTTTAATCTCAGATATTCCTGATCAGGTTATAAGAGTCTTCAAAGCTGATCAACAGAGTTGTTACATTATCATCAGCAAAGACACTACAGCAAAAGAAGTTGTAAGCCACGCAGTACATGAATTCAATTTGACAGGAACCCCAGAGACCTATTCTCTGTGTGAAGTTTCTGTGAGCACTGAAGGAGTCATCAAACAGAGAAGGCTTCCCGACCAGTTCTCAAAGTTAGCAGACCGAATTCAGCTCAATGGGAGGTAAATATTTCATTTTGCAATTGAGATAGAAAAGAAAATACTAAAAAGAGGCAGCATTTCTTACCATAAACAGATTGTATTGCCTTTGATTTGATACATAGTTGCCAGATTATGTTAAGTGAACCAAAGTAAAAATCAACAGATATTTTATAATTAAAATATAGATAGTTCACAACATGAAGTATAAAAATCCCAACAACAAAATAATAGCTGAGAAATACTATATAAAAAAAATTGACTTAACCTAGCTCAAACTCTAAGATTGTACACTAATGCGCCCCAAAAAGGAACATGGTTTCTGGGAAAATGAAAAATTTGCTTTAAGAAGTAACTCCCAGAGAATAAATGTAGCCATGGGAAAATAGTGTAGACATTTAATGACATTTTTGTGGAAGGTCAAGCATACTTTATATGAGTAATTTATATAAAAGCCTTGTGATTGGTAATGAAGAGTAATGGGCAAAAAAATAGCTAATCTCTCCATTTGTATTAATGAACTTTTTTCCTATCCTTCATTCTACAAATCTGCATCTAACCACAGTAATTTTGAAGGGATATTGAGGGCAGCAGGGTGAAAAAGGAATATTTTGTCTTTGATAGAGGCAGTTTCTTCCATGTTATTTAGTTTATTACATTGGACTAGAATTCTGCAAAGTTATTAACTCTGTTAAATCATATATGTTTCTCACTGTATTTTTAGGTATTATTTGAAAAATAATATGGAAACGGAGACTCTGTGCTCAGATGAAGATGCTCAAGAATTGCTAAGAGAGAGCCAAATCTCACTTTTACAGCTGAGTACTATTGAAGTGGCTACTCAGCTTTCAATGAGAGACTTTGAATTGTTTCGAAACATTGAGCCGACCGAGTATATTGATGAATTATATAAGCTGGATTCTAAAACAGGAAATACTAACCTAAAACAATTTGAGGATGTTATTAATCAAGAAACATTTTGGGTTGCTACAGAAATTCTATCCGAAACAAATCAGCTGAAAAGGATGAAGATTGTAAAACATTTCATAAAAATTGCTCTCCATTGCAGAGAATGCAAGAATTTCAACTCTATGTTTGCTGTTATTAGGTTGGTTATTTTCTTTTTAAAAATAATAGAGTAGCAGGAAACCGAAGTTGAATATATGTGGATTTGAAGATCATAGACTTTATTCAGCAAACTGAAAAGTTATTTGCAAACTTAAGATGAACATGATACCTAAATATTTATTTATTATTAGTGATATTAGTAAAATTTTAAATTTAGATTTTTTAAAAATTTAGTTGTGGATACTTAGATGTATGGAGTAGAAATCCATTTGCAGGCCTCTTTAACAGTTTTTGTTTGATTTTTACTTCTCAAACAGTAATAGCCCTAGGAGGTTGACTGATCTTGAAAATTAATGCCTGCCTGCAACTCCTGTTGGCCTGATTGTGCTGTATAATGCTGGTCTGCAGCCCCTGCAACCTTGCCGATCCTCCCACCTGTGGCACCTACACATTCTGTTCTATCCCCAATGCTCCTTGCATGGGATTCCCTTTTTCTTGTTTAATGATTGGTGTGTTCCTGTGGTTATGACAGCAACCGGGAATGCTGGGATTTCCATTGTTAAACGTTGCAGTCATGTGCTTTATAGTTGCATCAATTAGCAATAGAAATTCCAGTTCCAATTGCCATGGCAAACCAAGGATTTTCTGCAGAGCTTGGGCTAGACCTGGAAACGGGAAGGGGGCGGAGGGGAAACCTCACAACAACTTCCACATTGTTGCCAAGAAAATGGACATGTCCATGTAATCCTGAAAGTTTGAGCTTTGCTCAAAATAATATTTATATTCAAAAATATTAACAATCGGATCTACTTAGTTTTTCATTTTGGTAGAAATTATTTATAGCTAAATATTGCTAATGCTTTAATATGATTAAGTGTTCCAAAGATTACAAGTCACAGTTCTGTTACTATTTTTAATCATAAAGAAATATATTGTTAGGAAAGCCAGTTTAGTGTAGTGGTTAAGGCATCAGGCTAGAAATTGGGAGACTGTAAATTGTAGCTCTGTCTTAGGCACAAAGTCAGCTATGTGTCCTTGGCCAGTCACTTTCAGCCCTAAGAAGAAGGTGGGGGCAAACTACTAAAAAAAAAAACCTTGCCAAAAAACCTGCAGGGTCATGTCCAGGCAGTTGCCAAGAGTCCAAACTGACTCAAAGACATAAAATAATAACAATACTTTGACAAGAGTTTTTTTTAAAAATCTCCGTTAAGATTATCCAGAGTTTTTGCTTAATCCAGTATATTATTTATCACCTCCAATGTAATAATAACTGAAATTTGAGGTGGAAATCTATCTCCCATTACAGAGATGTAAGGAGAAAAGAGAATAGTTTTGTTACGTTATGGTGGTGCTCCATCACATTGCAAGATCTAAGATTGCAAAATCACATCTTAAGTAAGATGCTGATGTGCAAGAAGTAATTTTCTCAAAGCTCAGCGGGATTTCAGTAAGGAGTTTTGTAGGAAATACTTTCTTCCCTAATGTTTGCTGGTAGGAGTTGCTGGCTCTCCAACAGAAAGTAGTTAGAGCACCTATGCTTTTATTAAAATGTTGCTCTTTTAAAAGTATATGTTTTTGATAAAACATTTCAATCTTTAAAAATATATGTTTTTGATTTGATAAAACATTTCAGTCTTTAAAAGTATATGTTTTTGATAAAGCACATCTGTACAATATTAACTGTCAAATTATTTCTTGCAGTGGTCTTAATCTGGCACCAGTGGCTCGACTCAGAGGCACATGGGAAAAGTTACCAAGCAAATATGAAAAACACCTTAGAGATCTTCAGGATCTTTTTGATCCATCTAGGAACATGGCAAAGTATCGCAATATCCTTAGCAGTCAGAGCATGCAGCCTCCAATTATTCCATTATTCCCAGTGGTCAAGAAAGATATTACATTTCTACATGAAGGCAAGTCTGTACACACACATTAAAAATATAATGCATTCAGTTATTTTTATTTTAAAGCTCTGTGGCCCCGCAAAAATTAATTTCACCTTTCCACTATGAGTAGAGGCCTACCTTACCTATGGAATATATTATATTTAGTCATATATTCAGGCAGTTGTTTAGATTAGATTTGTCATTTTTGTACCCATATTGAGTCCTTCCCAATGACTTGGGATAGGCAGATGTTTACTGTTATTTAGTAAACTTGTATTCCGCCTGGCTTCCAAATGTTATGAGGAACAAAATATGTGTAATTTAAAAATGTCTCTTAGATTTGGATCTGTATTTAAGAATCGATTCTCAGACTGAAAAAGTTGAAAATTCTGGGAAAAATAAACATCCCTTTCTCAAACTAACAAGTAGCGGTGGAAATTAAGATAACTCCCTTTCTATCAGTTCCTTTTATTGTTGAAAATTCAAAGGCGGTTCAGATCTATTGTTATATGTTCTTTTGCTGACAACTGCTGATGTTAAAAAAAAATGGGTGTGGATATTTTGGGATTATGATTGGCACCATTCCCTTGTCTTAAAGCTTCTTGCAACTTCTTCCTTGCATTCAAGCATATTAATATGTTATATTGTGATACATAAAAGAAGTAACTTGACAGCCTCA
Organism: Psammodynastes pulverulentus; assembly: GCA_025802295.1. Lineage (NCBI taxonomy): Eukaryota > Metazoa > Chordata > Lepidosauria > Squamata > Psammodynastidae > Psammodynastes > Psammodynastes pulverulentus. The sequence continues at coordinate 72,962,052 of JAOYMU010000098.1, forward strand.
GAAGTATGTTCAAAAATCTTAAAATTTTCCCCACATATTTTAATTGTACAGGAAATGATTCAAAGGTGGATGGTTTGGTAAACTTTGAGAAATTGAGAATGATTGCTAAAGAGATTCGCCAGGTGGTCAGAATGACTTCTGCTAATATGGATCCTGCTGTGATGTTCAGGCAAAGGTATGGTATTAGAAACAGAGAAGTGTGGAATGTAAATACTTGCATGTTTGTATTTCCATGTTTATCTTTCATTTAATTTCATTGTTATGTAAATGTGAATGGAAAGCAAACATATATGTTCTGTTAATTTTCAATATTTGCATTGAGATCTGAAATGTTTATATAGCTAGTAAATCTTTTTTATGTTTGATATATTGCAGTTTTAGATTAGGAATCTATCTTGCACAAACTAGAACATAACTCAGCATGTCTAAATTAAATCATTTTTAAATTGATAAATTTGTAACTCAATATATTTTAAAAATAGTACTGTTGGGTCTAAAATTACATTAAACAGAAAGTGTTCATTACCTTTGAACCTTCTCCATATGAAAATAGATGAAAAAGGGACTATTTCTAGAAAACTATACCTACGTTTCGCTGGAAGCTCCTCTGCCTGTTGTCCTGTTCCTCAAACATGGTCCTTGAAGCCCAGATCTTTTGTTTTTTGTCTGTTCTGTGTTCATCATGTATTCTAACAAGTTTTGTCTCTGTATTCCATTGTAAAAAAATGTTTTACTGGTTTGAAAAGTGTTTTACCTGATCAAAATTTTCATTTATTTTTCCTGTCTACATCTTTTTCCTTTCTGACTCTCAACTGTGATTTCCCCCCCTTTGCTTTCTTTTTTTAAATACATGCTTCATTGTATATGGCTCTTGGTTACAGGAAGAAGAGGTGGAGGAGTTTGGGGTAAGTGCAGAGATTAATGCAACTAAGACTTAAAGCAAAATTATGCAACTTTTAACATTCTGCATCATCATTAATGCATGCACCTCAACAACAGCATGCATTTTATTAACCCTGCAATACTTTGTTCTAACTATTTCCAAATTTAAGATAACACAGGTTTATGATGACAAATTGGAACCCACACATTAATAAAATCAAAATTTAAATAAATAAAACCATTATGATTTGCACATAAAGTCTTTGAAATGTACCCAATTTAGGCACAGATGACATGTTTTTTTTGACAGCTGATTTATTCTTAGTGTTGGTTGAAGATTTAAAAAAAAAAAACGGACCACACATTTACAAATATCTGTTAATGGATATCTAGCACATACACACATGCCAGAACTTTAGAGAAATTCCATAGCTTATATTTGAAAAATAAGCTTGCATAATGCTTAGGAGTGGAAAAAGAATGACTAAATGTTGTTGCCATAAGATAAGCCAGGAACAGCCTGTATTGAAGTTGAGAGATGCCCAATTCCCACAGATTAGGACAAGTATCTTCAGAAACCATGTATGGCTCTGGGTTCATTAGTATTAGAAGCTTCTGTGGAAGTTTAGCTACAGCTTAACCATGGCCATTATGGAAGCAATCCTGCTAAAACAAAGGGATTCCAATAAGACACAATAAATTTATTTCCTAATGTATTTGCTCTCGGCATATCTGAAATGCTATATTCGTATACATAGAATTTGGCATTATTTATGAAATTCAGCTGTGTTACTTTCATGGAAACGAAATCGGCTCCAATCTATTATATAAGAGCCTTGGTGGCGCAGAAGATAGGATGCAGTAATTGTAATTGCAGACTTCTGCTAACAGCCAGCTGCCTGTA
>JAOYMU010000098.1:72996705-73008571 GCA_025802295.1 Psammodynastes pulverulentus
AAGGTTGACTCAGCCTTCCATCCTTCCGAGGTGGGTAAAATGAGGGCCCAGATTGTGGGGGCAATATGCTGACTCTGACTCTGTGAACCGCTTAGAGAGGGCTGTAAAAAAAAGCACTGATAAGCGGTATATAAATCTAAAGTGCTAAGTGCTATATCAGGCCTATTACTGTTTTTGTTTTTGTTGTTGTTAGGTTGGCCTTCATCGAGATGTTCGAAGTTTATATTTCTAGTATTACCTTCACTTGTATAGAAAGGAACTGCTCTTGCGGATTGTTCCTTCCTAGATTTTAGGAAAAACATTTTTTTCACGATTCACGAGTGAGGGGGAGAATATTTACAAAGGAGACTCCATGGACATGGTGTCCACATACTATGCATGTTCATTGTCCATCAGCTGGCAAAGAAGACAACCAACGTGGTTGTGGAGTTCAAGTAAGTCAATGAAAGCCAGTTGGTGCAGTCATTAAGGTTTTGAATTAAAACCTGAAAGGCACAAGCTGAAGTCTACCATGGCAGCTCAGTAGATGACTGAGCCAGTGGTGGGATTCAAATTTTTTTACTACCAGTTCTGTGGGCATGTTTGGGTGGGTGTGGCAGGGAAGGATACTGTAAAATTTCCCCATTGACTTGCTTTCCAGTTCTGTTCTCCTGTGCAGGGCAACCAAAGAAGAGCCAGCCGATCAGTTGGGACTCAGGAGGCAGAGAATAGTTGGGAGCAGAGGTGGTATTTGCCGGTTCTCCAAACGACTCAAAATTTCCGCTACCGATTCTCCCAAACTGGTCAGAACCTGCTGAATACCACCTCTGGACTGAGCCAATCTCCATCTCTCATTTTAACCTATCCAACAGGTTTCTTGTACAAAAAGAAAAAGAAATGGAGAAGAGAGGTCTTAGTTATTTGGATTGCACTTCAGGTTCAAAGACAAAAATGTTTCTCCAGAGAATGTGAGATGCTCACATAGCACTTCTGAAACTCCTTAAATCAACTGTGACTTCTGCAGCTGCAGCACAATCCCAGGAAAAGACACCATTGGTTTAAAAAGAAGAGGGACTAAATTGGATTAATGATCATTCATAGATTTGGCAGCTGTTCTGAATTAGCTGATTCAGGCTTCTTCCAATGAGACCATGTAGATGGAGGATTGGTAAAGTAGCTGCCATCCCATCAATTGCCTTATGTTGTGCAGCAGTACACCGGAAAGGAACAATTTAATGGCTCATTGGGAGTACTTTGTCAACTAATGACTCAGGCTACATCCTTCATGTTCCTGATTTGAGTTAATGGTAAAATAATTCAGTGAGCGTTTGATCTAGGAGAGTCTAGTCAAAGAGGTTGTATGTACATCCTTTCATCTTTCTTTCTTCTTTGCCGTTCACCCATAATACTTTTCTCCTGCTGCTGAATGGAATATAAATCTTCAATTTATAGGTGTTAACTAAGAATGTGCCTTTAACTCCTGAAGCTAAGCATATATTATTCTTCACCTACTATAAGAATAATACATGTTCTTTAGAATTGAAGGTGTTGTTTCAAAATACTTGATTTCTGATACAATAGCAAAGTTCCATTCATATGCATAGGAAAGGAAACATTTTGGTAATTCCTGTTTTAAAAATCATGACTGCATCAGGATTGCCGAATAGAAAATAAAAATTAAGAAGTAGTAGATGTAGATATATCAGAGGGTGAAAATGGATAAGAACAAAGGAACTAAGTCCAACACACACACGAGCAGCTAACAAGTGAAGACAGTGCAGTTTATTACTATAAAATATAGTGCAAAGTGTATTTACATGACTTTATGTACATATGTTTATTCACACAAAAAAATGCATGTATGCATGTATGTGTATCCATTTAGCATGAAAAGGTATAACTACGTACTAACATCTAACTTCATACTTAGAATGTCACAGAATGACTTACATGTGTCCTATTGTGCTTGGATACAAAAATGCTTTGTTGCTCATTTCTTTCTCTTCCAGTTTTTTATTTATACATACTTGGAAATGCCAAATGCTTCTCTCCTTAATACTTTCGGTGATCTAGCTCTTGAATCTCTTAATACTCCCAGTGATCCAGCCCTTGAATCATGTGGAGTTTGCTCTTCTATAGTTTCGAATCCACAGTTGCATTTTCTTTCTGCTGGCCCTTTTCTGTGAGTTCTTCTCCCTAGTAGTGGGTCCTATGGCTACTATCTCTCCCAGCTGCTGATACGTCTGCTCCATGCCTCTCCAGTGGCCTCTCCCTTCAGCAGCACCTCTTACCAAACTTAGAAGATTCCTCCTCTCCCTTTTCTGGCTACGTGCTCTGACTTCTTTCATAGTTCTTTTTTTTAAAAAATCTGTGTTCCGGTACTTCTAAGACGTTTTAAACTTTTTTGCCCTTTGAATACTCCAAACTGTATGCTTATTCCTGGAACTTTAGATTTTGTGTCTGGTTGCATATGTAATTATTTTTTTTAAAGGGAATGATCGATGTAAGAGACAAACTCTCCATTTTCTAATAATTCTGACGAGCTAGGAGCAGAGTACAAAGATAGTAATCTTGAGACTTAGCTAAATTTGCTCTACCCTTTCTTCTTCAACAAGTAAACCAAGAATTCTGAAGTCCCAAAAAGACATACATTCTAAGGAGACACCAAGGATGGAACGGATAATGAAAAGTAAATCAGTACAAATTAGACAGACATGTTCTAGGAAATTCGAAGACAGGCCAAAGATTCCCTGAGAGCCATTTTGAAGTGAAAGGCAGGATATCAATATAATTTCAAAAGATTTTCTTCCACCAAGTAGAACCTCTTAATATCACTTTACAGTCCACTCATAGGTTCTGCTTTATTTAACCCAAAAGGGATCACCTGTCTTTTCAATAGAACTTCTTACAATATATGACACTCAGGGCTTTTCTTCGGCGCCGAAAGGTGCCGGAACGCGCCCCCCATCGCGCGCTAAAAACCCCCGGAAGTGATAGCGCGCGATTGGTCGAGACGCGTCACGTGACGCGGACTCGGAAAAGGTGCCGGAACGCAGTACCGCTGAGTTCCGGCCGAAAAAAAGCCCTGATGACACTAATGTCCCAGCTGATATGTGTCAAGTTGACTCAGCAGAAAGGCCACACCCAGAAGGAAAACAAAAAAGAGAAAAGATATCACTTAACATTGTGCATAAACCAGAAGTTCCTCTAATCCTTTATAGCAGGGCTGTCAAACTCCTAGCTGAATGGGTCACATGCTGGCCACACCCATGCCCAGTTTAGCGAAGGGGAAAAAAGTCCAGATACGTCACATGATGCCACTGTAATGACGTGAGTTTCACACCCCTGCTTGATAGAATGCATTGCTTCCACATTCAGCTTCTATCCCTTCCTTTTTCCCAATGCTTTGCTTAAAGAATAAAACCATATTAATAAGAGACCAGATAATAAATGCTGGATTGTTATCTCAGGATATTTCACCATCACTGGGCATAACTGGAGATTTCACAGTCTCTTATCCACCATGCTACCATGTAGTTTTAGCAACATGCATTGACCAGATAATGTTTTGAAAACTTTGAATATTACAACCTCTTGCCCTTTATTTTTAAATAGAGTATTCAGAGTACTCAAAATCCTTGACTCCTGCATTGTTTTTATAGGAGGGAGCCATCACCTTCATCAGGGAAAATAAAAAAAACCCTTGCTCTAAACAAAGAGGATGTCCACCACTGGACTGTACATTCATTGGTGAAAATGACTATAAAGCAGGAGAAGGAGGACCTTAATTTTTTCTTTTATAGCTCCCTTTCTAGAATTAATAGAGATTAGATCCCTTTTTTTAAAAAAAAAGTTACATTTCATCAAGTTTATTTCGCTCATCATGCAGATTTTCTGAGCTATGGGTTTCCTTAATGCAAAATTCAAAATAGCCCATCTTTTTCAGAGGACTCAGGTTGAGAACAAGAAATATATGAGCATTGGGTACAATAGCCTTGTGCTAATAAAATTGATTTATACAAAATAGAGGGTGTTTTACAACAAGGTAGCTTTTAGTGGAATTTCTCCTGAATGGATCGTTTTGAAATGAATGGCAGGACAGATTGTACTTTTTACCTGTTATTAGATATATGCCTTGTTCAACAGTCAGCTGATTGAAGAAACAAAATAAATGAGAAAGGTTTTCATTTGCAATGCTCTTTTTTTTTAATTAGCTTTGCAAAGTGGCAATTTAAACCAGCACTTGCTTAATCTGAATGTGCATGTGTTTTTAAACAGGTATATTTCTATTTCTCTGAAAGATATGAATTAATGCAACAGTGAAACGAGCAATTTATAGAACAAAAATCTAATTAACAAGAAGCCATTTAATTATAAAACGGTTGGATTTAACAAGTGCTTTGATACGAGCACCTTCTTTCTCATATGTTAACACTTGTTTGGATGGTACTGTTTTTAATACAGGTGATAAAATAGGTTTCAATAACTTGGGGCAATGAATTTGGAATTGAAAACTCATCATTAAAAATTTCCATATATATGCAACAAAAAAGAAAGAAAAGTTAAAGCATCTTTTGGAGCTATCCTTTTCATCCATCATTTCTTATACAATTTCAAATTGTGAAAGATTGCAAATGTCACAGTTTCAATTTTATCTTTTCCATCTGAAGGACTAATTTGTTAAGTGCAGATTTGCCTATCAAAGCTGTAAGACTTAAACTTTTGTGTATGTGTGTGTGATTTAGTCCAAGAGAATAACTGTTTTGCATGTATTCTTATGCAAAATATCTGCACTTAAAATATGCACACTAATTTTTATTTAAGTATATCATTTTGAATATATCATATATTACAGAATCATAAAATTGAAAGGAGACATTTAGGCAGAGGTATCTACGGTTAGCCAGGACGATACCAACATTACAAAACCTGCTTGTAATGTTGGTATCATCAACAATAAAACAAAGCAAGCTCCACCCTTTCATATTATGCATGCAAGTATATAAGGGACAGATTTCCCCTTATGGAAACCCATGGATTTAGGTCATCAAATCCAATCCAACTTAAAGGAGCTCCAACTGATGGCTTTCCATCTTCTGTCTGAACAATCCAGTAAAAGGAGCCTAACCTCTCTCTGGTAACCGGTTCTCCTACTAAATTGCTTCCTAATATTTCAACTGGAATATTCCCTCTTGTACTTTTGAGACCTACATTTTGTAATCTGCATTCTGTTCATGGCCTTCTGTATGACAAAGTTTCAGAACTATGCAAACCCCCTTCAGTTATTCTTTCTCATAACTAAGCAAATTTATCCTTCCATCAGTCTTTGTAGAAATGAATTTCCAGTTCCCTGATCCTACCTTATAACTTTTGAACCCATTCCAGTTTATCTGCATTCTTTTTAAAACAGAGTACACAAAATGGCATGAAGCACTTTAGATATTTTCTTGCAGAATATAAATGTCTGCGTATTTTTCTCCTTACAATCTGAATTGGTATATATGCATCACAAATAACACATTATAAAATAAGGTATAGGTGAATGACTGCACATGTAAATAACTGTAGATGAGGATCAGATCTTTTTTTACAGAATGGAGAATTAATGATTGTCAAGTATCCCTGCTTCTAGTCCAGTGGTGGGATTCAAAATTTTTTACTACTGGTTCTGTGGGTGTGGTTTGGTGGGAGTGGCTTGGTGGGTGTGGCAGGGGAAGGATACTGTAAAAATCTCCATTCCTTCCCCACCCCACTAACCTGCTTTCCAGCTCTGTTCTCCTGTATAGGGCAACAAAAGAAAATCAGCTGGGACTTGGGAGGCAGAGAATAGATGGGGACGGGGCCAGTCAGAGGTGGTATTTGCCTGTTCTCCGAACTACTTAAAATTTCTGCTACCGGTTCTCCAGAACTGGTCAGAACCTGCTGAATACCACCACAGTTCTAGTCCCTGGTCTTTGAAATACAGATATAGTGTTTACCTTAAGATCCATTAAAAGTAACTGATTGGAGTAATGTTGGTTAATGCTGCATATATATTTCATACGTAGTAACTCAAACAAAGGCTTGTAAAAAATACTGAAGAAAAAATGGAAGGTAAGTATATTGAGCGCTCTTTTAGTAAGATCCTGTTTTGGTAAGTATTTATTGCCAATAAAGTATAATAACATGCCCAAATCTTGGTGGTATTCCATAGATGCAAACAAGTTTTGCTAACAAACTGTAGTTTACTGATATAAAGGCATTCAATTTATCAGGAATCTCAGCCAGTTTGCAAGTTGAAAAGCACTCCGTTTGGAATAAAGTCTGTATTTGATCAAAAATTAATGTTTAGAATCTAATGCAGGAAAAAAACCTGTCATTTAGTGGTTGTGTTTTTCTAATATTAAGCCATTTACAGAGCTCAGTTTGGCAGATAGAATCCTAGCTGGATTATATAAATTCAGGAAAATAAGCCTACATCATACAAATCAGGGTAAAAAAAAAATCTGAAATGGCTTTCTATTTATATTTATTTATTTATATTCCCTATTGCCTATATTTATATATAGGCAATATATAAATATGTATAAATTATAAATTATTTGTATTTATATTTCCTATTTCTAAACCACCTCAGTTTTCTATATTTGCCTATTGGTTTCTACTTCTCTGGAGGACGCTCAAATGCATACTGTTCAATCAAATGGCTTTGTCTACATTGCAAGTGGCAAATTAAATTAAGATTGTGGTATTTAATTTCCTTTGCTGTGGAAAATGTAATACACCATCAACCAACAAGAAAACAAATTCTAAAAGATTGACCTGCCAGATGTCATTATTTGTTCTAAGCAGTTGGGGAACATGTTGGTATATGGTGGATGAAAAGTCTATGGAGCAGAATTTTGTTATCAAATTAGGATGAACATAATTATGTAAGCTTAAATATAGCTATGCTATTATCACTGCTTCTGTAAGCATGAACAAATAGTACCTGCTGTTCTAAGATAGAACCAGTCATGGAAAGAGGGGTATATAATTAAAGAAAGATCCGAGGCACTTGCCAGAAACTGTCATGATTCTGTCAGAAAGTCTGAATTACTGAATGAGAAATGTCTCAAATAACAAAAATGGACTTAAGAAAGAAAGGGAAAAGCAAAAAGTTGATATCTTCCAAGAGGTAGGAAAGAAGTAATTTCATAACGAATGATGGCAAGAAGACAGATCATATTATATTCTATTTTACATCTATATTGTCTCAGAAGGTGAGATGAACCTAGTTGGCAATTGTTACACCACTAATAGAGGAAAGGAGCTGTTGTCAGAATAGAAAGGAGAGGGTAAAATAATTCCTAGTTAATTCAAATGAAGGCAAGTTTTCAGGGCCAGATGAATTATATCCTAGGCTACTATGGAAACTAGTAAAAATGGTTGGAGAACTAGAATCTTTGAGAATCTATGAAGGCCAAACCTATGGAGTGATGCACAGTGGTTAGAATACCACACTGCAGACTAACTCTGCCCATTGCCAGGAGTCCAATCCTGAGTCAGCTCAAGGTTGACTCAGTTTTCCATCCTTCAGAGGTTGGTAAAATGAGGACCTAGATAGTTTAGGACAATATACTGACTCTGTAAACCACTAGAGACTGCTGTAAAGTACTATGGAGTGGTATATAAATTTAAGCTCTATTGCTATTTATCAGGCAGCAAATTCATTTGGCCTTTCCCACTGAACATCAGCACCTTTTCTAGGTAGAAGGGACTTCAACAAAACAAAACACTTCCTCTGGAACAGATGGGCACATTAGCACTTACTATTCACCCCAGCTCCCAAACTGCCCATAAGTTATTTGAGCGAGGCGTAGGAGATGACCAGGCTGAGCCTGAGGGAAGGGTCAAATGAATCATCAGTCTCAAGTTCCTTTGTGCCTACAAGAGTTCTAAGTCTAGTCTATTTTGAATTCCATTGACTCTTATCTACCATGCATTTGCTCTGACTGTTAGTAGTTCAGATTCTTCTAGAGAGCATTAGCGTACAATAAACATATATTTATTTCAATTGGACTCCTGAGCTTGACACTATATCAAAGCTGAAGAAGATAGTCTTCTCATTAAGGGCATCTGAAAATTCTGGCACAATTTTTGAAGGCTCCAGACAAGATTGTTACATGGAATTCACAGCCTCTGAATATCACAGAAGAATAGGGGATTACTTTCAAGAACAGTTGTCACCAGGTATTGGTGAATATTAGCTTGTCACCCCAAATGTCACACCTTGGGGCATACCTGTCATAGATTCACCATCACTGATCTAAAAGGTGATGATGATGTTATCCATTCATTCATGTCTGACTCTTGATGATTCTATGGGCTACATCTTCTGCAAGTCTTGCACTACTTCTTTGAGTTTCTCTATGCTCTGGCTGGTGTCAGCTTTGATAGTGTCCAGCTCCTGTGTTCTTTGATGGTCTGGTTTCCTTTTACTGCTAACTCTTCCCAACATAATTTCTTTCTTCAGTGAATTCCAATTTCCCTACCTGATGTGGCCAAAGTAAAAATAATAGAGCTAAAGCCCAACTGGTCCTTCCTCTGCAACACAGGCAATGAACTGGCTGCAGCAAAATGAAAGGGCTCTATCCCAAGTGGGGAGCAGCCCTTGAGCTGGCACAGGAAGGAAAGGAGTCTCTTTTTTCCATGGTTTTCTCAATTACCAAGCATGCATGGGTAATAAGATCTCTTATTTCTTAGCCTTTTCTGAAACCAGCATGAACACCTGCCATCTCTTTTTTCATTTAGGACTCTTATCTGTGTTGGATCATCCTAAGTGTTATTTTCCTAGCTAGCAAGTATAGGGGGGGAATACATTCCTTTGCACAATTTCTTTTCTTTGCTATTAGTGTTAAGACTGACCTCTTCCAATCTGTTTGGCTATTCTGTCCTTCTCTAGATTAGCTGGCATTGTTTGGTTAGAACTTCTCTGGGTGTTCTGTAGAAATATGGAGATTCTATAGAGCAGGGGTATCAAACTCATTCATTTATTGTGTTTGACCTCAGGGGGTTTTGTTTTGTTTTGATTTGTTTTGCTAGCCCTCTACCAGCGAAAATGGAGCCCGAGGGAGCATGTGTGCCCTCCTGAGCTCCATTTTCTCTGGCAGAGGCACCATGGGCCAGTCCTTTGCTGTTTCCAGGGCAGCCCCACAAGCCAGATCTAAGCACCTCATGGGCTAGATCCGGCCCGTGGGGCTTGAGCTTGGCATTCCTGTTGTAGAGATTCTATCATGTCTTGGACTTACAGTTAGACATATAGGTATAGATACAGAAAAATATTTGCCATTATTGCCATGACAATAGTGTGTAACTGTGCTACAAATAGGTAGAAACTCCCCATTCCATTGCAAATGATATGATTATTATATGGACATAATTTTAGATGATATAGAGACAGAGATATCCATTTTAATCCTTTTCTCAAGGATTTCTCTTTTGCTGGTCTGCCAAATTCTGCCGTATGTGATATATTTTCTTCTCTGGTCTCAGGAGAATGTTAATCAGGCTTATATTCATATCCATATATTTATCAAGGCAGTAATTATTAGGGTGACAACTAAGTAAATCCATTTTGGCTCCAAGAACATGAGGATAAGTGGAAACAAATGAATTTCAAACAGTAGAGTGAGTTGCATTTACCATTTGATAGCATCAATAAAAATGAAAGCTTTAACTATATCTATAGTTTGCAATCACAGGACATTTTTAATGCTCAAACATCTGTCTTTAGTTCCTTGTTGAGTATGCAAGATAATTGACTTATCAGTTAGGCATCAAGTTTATTAGAAATTCAAGCTCATTATTAGAAAGCAAGGCTTGTGTTGAGCAATGGTGCCATATGGTACTTTTGGGAACCGAGTGAGACATTTAACTCAAGATATTTTTTGGATTCTGGACATGTTTGTAACATGGAATCAAGACAGTAATTTATATTTTTAAACAAGAAACTATAGGCAGGTTAGCAGTAATAATACATTAAAAATAGAAACTGTGATACATATATGTGTCATATAAAAAGGTGTAGGGTGTTTGTTAATGTAACCTTCATGAACATAGATATAGATGATATAGAGTCAGAGATATCCATTTTAATCCTTTTCTCAAGGATTTCTCTTTTGTTGGTCTGCCAGATTCTTCCGTATGATTTTCAAGCAGGTTATTTGGTCCAGTTTTATTCATACTGGAAAAGAGCATAGCTTGCATTTTCCTACTTTACATGGATATAGCTGTCACTATCTTTTTTGGTCAGTGAGAATATTATATTACTTAAATATAATTTATTTTGAAGGATGGATTCAACTGTGTGTAATATTATACAATTGTTTGCAAGAGGGTTAGTCAGATACACAACTGTAAATTATAATGTATGTTATAAAAGCTACCCAGTATTGGTAAATGAACATAGCAATAGAAGTAATACGGATACTTAAAATACGTTGCTGAATGGGCTAAGAGAGATTACTTATGAAATGTGCAGATTTTGCTTCTTAAACTCTCAAAAGTATTTTTCCATTAATTTATTAATCACTTTTCCTACCTATTGGTAGTAAAATCTAAGTAAGAGTCATGTCTAGTTTGAAATAATGAAATGATGTTCCTTGTAATTCATATATTTAAAAACTTCACTGGGTCCATGGTGAGTCCTAATGATAACCTACAATATATAGAGAGGGTTAGTAACTGATCATCATGAAGAATGTTTGCAAGTAACATGGGCTTCTTCCTAAAAGACAATTAAAGGATAATGTTAGAAAAGTGTTGGGCATTTTAGAAGCAACATAATGAAAAGTATGCCATGTTAATTTTCTTAGATGCAGAGAAGGCCTTTGACAATTTGAACTGAGCTTTCCTATTTAAAAAATGGGAAGATATTGATTTTGGAGAGGATTTTATTAAATGGGTGTAAATGGAGATCAGATACAAAAAAGGGACAAGACAGCGACAGCCCATTGTCTCCTGTCTTGTTTATTTTAGTTCTTGAAATATTGAATAGAGATACAAGGCAAGATAAGAGAAATAGTGAGAGTAATGGTTAAAAAGAGTCACATAAGTTAAGAGCTTTTGTGGATGTCTTGATTTTGGTTTTGGCAGAATATTTAAAGGAAATTGAACATGTAAAAACACTTTAAAATGGATACAAATACCATACATTAATTCAGAAGTATAGCTGAAACCCTTTCTTTTGGAACTAAGGACAGACAACTAGAAAAAAGTCATGGACTTTTGTTTTTATATATGGCAACTACAGCAAGACTATTGTATGAATGAAAGAGAATATATGTCGTTTAGGGTTGACTGTGGAGGTTTTGTTGCTCTCTGAGCTTGATTTTTTTCTTGTAGACATTTTGTTACCTGACTTCATAACATCTTCAGTGCATCAGGGACTCCATAGACCAGGGATGTCAAACTCATGGCCCACAGGTTGAGTGTGTCATGTGCTGGCCTCGTCCCACCCAGTTTAGCAAAGGGGAAAAAAGTTCCAATGCGTCATGTGTTGCTGCTGTGATGAAGCGAGTTTGACACTCGCTTCATAGACTATTACATGATCAAGAGCTGTGGTTAGAATGCAGTACTGAAGGCTACTTTTGCTGACTACTGGCTACCAGCAGTTCGGCAGTTCAGTTCTCACCAGCTCAAGGTTGACTCAGCCTTCTGTCCTTCTGAGGATGGTAAAATGAGGACCCAGTTTGAATATGCTGACTCTGTAAATCACTTAGAGAGGGCTGTAAAGTAATGTGTAGCAGTATATAAGTCTAAGTGCTATTGCTATTAATGGTGGAAAGGTTTAGCAATAGCAATAGCACTTTAGATTTATATACCGCTTATCAGTGCCTTTTACAGCCCTCTCTAAGCGGTTCACAGA
>JAOYMU010000098.1:73120951-73132701 GCA_025802295.1 Psammodynastes pulverulentus
CAAATTACAGGCAGCTGGCTTGTTAGCAGAAGTCTACAATTACAATTACTGCATCCTATCTTCTGCGCCACCAAGGCTCTTTACTTGTTTAGTATGCCAGACAAGGCATGGATTACTAGACCAGGCAATTTGATAAACTTGATGGGGGAAAAATAGGTCTCATGTCCATCCTGCTTCAAATTTCGGTAGCTGTACCTATGGAAAGCCACTGTGGCACAGTGGTTAGAGTGCAGCACTGCAGGCTACTTCTGCTGATCACCAGCTGCCAACAGTTTGGCATCTCACTGGCTCAATGTTGATTCAGCCTTCCATTTATTTATTTATTTATTTATTTTATTTTGTCAAGCATGTAATAGATAACAGATATAAGTATAAGCTTGATTATTAATACATGAAATGGATACAAATAAAAGGGAACATTAGGACAGGGACGGTAGGCACTTTGGTGCGCTTATGCATGCCCCTTACAGACCTCCTAGGAATGGGGTGAGGTCAATAGTAGACAGTCTGAGGTTAAGGTTTTGGGGGTTTGGGGAAGACACCACAGAGTCAGGTAGTCTATTTCAAGCATTGATCACTCTATTGCTGAAGCTGTATTTCCTGCAATCAAATTTAATGTGGTTTACCTTAAGTTTGTATCTATTGTGTACTCATGTTTTGTTGTGGTTGAAGCTGAAGAAGTGAGGGCCCAGATTGTTGGGGGCAATATGCTGACTCTGTAAACTGCTTAGAGAGGGCTGTAAGGCACTGTGAAGTGGTATATAAGTCTAAGTGCTATTGCTATGGATTAATAATTAAATCAAGAGTAAGGCCTGTACATTTATTATTGATTGCACTTTTTGGGTGCTGCAAAGCACTTAGAAACAGTTGTTATTTATTCACATTATGATGAACATATATTAGGATAATTGATCATTATCATGTTTGCGCCTGAGTTTTTTTGAGCCAGATAAAGAATAGCTTTCTTATGATTTGCTCTAATATCAATATTGCCTTGATGTACTTTTAAGGGTTTGAAAATGCATGGCATATAAATCTATTTCAGAAATATTTTCTGGAGCAGTTATTAGATACATTATTCCTAGACACTTTATATATATATAAACTTTACCCACATTTTATTACCAATCTAACATTGTATTTATGTTATCAACTTAGTATAAAGGCTATCTCTTTTATGGTATTCACTGACAATGAAGCAAGATAGTAATTCTCCAATACTATCACGTTGCATTGGTATGGACGTCTGTCTAATGAACCATACCAGTAAACTTAACCATGCTTTTGCTTTCAAGAGTGGTAGTGTTCAAGAATACCAAACAATTCTTTTCAAAAAAAAGTATAGTTTGGCATACAAACCTAATTACTACCCAAAAGAATAGAGTAGGCGAGCTGGTTTGGGTGGAGTTTCTCTTTAAGGAATGAAACTGTATCTCCCAGCTTGCAAAGGCCAAACTATGGCTGACATACTTCTCAATTAAAACAAAAAACTTTAAAGGGTAACATTTCTGTAAATTGCAGAGTCCAAGATACATGGCTAAGTTTACAGCCTCTCCTTTAAAGATTGATAGTGAGTCCATTGCTTTAAGCAGAATACTAAGCACTTTTGGGGGGACATGTCTGGTTTAGGAAAGAGAAAGTGAGACATAAACTCTTCCAGAATGCTAAATTTTGTCCGGTCTGCTATAAGAAAGTATTTTTAACCCCCTAATCATTGGCTGGTATGGCCTACTCTGATGAGATTGACAGGAACATAGCAGTTCAATGAAGTTTTCCTTCTAAATGCAGATTTGCAAATGATTGAAATCCAGTGCATGGTTAGAACATATTTTTTTCCTTTAAAAATGTATTGCAGCATCCTATAAGGAGGGATGGTTAACTGGCGGCATTGGTAGTAACGTTGGGCAGAGGATATCAGTGAAAAAATAATTGAAAGTTGCATCTGCTTTTTTAGAAATGCTTCCCAGGATAAACAACAAGCCATCCTATTTAAGCAATGCATTTTAAAGGATCATCCCAACAGATTACAATCTGCAAACCACAGAAATGGCATCATTGCTTAAAACACACACACACATACCACCATGTACAACTAAAAGTTTTCTTGACTGATTGCCATAGTGCTTTCTCAGGAGTGAAATGTGAATGATGGTTTCTGTTTTTGATTTTGGAACTTGTTGCAGTAGAATTTGAAGCTGAGAGTTTTATTTTTCTTTCTCTTTCCTGTCATGAACCTGTTGTTTTCTCAGATTAGGTAGCATCTGTATCGTAATCAAGCCCATCTTAAATCTGCACCATGATGCCATCTATGTTGTAAGGCAGACGATAAAGCTTATGTTAAATTACTTGGAAGGCAATCCCATCACAAGCATTTAATCTTATCTCAAGCACTTAATGACCCCTTCTCTCTGTCAGTCAGTAGAGCCTAGCAATCCACTTCAGAGCTCTGTAATGGCTCTGCTAAGGGCAGGCAGTGTTTGTACAAAAAACTGCCCAATCACTTTTGTATCAGGACAAGGCTTCATGCACAGGACCTCGTGCATCTGATTATTATTAATAGGGGACTATGTAAACAAGTGTAAGAACACTGATGATAGAAACAGCGAAACATAGTGCTTAGCTCTCTCTTTCACAGAGGGTTTGAACAATTCTCAAGTCTTCTGTCATAGGCTGGTGATACGATCACAGTGAGAAACATTGTGCCAAATGGGTTCTAGCTATTATAACACACACAGACACACAGACACACACAGGCACGCACACCCACACAGACAGAGAGGCAGACAGAAAGAGATACAGTACAGTAGCATAACATCGGAAGCATGTGTTCAAGCGTATTTATGCCATTCAATCCTGTTGGTGGCAACATTCCATAAGATTTTGGCAATGAAAAAGACCTCAGAATACTATTTTCCAAGCAAGAGTAGTCCAAAGTGTGTCTCAGAGGGGAGTCTAATAGTGGCACTTGTGCTGGCTTCAACAGTGAAGCACCTTGGCACAGCCGCCACTGAGACTGGGCATACTGGACCTTTGTTGTAATGCTGGATGAACATGGAGCCTCATGGAGTCTGTTCAGATGGTGGGTGAAGAAGCAGAGTTGAGTGCCGAAAAAAAGATAGCCTCTGCAACCACAATCTCCTGATCAGAACTGGAGTAGTGATTGGAGTAGAGCAACCTGCCACATCCACTTAGCCTTGGCAGGGATTAAGCCTGAGTCTGCTTCTCCCCATTCCAGACTTGGTCAGGATGTGGACACTGTCACCTCAGCAACCTGGGATTGTGATATATATCTATATATGATGATATTAGATGCTGAACTAACACATTACCATACACAGAAGCTTAATCTAATTGTTAAACCAAATGGGTTAATGCACCAAGTCCTGATATGCTCCACATGTGAGGGACTGTGGACATGACATGAGATGACATTATTATGAGTCATGGTGGCGCAGTGGTGAGAATGCAGCACTGCAGGCAAATTCTGCTGACTGCCGACTGCCAGCAGTGTGGCAGTTCAATTCTCACCAGCTCATAGTTGACTCAGCCTTCCGAGATTGGTAAAATGAGGATTCAGATTGTTGGGGACAATATGCTGACTCTGTAAACTGCTAAGAGAGGGCTGTTAAGCACTATGAAGCGATATATAAGTGCTATTGCTATTATCTGAGCACCATTTACCTATGCTATGAAGTTTCTGCAAAGACTAGGCTACATAACCATTTGAAACAGTCAAAAACCATGATCAGAGTGCTGATTGCTGCTATTTAGATAAAGAACCAGAACACTTACAGACACAGGACAGAATGTGACTCTTAATTTGTCATATATAGGGCATTTCTATTGGGGAAACTTGTCCAGTTCTCATCATTTGATAAATGGAGACTTATCATTCTGCCAAGGAAATGGAATTATGCAGATGCCATCAAGAGTAGATGATGATATTGTAATGGAATAAAGCTGGAATTATTTGGCATAAAACTTTTTGTCCCAGACATGGCCCCAAACTAGTTGTGGTTCTGAAAAAGAATTAAAGTCACACTAAATTCTTATTGTGGCCTAGGAGAAATACTGGATAATTGTGAGTAATGATCTTTGTCTCCAAAGATTGTGGGTGTTCTAGCACTGGAGGTTTTTAAGAAGGGATTAGATAGCCACTTGTCTGAAATAATAGTTTTCTACTTGAACAGGATGTTGGACTAGAAGATCTCCCAGGTCCCTTCCCATTTGGTTATTCTGAGTATTTTTTTCTGACTTCTTCTCACATCAACACAAACTGGAACCAACTACAGAGAAAGGAGGAGAACCACTACAATATCATCTCTCCCACTCCCAAATCCTGCATCAATCCAGAAGGATACGGTTGTTAACAGTATTGAAAGCTGCTGAGAGATCAAGGAGCACAAAAGGATGGATGCACTACTCTGATCCCGGATCTGCCAAAAGTCATCAACAAATGCAGCCAATATTGTACTGTATTGTGGCCTGAAGCTCAAATGAAATATATCCAGATAATTCATTTCCTCAGAAGCCTTTGGAACTCTTGAACAGCAATCTTCTAAAATAATCTTCCAAACTGTGAAAATTGAAGTGCTGGTTATAAGTTCTTTTATAGCTTGGCCACACCAGGAGTTGGGCTTATTGATTCGATTGTTCCAAGAGAGACAACTGGTTATTCTCCATTTTTGAGAGGTCTTGGGTAGAATGGGGTTCCATAACAGGGCTGGCCTGTTGGAATGGCTTCCTATTTGAGGCTCATTTACCTCAGACATGATTTGCTTTCCCAAAAAGTAGGAAATAGAGCACTTTGGGATAATTTTTGGGGTACAATGTTGTTTAATTGTGATTAACGGATGTTAGCATCTTAGATTCTGTATAATTAAATATTTTCTTTTTATTGTTATGGTAAACTGCTGAGAGATTGTTGTTTAGACTGTGGCAAGATAGAAATTTGACAGACAGACATACTGATGATAGAGAAAGGTTTTCTTTTCATTGATCTGTAGCCCTAAAAATATGTAGAAGCAGTCATCTGCCTGACAGCATTATCTTGGTGTATTGTTTTGGGTTTGAACTCATTTTGTTAAATTGCATTCAGATGATCAGCCAGACTGTCAGTTTAATTGGATCTTTTCTTTTTTTCAATTTTATTTCCAACGCTAGGGTTGAAAACCACAATTTTTATGACTCTCCTTTATGGAGCTATCTGCCATCATGGTGTGTGCAGATGGTGATACATGGGTCTCTCATTGTTAATATTGATTTTTCCTTCTCTTCTTAAGTGATTTGTTGAAATTATATAGAGAATGAAAAATATTTGCACAGGATGTTTTCTTGCTTTTTCTAGACAAACATAAAATTAAAGGAATGTTGTGTTATGGGGCAGGAGGCATTATGTATAGGAGATTGTTTTTATGGTTAGTAAGGAATAGTACATATTACATTAGTAACAGTTTGAAAGAAAGCACAGTGGTGTAAAAACTATGGGTTTCTATAATATAGGAAAAAATGATTCAAACGTATCAAAATAAACCATGTAAATCATGGAAAGGTTGGTATACTTTGATGTACAATGACTTACATACATTATTCTCCTAGAGCAACATGTTTGTCAAATTTATATTCAATAATATTGTGCCTTAATGATATACAACATAATGGCTTGATTTGCTAGATATATTTTTATTCTCAATGCAGTAGCTTTAGAGACTTAAGAAATGCTTTTTAAAAATCAGAAATGTATCTTAAAGTGTTAGCTAATAAGGTAGTTAGAATTTTCTAATGAATTAAATCAGATGGTCTTTTAGTATGGATGCTAACTTGCCAAACAAGTTTCAAGACCTCACCTTGATAAAAATATATTTATTTCCAAATGTGGAGTCCTTAGAGCTCTCTGAATTTGTTTTGCTTTTCTTGCAGACATTGCAATCAGAGGTGGTATTCAGCAGGTTCTGACCAGTTCTGGAGAACTGGTAGAGGGAATTTTGAGTAGTTCAGATGCCCACAAGCCACACCCACCAAGCCATGCCCACAAGCCACGCCACCATGCCATGCCACTCCTGGACCTTTTTGTTTACTTGAGGTATTTTGGAGGGTTTTAGTTAATTTGAACATACATCTTTTGTCTTATTTCACCACCTACAATTTTGACTAATGGCTAGGAGGATCAAATTGTAGATCATGCACCATATACTTCAAACTATTACATAAGATTTTCCTGCTTGAGCAGCAGGTTGGACTTCCAAGGTCCTTTCCAACTCTGTCATTCTGTTAATAGGATGGGTTTCTACAAGAATGTGTGCAGAATATAATACTAGTCCACTATAATAAACACATTTTTAAACCCTTAGAATAGTAAAAGATGAAGGATATTTTTGGATTGACCCAAATGTCATAATTTGGACCAAGCCCAATACTTATGTACTTTAAGACAAAAGAATTGGGCAAATGACTTACAAATGCATGATACTGACTGGAGAGAAACCAAATCCTCTGAAAATATACACACAAAAATGCTTGGGAAAGGGTATCTTCACAACTTTTTTTGGGTCTTAGAATTGTTATTTGTTTGGATTTATAAACATCTCAGGACTAGTATTCATGCATTTCCCAGTCATCTGTTTTGGTTTTGTGAAGATTGTCCAATTTACAGGAGAAAGATGTATGTTTTTGGCCTGAAGACAGATCTAATTTTCCCAAGTTTCCATATGAACAAAAAAAGAACTATAATTATTCTGTACATTTTAAAATAGATGTTTTGTCTGATGAATGCAGGCCATGAGGGGAACAAAAAAGGGAAATCAGTTGGCTGACATAGTAATTTAATAGACTGCTATATTTAGTTCTCTAAACTTAGTTTACTGCAATGTGCTTTATGAAGATGCTTTTGAAGATGCTGGGAACGGTTGCAGGAACTGGGTATGTCTAGTTTAATGAAAAGAAGGACTAGGGGAGACATGATAGCAGTGTTCCAATATCTCAGGGGCTGCCACAAAGAAGAGGGAGTCAAGCTATTCTCCAAAACACCTGAGGTAGGACAAGAAGCAACTAATCAACAAGAGAAGCAACTTAGAACTAAGGAGAAATTTCCTGACAGAACAATTAATCAGTGGAACAGCTTGCCTCCAGAAGTTTTGAATGCTCCAACGTTGGAAGTTTTAAAAAAGATGTTGGATAACCATTTGTCTGAAGTGGTATAGGGCAGTGGTGGGATTCAACATTTTTTACTACCGGTTCTGTGGGTGTGGCTTGGTGGATGTGGCTTGGTAGGCATGGCAGGGGAAGGATACTGTAAAATCTCCATTTCCTCCCCACTCCTGGGGTATGGTTTCCACCGGTTCTTTGAACTACTCAAAATTTCCGCTACCGATTCTCCAGAACTGGTCAGAACCTGCTGAATACCACCTTTGGTGTAGGGTTTCCTACCTAAGCAGGGGGTTGGACTAGAAGACCTCCAAGATCTCTTCCAACTCTGTTATTCCATTCTATTCTCAATGGTACAAAATGCAACAGTTCATGTGAATGAGATCCTCTTTACCCATGTAATATCTATACTGGGGCACTGTATGAGTTTCTGGATAGGTTTCTGGGTACGATTGAAAGTATGTACATTAACCTATAAAAAAAAACCTGTATGGCTTGATTCCTAAGTGTCATTAGGACTGTTTCCTCTAGGTTCAACAAGATTGTTAGGTCTGTGTGTCCTGTTAAGGAAGATTTCTGCTCTGTTTGGAAGATGAACAATAGACCTTTTTCATGGTAACCTTTTTCCTTGGGAACAGTTTCCTTCAGAGACATCCATCTTGCAGTGACCTTGATGCTCTTCCATTAGGCTGCCAAGACGGAATTCCATTATATAGTCTTTTGGGAGTTAGCGTTGCCTGGTTAGATGGTGCTGAAGCTAACTCATATCTTACTGAGTTATATTTTTTGTTGTGTATTTTTAAATTGGATTAAAAAAAATTCACAGTGATTTTATGTTTTATGACGCTTATGTTGCAAACCATCTTATACAGATAGTCCTCAACTTACAACAGTTTCTTTAGTGATCATTCAAAGTTACAATGGCATTAGAAAAAGTGACTTATGTCTATTTTTTACATTTACGACCGTCACAGCATCCCCATGGTCACATGATCAAAATTGGGATGCTTGGCAACTGGTTCATATTTATGATGGTTGCAGTGTCCTGTGGTCATGTGATCACCGTTTGCGACCTTCTGACAAGCAAAGTCAATGAGAAACTCAGATTCGCTTAACAACCATGTTATTAACTTAACAAACTTAAATTTTAAATTTTAAATAGAGTTTTAATCGGGTCTTTTAATTTTGATATTGACTTATAGTATTTTCTTTTAATTGTTGTAATATAGTTGTATGTTTTTATCTATGTTGTTACCCGCCCCGAGTCCCGTGTGGAGATGGGGCGGGATAGAAATCTAATAAATGAATGAATGAATGAATGAACAACTGCTGTGGCAAAGAGCTGTGGCAAAGGTCGTAAAATGGGGCCAAATTCATTTAACAAATCTCTCATTTAACAACAGAAATTTTGGGCTCAATTGTGGTCATAAGCTGAAGACCACCTGTACTATTTAAATCTGGGGGTAAATGAGCATAGTAAACAAACAAACAATCGTGTACATCTTGTGAAAATATGGGACGAGGCTGAGGATATTTATGTAATAATAAAGCCAATATTGTCAGCAGATAAATCCCTTTATTTACAGACTTCAGTGAACAGTATGAAGGTGATATGTTCTCTTCCTGCATTTTCTTTTTGGCAAATTTGTTCAACTTAGGAATGTCTATATTTTGGATGAAAACAAGTTGATGTATCCTATGGTAAGGCAAACCAGACAGCTAAAGATCAATCCCTGGTGTTGATAGAGAAAGGATTGCCTAGCACTAAAGGATCCTAATGTTCAGCATAATTTGGCTTTTCTTACATATATAAGCTGCTGCTAAAATTTCCTGCATCCAATATTTATGAATTTCTAGATAAAGCTGTTTGTACTGCTCTGAAGTTAAAAAGTCTTTTTTTCTATTTATCTTTTACAATATCCCTGACAGGATGATAGAGACGTTCCATGATAACTTCTTTTTTATCTGGAGTTTGTTGTGCTTTGGAAGGCTTTATAGATGGCTGCTTGAATACATCCAGTAAATGAAAATGCACTCTGAAAATTACTAAATTACTAGATATTAGTTTATTGAAATCCAATTCAATCCAATCCAATCCTGCTGATGTGAACTGGATTCTTAGTGGTTTGAACCCCCCCGAAAGTAATCAATGTGGGGGCAGCCTGATTTCCTAGTGTGTGTGTGTTTGTGTGTGTATATGTGTGCTTTTCCCAAATATATCTGCTGCCACTGAACAGTAATGTCCATGAGCCTCATTGTGTATATTTTGTAGAGGTGGGGTTCACCAGCAATTTCCTTAGGAATGAATGTTTGGGTGACCCAAAGGTGCTTTTTCAAGAGGCAACTGGTTTTCCTGGTTTGTTTTTGAAGACATTTTGCTTCCCATCCAAGAAGTTTATTCAGCTCTCTTCTTTCTTCTCCTTGAAAAAGTATCTTTGGCACAACCATGACCTGGATGACTGAGAATCTCCATAGACAATGCTTGGGTGAGTTGATTCTGAGTTGATTATGATTGTAGGAGTCGATTCTATAAAAGTTCCATTTGGATTCATTGGTATGTTTAGATAGGCTTGATTAGATACCACATGGAAAATGGTGTCCAATTTGGGATGCTACAATTTAAGAGAGATGCAACCAGTTGAGAAAACTACAGTGACAACAATGAGGGGAGTAAAAACAGTCTCATAAGGAGAAACTGAAGGAACTGGATATATTTAGCTTTGAGAGGAAAAGACTGAATGGGGATATGATAGCACTCTTCAAATATCTGAAAGGATCTCACACAGAAGATCAAGACCTTTTCATTATCATTTCAAAATGAAAGACATGGAAAAATGGACTTAAGTAATAGGAAAGCAGGTTCCAAGTGAATGTTGTAATATTCATAAGAGCAAAAGCAGTTGATGGTGGAACTACTTCTTCAGAAGTGGGTGTCTTCTTTTTACTAGATGGACTCAAGTAGTTCTAAATAAATGTCTGTTGGAAATATTTAATTTGGGTTTGTGCTCTGAATAATGGATTGGACACTATGACATTCTGGAGAGCCATTGCCAGTCAAAATTGCCAGTACTGAACCAAAAACACCAGAAATCCAAATTATCATTTGGATCTGCAAATCCTATCTGCAAATCTGTTTGATTTAAAATAGTAGCAACAGTAGCAGGAGCCTCAAGAGACATCTGACAAGGGTGTTTAAGCTTGCTTGTTTCAAATAGAATGTAATGTGAATATCTAGCAAGCCTTGGCATTCCTATGATCCCTACTTCACAAATTAATATAGCTTACTTTTTTTTTTTTTTGCTTTTGCTTTCTGCCAAGGAGATCAGAGTAATTAAGATGCTTATCTTTTACAAACAAAATAATGGTCCTGAATGCAGTTCTCAATGACTTCTGCTTTGATCACACAATTCTGTCAAATATTTATGTGCCTTTAGAGAGTTATCGTGCTCTCTGGTAATCTGTATGCATCACCGCACATTATGAAAATTAATTACTGTGTGGATTTTTTTTCTTGATGTATTAGCAGATGGAAGCCTTAACATGTACTATGCAAAAGGGAATCTGGGTGGGATTTATAAGGATTTATCTGTGGAATATGGTTCATCCAACATAACCTTTTCAATCTGTATTAAAGTGATGGATGTAAAATATCCTTTAATAACTTTAATATATTTTTGTCACCACTACATTAATATTCTTTAGAGAGAGAGAGAGTACTCTGACCCCATTATTCCAATCCCAGTCAACCTGCTCCAAACCACCAAGGGCCTACAGTCATTTGGTGGCTTTTCCTGACAACTTCCCGGAGCACATTGTATGGAGATCATGAGGAAAAGGTCAGTATTAGCAAACCTTTCCCTCTTTCTCTGATCCTAATTAAGCAGAGAAACTAGTATTGTAACAGAATGCCAACATGAAGGATTCTGTTGACCACACATTGCAGACTTTATGAACAGACTTGCTATTTCATTCAGTCATCCTGAGATAATATTTCATTGATTGGTTCCACAAGAATTCTTTTAACATATTCAAGGAATTCACATGCCACTAAATCTGGGAAAAATATCAAAATGCATAGTACAAACCAATTGTTTTTATTCTGTTTCATCTTCTGGTAATAGCACCTCAGAGAGAATTTTCTGAAGTATTTCAAATTAAATGCATACATTTATTAAAATGAACCGAAAGATTATTTCTGGACAGTGAAGATCAAAAATTACACACATAAATGCTTGACCCAGCAAATATGGAAATCATGAAATAGCAGAAAAGTTACCTCCCCTCCTGCCCCTCCTGGCATTTTTCAAAGCAAAAAACTCAGTTGCAGCCAGCTATTATTTTTAATTTTCCAATGATGCTTTGGAGTATTTAATAGCATTAACTATAATGCTGAATTCTAGAATAGATTTGCATTCTGATCTCCCCCCTCTCTATATCATCTATATATCTATCATCTGTCTATATCATCTTTACATCTACATCTATATCATCTATATCTATCATGCACTCTCTCTCTCTGTAAGTGTGTGGGTCTGTCTGTCTGTCTGTCTGTCTGTCTGTCTGTCTGTCTGTCTGTCTGTCTATCTATCTATCTATCTATCTATCTA
>JAOYMU010000098.1:73189735-73202344 GCA_025802295.1 Psammodynastes pulverulentus
CGGATATTCTTGATTGATTGTCCTGGAGTTGTTTACCAAAATAAAGATTCTGAAACGGTTATTGTTTTAAAGGGGGTGGTATGTTTTCTTCTCTTCAGTTTTTTCCTTAGTTACATGATGTTATTTGTTTTTAGGGAAATTCTCCTTTCCTCTACTAAAATCAGCAAAACATAAAAGGCAAAATCTTAAAGAAAGTGTTTACATTCTGCGATTCTTTTGTAGGAAGGTGCTTTTGATTCAGAATAGCTACTCATTAGTAAACTTATTATTAGAAATCTGTTGTTGAGCAGGAATGCTTTAGAGCAGGGGTTCCCAATCCCCTGGCCACAGTGCTGGACTGTCGACAGTTAGGAACTGAGATACACAGCTAGAGGTATATGGTGGATAAGTGAGCAAAGCCAAAACCATCTCTCCATGTCTGTATAAAGATTGTCTTTCATAAAACTGGCCCCTGATGCCAAAAATGTTGAGACAGATGCTTTAGAATGTACAGCTAAAAAATTCACAACCAAAACCACTAGAGCCTTAAAAAAATTGCTTCAAATATTTTTTTGGGTATATTTAGAATTTTCTTCATTATACTGCTAAAAATATTATATTTCTTGATGAAGGGATTTAACATAATCAGGAAAATATAGTATATTTTACCCTTCCTTCCTAATACAATCTAAGAAAAATTAGAGTAATATAGTGTACATAACAGAATCCTAGGGAATCTACAATTTGTGTGAAATAATCTGCTAAGTGTTACAGTTCAGACAATTAGGAGGTTGTACTTTACAGTGCACCCACAATGATTTACCATTTGTGCCATGATCATTTGCATATAGAGATGGCTTTGTCACTATTACAATGGGTAGACAGAGAATGATATTGAAGCTATCATTATTTATAAGAACAAGCAGCACAAGCCCATAGGTTTCTATGAGCATAAATGGCAGGCTATGATAGGGCTAATGCTAGAATTGTAGGGACATCAGTCTTTCTGTCCCCACAGTGCTGGAAGGTAAACTACATTTACAGAATCTTGTCTTTCTAAAATTCTTTTTTTTTTCAATAATGCAAATTACAACGCCTAGGAAACTGGAAAAGATAAGAGCATTCATACAAAGCATGTTATTTGCAGCAAAGTAAAAACAGTTTGGTTCAAGGATTCAAGCTTATTTAAGCTTCTCCATGAGACCCAGCAATTTTTTGGAGGAGGGAATCAATTCCATAACCCTGAATTCTTTAAATTTAATGTCTTTTGTGGTAGCTTGCAATCCACAACTAGATTGTGGCACATTAAGAGAAGGATGATGGGTTTTCTGGATGGACAAACTGAAAAGACAGAAGAGAAAGAAAATAACGCAAAATAAAAGAAATAAAAGGATAGAACTAGCATTTAAGGTAACTCTAAAATTAACTGCAAATAATTATTTTATTTTATTTATTTATTTTGTAAAGCATATATGAGGAAAAACAAGTATATATGAACACATAAACATATAAGTGAGTACGAATAAAAGAAACATTAGGACAGGGATGGTAGGCATGTTGGTGTGCTTATGTACATCCCTTACATACCTCTTAGAAATGGAGTGAGGTCAACAGTAGACAATCTAAGGTTAAAGTTTTTGGGGTTGGGGAAGAGACTACAGAGTCAGGTAGTACACTCCAATTAAAAGTGATGTCTGCTTAAATGATAAGAAGAATGGGTGGTGGACTTCTATGATCCCATTATACTTGAGGGATAGCTTTTAATCTAGTGGAGATCTTACAAACAAGAGAAGGAAAGAGGTTGCTAGTTCTTTCCTTCATCATCTCCTTGCCCCCATCTCCAGAATCTATTCTGAGGGATGGTCTCCTCCAAAACTAAGGAGGATGAAGCAAGAGGCTGCAGAAGAGGGCAGATCAACAGAAAGTGTCTTCTCTTGCTCTTTCATTAAATGATAATTCTTGGAGATCAAAAACTGCTCAATGATATTGGAATACCTTCACCCAGTGACACTGAAATTGTCAGTACCTTTCAACAAGCATATTTCTGGCTGTCAATTCTGTTTTCAGACTGCTTGAAATAAAACAAAAGATGGAACTATTCTAAACAGAGGAGCGGAGGAGGGGGCAACATGGGTGTGCAAATGAACAATTATATTTCTATTTTTAAAATCCCGTTTATAGAAAACTATAAATGCACATTTAGTTATTAAACTCATTGGAATTTACCTGTAGTGTTGGATGGGATTTCTTCATATCCCCCCAGCTAAGTATCCATATCTGGTCATGTGATTTATCATAATGTAACTTCACTGGCAGAGGGTCAACATCCAGAGACTTCAAAGAAACAGCAAAACAACAACAAAAACCAGATGTGTTAGTTCTTTTTCATGAAGAGAGAATGCAATCTCTGAATCTGGAAACTAACACAGTTAACAAACTGCTAATGAGAATTGCTGGAGATGTTTTCCATTTTCTATTAAAACTAGACAACATAGCATGCCATTTCTACTGTAAATGCCCTGTAGAAGATATCATAGCCTACTGAGCCTACTTATATTAGTAGTACTAATGTATCATCCTACAGATGGTCCCACAACATCCTTATTACTTACACAATTTGTCTCCAGATTCATACCATTGACATCAACAAAAGACCTAAGTCTAGTGGCTTTTCTCCATAGAGTGTTCATTACATGCAGCTATGAGGAGCTTTGGAATATCCCCTGAGTTGTAAAGTGCTTGCCATTTTCCAAAAGCTTCTATTTCTTTCCCTTTCCCTTTCCCTTTCCCTTTCCCTTTCCCTTTTTCTTTCCCTTTCCCAAGTAGGTAAATACAACCTCAAATAAAGAAGAGCAGATCACATATTACACCATGGTGGAAGTCAGTGGAATAGAATGACTCCTTGGAATTTAATGTCACTAACTTCAGTGCATATGAAGTCATCGCTGTAGAGAACCTCATTATTGGTTTCCATTGTACTCAATAGGATCTATTTTAAGGAAGGATGATGTGCTTCATGCACTACATATATTCATGCAACAGGATAGAACCTTGATGTACTTATACATTGGATCTGATCACATATATGCAATGTTATATTGAATATTTGTACAAGAAAATAATTTTAGTTTTAGCAAATCCTTAGAATCGTACATGCATATGTTCACTGATTTTTTAGAACCCATTGGAAGTGTTCATGTAATAATTACGCTTTTTCTACTGGCCATTTTATCTTGCTTGTAGTAGAAACCTTGTCATATGTATAACAAGGTGCAAATAGGGATTCTCTCCCTCAACAAACAGACCAAACAGTAGACTGCAAGTCATGGTTAAGGCAGTAGCTAGAATCTCCTCAGGGAAACAGCAAAATTCTTTGCACTGTCAAGGCTATTTTTTGCCATCTTAAAACAACTACTTGTCACTGTAAGCTTACCTGAATGATTTTCTGCGTCTGAATATCAAGGATCATTATTCTATTCCACTTAGGCTGAGTAACATAAATATATTTGTCTCTAACATTTACAGCAGAAGCCCAGAGGCAAGACTGAACAACTTCACCTTCAAGAGTAGGACAGATATCTGCCTGAAATAAAAAGAAGAATAGAGTTTGAACCTCTGTCAAACACATTCACAAAGACGGACTCACCTCCCTCCCAAACCTGAGGAAGTTAAATAAAAATTATGCACTTGTTTATGCACTTAAGTATAGGAGTTTTCTTACTTGTACTAGAAACAGCCTTGTGCTCTTTAATATGAAATACTTTGACTTGTATTTAATTTATTATTTAGATGTATAATCTATCTTCCCCCCCCCCCCAAATTCAAGCATTTCTCTTCAGCATGAACATGAACTTTCAGATTGGGTCTGTTGTTCTGCATTCAAAACTGCATTTTCTATAGCTAAATGCAATGTACCATATCAACAAAAAGCACCAAACTCATCTTTGTACTTTTTTATTCATACACATTTGTATAACTTGTTCTCCCTTTTCATAATTCAATCAGGCTCAGGTTTCTCAATTAAGCAAGGTTCAAATTAGGCTCAGGTTTCTCAGTCTGTGACTTGAAGCCTGATAGTTTGGCCCTCCAGAGGGATCCCACCTTAGAGCAAACTGGGAAAGATTGTCACAGTATTTTTTTTAAAATCCCTTGATGTGGCTTGCACAGGCAAGAAGGGGCACTGTTAAAAATTCATTTTGTGTTTGCTCCCTTGATAAACCCATTACAGTACCACAAAATTTGCAAATCCCTCTAGTATATAGATTAAGATTTAATTATTAAAACTAAGAAGTGTATTTATTTCCTCAACATATCATCAAGGAAATGTTGTTTATAGGGGAGATATCATTTATGTCAGAAGCCACCATATCTACAGAATTTAAGAATCCCTGCATTAGATCAACACTATCAATACTGTGAATATTAATCATAACCCCAGACTTACATAACTGGAGAACATTTTCTCGTTTGGTTTGATATGTCTCTGGATCTCACAGTCAGTTGGCTGAATTATTGTGATTCCATCCTCAGAAAAGATGTAGAACATACTTCCCACACTGAGCCCTTGAAGAAAAAACAGAACAAAAAGAGCAAGGGAAGAAAAGTCATATTTCCTATGTCTAAAAGCAAAATGAAAGCTAAACCAGAAAAGGAAAGTACTAACAAGGAAAGGCTGGAAGGAAAAGGAAAAACACCTACAAATTAGGATGCTTTTGGTGCATTCACAAAATTAAAGTTCATATCACAAGTACGGCTTCAAGGTGTGGGAAAAGAGGTACAGGTAGACCCAAAAATGTTTTGCCTTGGTGGTAGCAGTCAAAACTTCAAATAAGGAACTGGGGTCATGGGTCTGTTGATCAGACAAGCAGGCTTTACAAGAAAAACAGAGACTGCTAACCATTTTGGTTTTTCAGGAAAATGCCTCAAATAAATGTATTGCGCATAGTTCCAAACTGAAGCAACATGGGTTATCTATGGCTTTCAGGGAATATTTTGTTTGATGTCCAATAGACTTTGGGGATCAGTCAGTTCTCATAGCCACCAAAGCAAAGACATTTTTGAAATTTTGCAAACTCTAATTCACAAATATGGAACCTTTTAGCATTGCAACAGCACTCATCTGTGAAAACTGGGGCATTCCAGAAGTTTGAGAAAAATAATTTGTCAATGAGCTGCTAGTAAAAGATTGCATTCTACATTTGTGCATAATCAGAACGTCCCATGACTTAGGCAGAGGACTTCATTTTCCATTACATGCAGAAGCAGTAATAAATATATTGTATGCTGTATTGAGCAGCTTTTCCATCATTTTTCAGCAATCCAATCAATACACATGATCAGAGTACAGATTTATACTGGCTGTTTTGTAATGGCTACTGTCATTCCAAGTGATATTGATAGTGTACTTATCTGCCCAACGTCCATAGTTCTTTGTGGTCAAATTTTGTTTTACTACTTTTTGGGGTTTTTTTGCATGGATATGCTATGTATACTAATTTAAAATATCAGCTGTTGTAGATAGTAATTCTGCTTCAGCTAGTGATCTCCAAGTCCTGTTCAGACTAGAAATGTTTTGGAGTAGATCACATGCTTCCAGGACTGGAAATTAATCCAAATTAAGTTAACCACTTTCACTCCCACTTATTTCAAGGAGAGATCATTCAAATCATGCTGTTACTACAAAGGAAAGTGCATTGTCAGAATTAGAGACAGTTTAATAATCTAAAAAGGCCTTTGATTGGGATAATTGCTTTTAAAAAAGAAAAAGAAAAAAATGAACAGTTCCAGATAATACTTATTTTCTTGGTTAATGGATGTGAACTTGCAGAAAAATAGAGCAAAAAAACACAATGGTACCTGGATTATTCAATTTTATTATGTTTCAGCCTATGATGTTTAGCCTCCTAGTTATACCACAGAAATACCCCAGTTAAGGCATCAAAATGGATCTAGAAGAATGAAGCTTAAATGTGATGCTGGAGTGAGCAACCATGCATTTCTGAAAGCATAGCTAATGCCTGGCAGCTTTAATGGCTGTGGATCAGTTGAAGACTCTTTGGCTCAAAGTTTCTTAGGTAAACAGTTCATTATACTGAGAACCTTTTCAGTTCCCATTCAACAGGGGTTTAAATAAGCATATTTGGAAGGTGGAGTTTGACCTCTGATGAAATGAGCGAACATTTCTGCAGCTATATAAAATTGGGAGATTTTTAATCAAATTGTAATCATCATGCAGTGATTTATGTGTAATTGTGAATTATGAATAGTTCATGCACACTGACTTCCTATTGTGCACCACTGTTTTGATAAAAACGTATGATCCACATTCTAGATTTTTATACGTCATCCTCTTAAAACACTTGCTAATGGTAATATCAAGAATGTATCTAATGTTGCTTATGGATTAGTGATGCAAACACACATTCATAATACATTTTCTATTAGAATACTGTATATTGTGCTCTAAATTCCATGAAAACCAGTATTTCAATTGCTAAAAATTATGTCTACTTTTATAAAGTACAGTATCCTGTTTCAATATTTTGTATTTTGAACAGAGTTTAACTCCAAATGGGCTTTTAGAATTCTTCATTTCACATAGCATTCTCTTCCAAGGAACATCCTTGTTTCTTTTTCCTCCCCCCCCCCCCTTGAAGTATCCTATTGAAATGATTTCAAAGAAAGATAATGTAACCCCATGACTGAATAAATTTTCTCTTGGGGATATTAACCTGCAATACAGCAGCGCGTTATAAACAAAGAATGGTTCTCACAATCTTTTTGCAGATGAGCAAAATTTAATTTTCTCTTATCATTATATCTGTAATCTGGCTGTCTTTTCATTATTTGCAGGCTGATTGTCTTGTCTTCTTTCTGAAATATCCAGTACCACAAATTTAAAAATTCGGGAATAACTGACATAACAACTCAGAAGGCAGTGCAACATTCATTGCCATCATTTATGATGTTACATTTATGGTATTTGAAATTAATCTTAAAACTGCCTTTCTGATTTTCTCAGCACTTTGTAATAGCATTTTACATGTCTACTTGTCTGTTCGCTATTTCTCTACTTAATCAAAGGTGACTATTTCTACTTTCATATCATGAGAGATGAATGAGGACATTAGAGAATTGAAGGAAGAAAGGAAGGAAGGGAGTTTCTGTAAGTCTGATCTGCTGCTTTGTGAACCCAAGCTGAAAACGGTAGGAGATCCTGAAAGTGTAATGCCTTGTGTTTTCTTCATTGCAAAGTTCATTTCACTGTTCTATCACTATTACTGATGTCTTTAATAAGAGTTCTAAACAATCTAAGAAGCCTTATGATGCTAAGGGCTAAAGGATATAGCCTTTCATCACAGGGTGCCATCAATATGGATTATTTCAGTAATTTAGCAGGATGTCAAGCTGTTTATAGGTCTGCCAAAGGTCTAGCCGTGAACACATTTGGTCATAATCAGCATTTGTTAAGTTCAAAAAGTTAAACAAGAATTCCCATGCTGAATTTTTTGTATGTGCAACTATATAAGAACATTTATACTCAATAAAATTATACTTTGATACATGGATGAATGTGTATCTTATATTTTCATCTAATATCTTTAAATCTGAAATGTCAGCATCCATGACCCTATCCTGTCATGTCGTGACGTGTCCTATCCTATCCTACCCTACCCTACCCTACCCTACCCTACTCTACCCTATTTCTTCCCACCCTTTTCTTTTGCATATGACCTAATGTTTGCTTTCCAAAAGAACATTTCATAGTGACTGTTTTATTTTGCAACCCCATATATTTTTCAAGTATGATAGTGTGCAATAAGGCCAGGGATGTATGCCTTCCAACCCTATTGTGAGATGTTATAAGGAATTTCCCCCTCCCCCCTGATATGTACAGAATATTGAGAAAATATGGCATTGAATTTATACAAACACAATTATGAAGTAAGAATGACAGAGACTGATTGCTATAGTTTAAAATATATTTCATATAGGTCAAAAATAAATATTATTCTGCTAATGATGATGATAATGTTTAAACTCTCGATAATGATTTTTTTTAACACGTGGAAGACCTAATACAGTCTTCGCAACCAGGATGTTTTTCAAAGGGGTGAATTTCAATTCCCAGAATATTTAATAATGACTACCTAATTGAAGAATTCTGAGGGTGGAAGTCCATATAGGTAGAAAATGTCCAGTTGGGACAAGACTTGCCTGGCCTATTATGTCTTAGGCACCCTTTTGAAAATGTATATTACTGTATTCGTATTGTCCCAATTATGCAATTGGTTTGCCTGTGTCTTAAACTGAGACTGGCCAACATTGCTAACACTAGTGGAAAATCAGTGGAGAATAGTTTCTTATGGATTTATTAAAGCAGACAAGCACATTATCACTACAACAAGACAATGTTACTGCAGTACCTTCCTCTCGCCACAGTATGTTTGCAACTGCAGCATCAGAGAAATGGGAGAGCCAGAAAATGGAAACAAAAAACAATGTCAACATTTCATTGTAGCAGTTAAATGACGTTAATACTCTTTTGTTCTTTTCTTACACAATAGCAATTTCTGTAGTAAGCGATTGCATTTTTCCAGAGAAATGAGATTGTTGGAGGGAACCTCACCAATTTTGAATTTTTGTGTTAGAATTACAGACACCCCCTCCCCTCTCACTCAAAAGTATTTGTACATAGGAAAACTATCACATTCACCAAAGTATCCTGGATTTTTGCCTGCATAATGGTGGTAATCTTTGAGACAACTCACTGTAATCACATAGAGCTTGTGTACCAACCACAATCATATCCAGGCTATATATAACTCCATACAGGTCAAAATTAAATATTATTCTGCTAATAGTGATAATAATATGTTTAAACTATCTATAATGGTTTTTTAAATGTGGAAGTTTTAATACAGTCTTCCAAACCTAGGTGCTCTTCAAAGTAGCCTTGGTTAGCTTGGTGCATATTGGCCGGCGTGCTAACAAGCACAATCTGTTTTCCTCCAAGAACAATCACACTATTTTATGTAAATTGGAATATCTAATGTAGTGGCTACCTTAGAGCCAATGCACTTCTGGCCTCTTCCAGCTGTGGACTTTAGGGCTATTCTGCCATTTAACATAAAATGGCAACATTTTGTTTGTCTCTGAAAGCAAATTATTTAGGCAGATGTGTTCAATTCCAATTCTCTCCTGTTGATTTTGTTGTGATATACACACCGGAATTAATGCCATACATTTTTACACTTATCTGTAAAATATTTTACAGGTAGATTTTTAAAAAAAAGTTATGTGTAAATTGGCCTTTAAGGAATTTGTCACAGGCAATGTCACCTAGCAATTTGCATGAATGATGAAGGTAACTAGAGAAATCCAAATAGGACAGACAGCTTCAGCTGCCATTGTTAGTTTTATCTAAAGAAAATGAATGCTAACCTGAGGAACACCTTAAAAAATGTTGTTGGAACTATTATTTTCTACCATGTATACTATATCTCATAGTTTCATATAATTTATGCAGATAATTTATGACTTAGGATACATAATTATGAACTAGAGGGTTTATTATATCTTATTATCTTTCGAACCTGAATGGGAAAATTTTTCAAATCATGAATTGTAGTTTAATTAGTGAATGTGAAGTGAGGCAATGGGCCTCATAGTCACAAGCTGAAAAGTTCAAGGGCTGCTGGGAAAACAATTGAGGCTAATGCAATCCTGCTGCTGTTAACTATTATTATTGGATTTAATTAATTAAATTAATTTTGATTTAATTTAATGCAGCATTGTTTAGCCTGATACCTAAAGGGAATGAAATTACAATTTTCATAATTTTAAAGCACTTTGGCTAAAAACCAATGCTAGCTGGTAATTCCGAAAGAATAGCTTGCCCAGACAATACACTGTATACAAAATACTTATACATAAATAAAAAAAACTTGACTTAAAAAGAAAGAAAGAATAGCTTGGAAAGCTCTCCAAAGACAATCTACTGGATCAATCCATTTTTAATTGGTCCTTGGGGAGGGTTTCCCAAGATTGTATTCTTCTTATACCATATACGATTTCAGAAATGAATTTGAAAGCATTAAATTCAAGGACTCCTTGAATTTTTATCTTATTAATGAAAACTACATAAATTTTCATAAGTTAGAAATCTACAGACAAGAAACTATCGAGTTTTGTTTAACTCAGTAAATAAATTCTGATTACAATGCGACCTAGACAGTCATTTTGAAATTAGACCTCCATATGTGGTCCTTTATGCAGGCAAAATCCAGTTTGGTTCAAATCACTCAGGTGCATCAAAAGAGGATATATAATTAGAAAGTAGATATATAAATTAAACTTACGGGTTTTTCTTGCTGAATCTTCAATGAAGAGAGATGAAATGTCCTCATCTACCCCCACTTCATTTTTAGCAATGCAAGTATAGGCACCTGTATCTTCATATCGAACACTGTTGATATGAAGTTCACTTCCATTTGCTGCAGCACCACCAAAAGAAATGCATAAAGAGTTGGAAATGCAAAAGGTTGCAGAACCTGAACAATTGCCAGGATGCTCTCGTGAGCATATTAATTTGCTGGAGAGCTCTGATGAAATTAAAGAGATTATAGGCCAGTCTCAAAATGATTCTGTTGTCCAATATTTTTTGAGGTGAGATGGCCTACTGAAGGAAAATTCTGGATATCCTGCAGATATCCACACTTGATATCTTTTGTCAGAATAAGGAAAGGACAATTGAAAAATATATCCATACAATTAACATTTCTGAACGTCTATGAATCCTTTTTTTTGACAATTGCATTTTTACAGATATGTGACGTGTAAAAGTGGCAGTTATGGGGGAATTGTGAAATTTGATTGAAATATACTTCATATTTTATTTTTTCCCTTTTTATAGGTAATCTTTGGCCTTCAAGTAAGATGCAGACCACAGAGGCCTGTTGCAGATACTACAGCTCCATCCCTGAACCCTCTGGTAATACCTCAACTGCTTAATGAGCAAACTTTTGCAAAACCATTCAAGAAAGTAAAATTGTTAGAGGATGATATAAGGGCTCTTTGGTAGTCTAAGAGAAAGTACCATGTTCCACTATAATAGCATCTCTGGCAATGGAAAATCTCCCCCCCCTCATTTATTCTTTGTTTTCTTTATATTACAATATTTGTAAATAATCTCAATCCTGTACGTTTGTGAGTGATATATAGGTAAGTTAAAAAAAACACTTACAAAAATATAGCAAGAAAAATCTAATATGATAAGAATGTTTACTCACAATCAGTCAAAGCTGATATTGGAACTGACTCTTGATGTAATATTCTAATGCTATGTCATATCTTTCTTGCTTTAGGTTGCTACTTTCCAACTACTTATGAAGTATAATACCTCTTTCAGTTGATCTTGACCTCCTGAGCATATCAATGCAGTTTTCTTTTATCATTATGCAAGTGGTTTGCTATGATGTTCTTCCAGTTTTTTTTTCCAATTTCCCAATGTTGCTTATAAACCAGGTATTCCTTAATGGTTTCCCATCCAAATAAAATTCTTAACTTCTGAAAAGGACAGCTAGGTGTGTCCATCAGTGAAAACATTCTACTGCTCTTATATATGTTGCTGAAAACTCTACTGACTGTTCAAAATGGCTAATTTGCAATGATCAGCAATAGAGTCACTCAACTGATAAAGGATAAAAAGAATTGAATACTGTCTTAATTCTCTAGCAAAAGAGAAGTGCATAATATACATAGAACCATTTAAAAAAGAGCTGCAGTAAATCAACAAACAATATAGGTCCAATTATATGTTATATGGATAGCACAAAGGCAAAGTTATATCTGGGTGACATACGATCACATATTAGTTAAAAAAAATGAAAAGAAAAATCCTTGCGACTCTGCCAATGATAGATAAAACTCACATTCTTTTTACCCTTACCTAAAATAAGGAGCTGCTTGGATAATTTTGGTGTGATAGCCATGCCATTCTTTAGCCAGGACATTTTAGGATTTGGAATGCCTTCTGCATGGCATTTGAGGCTTGCTGATACTCCTGGTTCTTGTGCCTGACTTTCAGGATAGACACGAATCACTGGTGGCACTATGGGAAGAAGAAACAGGAATTGATGACTTCAAATTACATTAAATTAAGCTTTGCAGCTCTTAGAACATCAGATACTATATGCAGAGCCAATTCAGGTGTCTTGTACAATTGCATGTTTCTTCCAAGGGATGAGTTGCTTCTAACCTGGGCAATGGTGAGTAAAAAAACTAAGCACTGGATGTGAAGCTCTTCATTTCTTGTGATTTATCTCTTAAAGTTGCACACATATGGACCACATGGATTTTATATTTGTAATTTGTAATTCCATCCATCCATCCATCCAATTTATATTGTCACCAGTTGCATAAAACAAATGTCTCTAGGATTAACAACCACATGATTCACTTAATAATTGCAGTGATTTGCCTGACAAGTGTAGCAAAAATATAACTCACAACACATAACTCAGTTAACAACTGACTTGCTTAACCATGGAAATGTTGGGCTCAATTGTGGTTTCATCTCTCTCTCTCTCCCTTCTCCCCTCTCCCTCTCTCCCCTCTCTCTCATCTCCC
>JAOYMU010000098.1:73218151-73228700 GCA_025802295.1 Psammodynastes pulverulentus
TATACTGCTTCACAGTGCTTTACAGCCCTCTCTAAGCAGTTTACAGAGTCAGCATATTGCCCCCAACAATCTGGGTCTTCATTATACCGACCTCAGAATGATAGAAAACTGAGTCAACCTTGAGCCAGTGAAAATCGAACTTCCGGCAGTCAGCAGAATTAACCTGCAGTACTGTATTCTAACCACTGAGCCGCCATGGCTGTTCTCATGTCCTTCACTCCCAAACTGTACATTCATAAAAAGAAAAGTGGAGATTTGAACAATTAAGATCAAAAGAACTATGCTATAGACCAGAGGTCCTCAACCCCCAGTCCGTGGACAGCAATGAGCCACAGATGCCAGAAACCGGGCTGCGCAAAGAAGTGAAGCCCCATCTACAAGATGCAGGCAGCACATGAAACCCTTCTCCTCCATGGAAAAAATTCTCTCCACAGAACTGGTCCCTGGTGCCCAAAAAGTTGCTATAGACACATTTTGCTTGATTATCTGAATGGTGAACTGTCAAGAATGAAAAAAATTAAAAATAACTGCAGATTCTCTCCCCCCTCCAAGCATTTAACATGCAATATATGCAAAGTTTAATAAATATTTCTTCGTGATGTTTGACTAATCGACAAATAAGTATCTCTAAGTCCATCTCAGAGGGTAGACCAAAAACTTAGACAACAATTACAGATGGTAAGCTTTATTATGTTTTGTTCTGTTCTGTGTTAATTCAAAAGGAAAAAGCATCTTAGGTTAACATACAACTACAACTGATCTGGCTAGTAGCTAAAATCATATATCTGGATACAATCCAATCTATTCTGTTTAAGATCTTCTTGGATGACATCCCATTCTAAAAAGGTCTCAGTATTAGGTTGCCCTGTCAAAATAATTTAAAATCTTTCACCCTAGATTTGTGATTCTCTTTTGATATTTTGCAGGTACATGGTAGATCAGCTCAACCTATTTAATGCCAACTATTGATTATTTTACTTACATTTAGCTAAGATGCCTCTTCCTGCAAATTTTTTTACAATTTACTCAAACTGGGGAGGTCTATCTCCAGAGTGGGGCTGACTTTTTCTGTGGTGGCCATGAGGTAGTAGAATTGCTACTTGCACTTTAAAGAATGCTTTAAAAACATACCTTTTCTAGTTGACCTGTAACAATATTTAGGTGTTTTTTTTAAATAAATGTTTTTAAAATCTTGGGTGGCAATTAATAATTTGATGCTACTATGGGATTTGTTGTTTAATATGATTCACTTTTATATACCACCCAAAACTTTGATAATGGGTAGCTTAAAAGTCAAATAATCTTTTTTCTTTCCTTAAAATAGCTACTGAAAGAAACTGATAAGTATTAAAATATACATGCAATGCTAAATCTTTAAAACACATCACCGCATTAATTATGAAATAGAAGGAGAAGCAAAGGAACAGAAGTTAATGTTCCATAATTGATCTTAAGTGACAACATAATCCAATGCTGGTTTAAAAGAGAAATTTCAATTTCTGATGGAATATAGGTGAAGCAGCAGCTGACCTTACATGATGCTCTGTCAGGCACTATCATGGTGGTGTGGTATATACAAGGGTTTTAAAGACTTGACTGATATAGTAATAGCCTTGTAAGTATCTTGTCCTGTATATATCTTTAGTAGCAATGCTCTGCAATTTGAATTCTACTTGTAGATGAACTGGTAATCCAAGCAGTAGATAAAATAAAGGTGCCATGTGATACCTGAGTTGAAAATTTTGAATTGTTTTCAATTCAATTTGAAGTAAAATGCATTGTAGTAATTACATTAAAGTGATTACTAATATATACAGGATTGTGATCGTGTCAGATTCTACCAAGATGGAAAGCAATGATCTACCTCAAAGTAGTGCAAAAGCATTTTTATTTATTTATTTATGCAAATTAGATGCTTTAATAAATATCGGATCAGTTGGTAATAATCTCCCAAGTCATTCACATTTTAAAGGTAACTTTAATTGGAATAGACTTCTTTTTCTGTACAATAATAGGCTTTTTGGACAAAGGATTTTGGTTTTGTCCGGGTTTACCTTTGCTATTTTATTCACATCTAATTCCTTTGGGTCAGTTACTAATCTTATTGAAGTGGATCATTAGGAAGACCACAAACCTTCACAATCTCTTCTGAGGGATCAGTCTTTTCTCCACCACTAGCATCAGTGACAGTAGCATCTATCACATGGTTATTTAACTTCCTTATGGATGGGCTATGCTCAGCTGTCTTGCTTCATACAATACCTCTTCCTTAGCTCAGTAAGCTTGTTAATGTTATCTAGGAAGAAGGAAAACACGTTTCATTTTTCCAACAATGGTCTGCCACATCTTCATCCACGTGCTGCCATACTTCTGGATGTACTTTTTCTTCTATCATATAGCATATCCTAGTGGATAGAAATGGAGTCTCCTGTGCGCATTGAAAATGGGGTTAAATTCCCCTGAAATTTTAGCCTAGCTAAATAAATTTTATAAATGCAGCCCCCCCACCAGAGGTGGTATGTGACC
The DNA here is from genome assembly GCA_025802295.1 of Psammodynastes pulverulentus. NCBI lineage: Eukaryota > Metazoa > Chordata > Lepidosauria > Squamata > Psammodynastidae > Psammodynastes > Psammodynastes pulverulentus. Next base: position 73,220,678 of record JAOYMU010000098.1, read on the forward strand.
AGTTCGCACCGGTTTGGCTGAACCGGCGGCGGCAAAAACTGCCGCTTGAGCAAACCGGTGGCAGAATTACGGCTACCGGTTCGGCCGAACCGGTAGCTCAAACCCACCTCCCATGTGTGCGCACTTTCCCCATCCTTCTGAGCATGCGTGCGCTGATCAGTTGAGAGGACTCTGATTCTCTCAGCTGATCGGCAGCCATTTTTTAGCTACCGTTTCGGCAGAATCAGTAGCTAAAAAGCATACGCAAATGATCGGAGAGGGCCTGGGAGGCCTCTCTGATCATCTGCGCATGTTTTCCAGCTACCGGTTTGGCCGAACCGGCACTTTTTTAACTCAAAAAGTGCTGGTTTGACTGAACCAGTAGCTGGAAAACACACACAGATTGATCGGAGAGGCCTCCCCGACCCTGTCCAATGATCTGTGCATGGTTTTTAGCTACCAGTTCGGCCGAACCGGTAGCTAAAAAATGGATGTCTATCAGCTGAGAGGATCAAAGAGTCCTCTCAGATGATCAGCACGCGCATGCACAGAAGGGTGGGGGAGCCCACGTGCGCAGAGGGGAAACATGTGCGTGCACACATGCGCACAATCAGTGAACTGGTGGCAACATCGGAACAAAACCACCACTGCCCCACCCCCTCTATTCTCTGCCTCCCAAGGCCCAGCTGATCAGCTGGGTCTTCTTTTGTTGCCCTTCATAGGAGAATGGAGCTGGAAAGTAGGTTAGTGGAGTGGGGAGGGAATGGGATTTTGTAGTAACCTTCTCTCAGGAGTGGGGAGGGAATGGGGATTTTGCAGTACCCTTCCCTTTGCCATGCCCTCCAAGCCATGCCCACCAAGCCATGCCCGCCAAGCCACGCCCACAGAACCGGTAGTAATTAAATTTGAATCCCACACTGCCCTGCTCCTTCAAAGTGAAGTCGGCTCCAATCCTCCTGATCTTCCACAAGAGCTTAAAGATTTGGTTCTGATAGTTGGTGTGGGATTTTAATGGGGGAACTTCCCAATGTGGCTGGTGGATAGATTAATAACAGATTTCTACCTCCTCCCTATTTCCTCCCTCTCCATCTTTTAGTTAAGGTTGAGTATTTGTATTTTTGTAGTATTTTGTCTGTATTGTTCATAGGGTATGTAAAAGTTTTATCTTTTTAACATTGTAGGCTGCCCAGAGTTGTCCTATGGTGAGTTGGGCAGCCAATAAATTAAATAAATAAATAAAAAAAATACATGTGGGTGCAGTTAGTCCTCAATTTAACAACCAGCATTCAGTTTTAAATAACAAATGGAATTTTAAAAATACCTCAAATGCATGCATAAAGGTTTGAGTGGATATTATACATCATGCGAACTCTGCAAAACTGAGATCCATGAAACTGAGTGTACATTGTAATGGTTTCCTTTGATAAGAAAATGCCTCAGAGAACTCACTTTCCTTTTCATCTACAAAGCCAAAGCCCTGACTTTGGAAAGTTATTACTGAAAGTAGAGAAACCAAGATCTTACCATATTAGAAATAATCCTGATTTAAATTTAATGTAACCTCTCTGCAGGATTGCCCAGCATATTCTCTTTTCTAGTGATCATGTTGTATAATGAGCTCAGTGGGATGTATGATAAACTGTATAATGAATACTTATACTATTCAAGTACATACATACACCTGAATGCACAGGTGCATAGTAAAACAGGTGAAAGACTAGGAGAAGCTCAAGTATGATTGATGGGTAAAATACCAAGAATCTGAACATAAATTTCCAGGCTTAAGAACTGGACAAAGTTGGAGGACAAAGATCCTGAGAGAGAAGTAAGTTTTGTAAGATCTGACAGGACTATAGTTGGGGTTTTCCAGCCAATCAGCTTATTTAGGCAGAGCAGGAGAAATGTGATGTATATTTTTCATAGCAGGAGAAATATAGGCATATCTCTGATAAATCCTGGTGTACCAGGAAACTACAATAAGAATGGAAAAGAGCTGGTGTGGTTCTCATCTTCAAAAAAGGGGAAAAAAACTAAACCCAGGAAACTACAGACCAATCAGCCTGACATCAGTACCTGGGAAGATCCTGGAAAAGATAATCAAGCAACAGGTCTATGAGCATCTAGAAGCATGCAACCCACTAAACATGGGTTTTTCAAAACAGATCATGCCAAACAAATCTTATTTCATTCTTTGACAAAATGACTAAGTTAGTGGACCAATGAAATGCAATGTACATAATATACTTGAATTTCAGTAAGGCATTTGACAAAGTAGACCACAATCTATACTTGATAAGCTAAATTTCTTTTGGGATAGACAAATCACCACCAGATGGATTTGTAACTGGCTGACAAATTGCATTCAATATGTACTCCTTAATGGAACTATATTTACATGGAGAGAAGTAAGCAGTAGGGTACCCCAAGTACCATTTTAGGCCCAATACTCTTCAACATCTTCATAAACAATTTAGATGGGGAAATAGAAGGGGAATTCATCATATTTGCAGATGATACTAAACTGGCAGGAATAGTCAACACCTCAGAAGATAGTGTTGTGGTCCGCCAGTGGCCTGCGGAGCAAAGTCTGACAGTGAAGAGGTTGGGGAGACTGAGGAAGGCTTAGGCAAGGGCTCTGCGTCCAACACAGACATGGGGCCAGGGCCATCTGGGAGTTATGTGCAGATTCAGGAGCCTCCAGACTCTGACATAAGTGAGGCAGAGGAACAGGCTCCCTTTGTTACCAGTGCGCACATGTGAACAGCTGCCAGGAGGCAAGAACGGTTGGAATTGAAAGGGCGACTCAGGAGTAAGGCTCAGAGATGTTTGGCCCCTCCTATAAGACATAAAAGGAGGAGAAAAGGTACAGAAGCCTCTGCAGGAAGCAATGTTGTTTATTCGGTTCAGTTTGTACTCTGAAGCTGTGTGTGTGTGTTTTTGGGACTCCGGTTGGTTTTGCACAAGCCAACTGGCACTTGGGTCATTGGCAGCCATTCAAGTAAGATAAAGGCTTATCAGCTTTTTCTTGAAAGACTGTGGCAGACTGCTGTTGAATTAATTCTGAACTATTTGGGACTTATTAAGGGCTGTGAATAAATATAATTCACAGCAGTGAGAATAAAGAGGTTTTTTGGACTTAATTGTTTGTTAAAATGTGTCAGGAAGCCTAGGTCAGAACAGATAGATTCATAATCCAGTGGGATCTCACAGATTTGAACACTGGACCTTAACTAACAAAATGAAATTCAGTGTAGGGAAAAGGAAGGTTTTACACTTAGGCAAGAAAAATCAAATGCATAGGTACAGATACTGCTATCATGTCACCTCTAATTCTTCTTTTCTGTAGACTGGCCAAACCCAAATCCTGCAGCCATTTTTCATATGTTTTAGTCTCCAGGCCTTTGATCATCTTAGTTGCTCTTCTCTGAACTTTTTCCAAAGTGTTAACATCTTTTTTGTAGTATGGTGATCAAAATTGGTTGCAATATTCCAGGCGTGGTCTTACTAGGGTTTTATAAAGCGTAACTAATACTTCATGTGATCTTGATTCTGTGCTTCTGTTTATACAATACAGGGTTGTATTTGCTTTTTTTGGCTGCTGCTGCACACTGCTAGCTCATATTCAAATGATCATCCACTAGGATTCCAAGGTCCCACTCACAGTTACTATTTTTGAGCCAGGTCTCACCTAATTTGTACTCGTAGTTTTGTTTTTATTGCCTGTTTGTAAAACTTTGCTTTTCTCCACATTAAAATTCATTTTGTTGAATAGGGCCCATTGTTCAAGTTTGTCAAGATCTTTTTGGATCTTGAGCTTGTCTTCTGGGATATCGGCTACTCCTGCCAGTTTAGTGTTATCTGCAAATTTGATGTGTTACCCATCTATTCTCTAAGTCATTTATAGGGATATTGAAGAGTACTGGGCTTAAGACGGAGTCTTGTGGTAGCCCGCTACTTACTTCTCTCCATGTGGATGATCACTGGGGCTTTTAAGAAGAGACTGGAGATTAACTTGTTTGGAATATTATCAAGTCTCCTGATTGAGCAGGGGGTTGGACTAGAAGATCTTCAAGGTCCCTTCCAACTTTGTTATTCTGTTCTGAGGTGTTGGCTTAATTCTAATTGTATTGAAAATACTAGGACTGAATCGCATAACTGAATATTTTTATTGATTCCCTTTTAATAGAACTTAATATGCGTCATTATGGTTTTGGGATGAAAAGTTTTCCACATTTTTATGTGAACATATACATATTAGTTTAATAGGACTCTGGGCACAAAATTATACTACATCAAACCAATTCTAAACAGATGCATGGTCTGTGACTTTAGGACTGCAGCTGACTCCATTTGACTAATAAAATCTTAAAATAGTTTTAATTATATAATTATGCCCTATCTCAACAATATTCTAAAGAGGCAGTTAAATGCAGCAACCCCCCCCCCCTTTCTCATCCTTTCACCACACATACTTGGGAGGATTACCATGTTATTTCTATTTATGTATTTACTTCTTTGAGTACAAAAGCCAGGACCAAATTCTCTAACATTTTATTATCAAGAATGTCATTCATCTCAAAGGAATTCTTTATATGGAAGATTTGCTCTGTCAGTCTTACATTCCAAACCATTGCACTTCTCAAGGTACCAATTTAACTTTAGGTAAATTATATTACTTAGGGCAGATTTCTGAATTTGTCACATCCAGGTGAAGAGAAAGGTTAACCTTATTTGAAACCTTAGAATATCATGGTACCACCGTTTCAGAGTTCTTGTCTTATTGGTAGTTTTGTAGTTCTATTTTAAGATAGAGCATAAAACTATTTTAAGATATTGGTACATTTTGATTGCTGACTACTTGGGTATTTCTCCTTTTGAAGATAACATGACAGATTGTGTTTGGACCCTATTGTTACCTAATGTTAACAAAGCCCCTGAATTTAGTCCAGGAGTTTGGGGAAGAAGCCTAGAGACCCACTTTCTTTCACTCCCTTCCTTTTATTCCATTCACTATACCAGATAGGCTCGATGAAAAATGAGCTGTAGTAAATTCAGCGTTTTCATCATTCTTGTATCCTACAGTAATTCGCTCAGTCTTTTTTCATAAACATAAATGTAAATTAAGATTTAAGACTGGAGTTAATTCTGGAGTTTGGAGTAAAGCAAACAGCAGAAAAGTGTAATCCTGACTCTGGGGTCTTTGTGAAAAAGGCAAAACAATTTCATTTTGTTCCCAGCCTTCATTCTTATCAACTTGTCAGATTTTCTTCTTTTTCCCCAAAGGTGCTTTTTCAAGAGGCAACTGGACTTTCTTGTTTTTTTTGAAGATATTTAGCTTCTCATCCAAGAAGCTTCTTCAGCTCTGACTGGAGAAAGCACCTTTGGGACAACCATGACCTGGATGACTGAGAATCTTCATACACATTTAGTTATGCACTTTGGGATGAACATCCTTTGAATGGTGAGGGAGTATGAAAAGATTTCCAGAAAAATTGCAGACTACAGGAACCATTTCTGCTTCTGTTTGAGATGCAGACAATACAGACTCATCCCCAACAGTCTGTGCCTGTGTTCAACAGTGAAGGGACACAGGGCAGAAAACATCCTGCAGAAAGCACAGCTCCACAGCATAGTCCTTTCTGCAGTTCCAAGAGGGCTCCACACCCATTTCCATTACTCACGTAACCATAAGGACACAGGCAAACCTCCAAGTGGCCTCAATGACTCTCTGAAAGAATCTATATGACCAGCTGTCTGCAAGGAATGTAAACCCTCCCATTTCCCACCATCCAGTCAGAGCTGAAGAAGCTTCTTGGATGAGTATTGAAACATCTTCAAAGAAAAACAAGGAAGTCCATTTGCCTCTCAAAAAAGCACCTTTGGGGCAACCATGACTGAGAATCTCCATAGATGTTTTTCTTCTTTTGAATCACATTTTTCAGAACATGCCCCATTTCCTCTCAGAACTCATATTTAACTATTTCATTTCCATCATTTACAGGAGTAACATAGCTGCCACCAATCTATACAGTCCGACTTCCATACACCTGCAACTATCAGTACAACATATGACATTACTTCATGCTTCTGGAGATTTATTTTAGCCAATTCAAATCCAAATCTTCATATCCTATGCATATATTCATTTAGCTCACTCAGAACACCTTCGTTCAGATCTAATATATCTTTCCCTTTTATTTATTCATTTAATTTATTAATTCATGCTGTTCTACCTCTTCTTACTCTTTTTACATTTCAAGTCATGGTCTTCTTTATGCCACTATCATCAACAGGCAGGCCCATAAGTATTGCCTTCTTATGCCCACCTTCACTTTAATCAATTTGGTCTTCTATGTTATATTTTTTCATAATATAGAGAAATATAGACTTATCAGCCTTAGTGATACCTTTGCCCACAGTATGGAAACCATATAGATCAGTTAACACATATTTTGTCCAGTTTGCCACAACTGCAATTAAAACCAAGCTTTACTCTAAGAAAGCTGATATTATTCTCTGCTAGTTAGAAACAGGGCAAGCTTTTGTATCTGGTCCTCCTTTGGATATGGAGTATAAAGCATGAAATATTCTAAGATGCTTGAAAACTTGCTGTGTTGTTTTACCACTCTCTTCAATTATTCTGCTGGAATAATGCACGGAACATAGCTATGCTGAGCCTGCCAGTAGTTGTGGCTACTTCACACCCTCACACAACAGACCAAGAGATCTCTCTGTGTTACATATCTTCCCTCATTGAGCAGAGTACCTCACTGAAAAAACCTTGTTGCACAACCATTTATTTACAATCTTTATTCCATATTTTCATAACTCTCACCTCCTAATATTTTTGTTACAGTAACAAAATATTGTAAAAGACTAACAAATCAACACACACACAAACACACATACACACACACCCTTTATATTTCTTCTTGTGTATTTGTTTTCTATTCTAGAGAAATTAATTTACAACTAATACTGAAATGATACAATATGGTGGGCATTTTTGCTATTTCTGTAAGAAAAATAGTAATGTTCAGCGAATTGTCATATGTGCCATTTACTAACCATTCACCTGAAGAATGTGGGTCTGATACAATTCTTCATAGCCATAGGCATGACACGTGTAATTGCCCATGTGAATAGTTGTTACCTTGGTTATGTAGAGAGAGTCATCTTCTCCAAAATCCTGTAAATAAACAAAAAAGAGGGTGGGGGAAGGAGAAACCTCTCATTTAGCAAATGTGTTTGAAATGCTGCAAGAAGCTAAGCTAACACTTTTGACACTTGCTCTCCCCTCTGAATTGCATTTTTAATATGTGTAGATTCGCTGGCGAAATGAATAAAAGGCCACATGCAAATGCCAAAATGAGAAAAAAAATTATTGCAACTGAGTATCAGCTTCTGATTTCTAGAAAAAGCATACGCGCATGAAATTCAATACGCTGAGTCTATAATGGAAGATTTGACAAATTACAAGGCAAACTACTCTGGGGGATGGCTTTAGTCTACGGAGACTGGAAACGAAAGCTCCATGCATTATCTATTAAATGAAATACTTGAACTGGCCTTCAGTTATCTTAAAAATACTTGTCTAAATGGATTTTTCCATTCCTTTCTTCCCCCCAAAGTTAGTAATAAAATAGGGATAAGAAGGTTGTTTCTCTTTTAAGCAAAACCTTCTGATTTTTAATTACCTATATTATGACTTATCTCATTTGGGAAAAAAAAGTCCTTCCTTCTTACTTGGGTTGCTTATTGTATAATTTGGAATGATAATTTTGCTTGAGAAATTGAAATATTTGTGAGATTTCCAAATACGGGTATGTTGGCCTTATCACATTGTTCCAAATGATGCTATACAAGCTTGTATATTGATGAATAAACACAGGCAGCAGCTGTTTTTCTATTTTCATTAGTATGCAGAGATTGGCTGTGCTGAATTGCTTATACTTTTATACACCACCCACAACAATACATTTAAAAACCATACTTAATTAGCTTAAAGAATTATCTTCTGGTTTTAATTAGCTTAGGGGATGAC
>JAOYMU010000098.1:73272176-73284822 GCA_025802295.1 Psammodynastes pulverulentus
TGACATGATTATAAAAAAAGTAATGGATTGCACAGAAATGAACAAATTCACAATGGAATTGCAGGAGAGGGAAGAAATAGTTTATTATAAGGTCTAGGAAAAATGGTACATCTGGTTGGATAACAGAAAGAAAATATAACATAAAAGTAGAATTGTTAAAGTGGAATTGTAAATAGTGTATATATGTATATGTACAGGAGAATGGAATAACTAAATGAAAGAGGTCTTCCGCAAACAACAGAGGAAATAAGAGAGATGCTGAACAGTAAAATCACCATGGCTGAGATGAAGGAGGCAATTTAAAAGCAGAAGAATAATAAAACGCCAGGACCGGACGGAATACCACCGGACGGAATTTCTACAAGGAAATTCAGGAACCACTAGAGGAAGTAATGTTAGATCTATATAATGAGGTACTAGAGCGGGTGAAAATACCCAACACATGGACGGAGGTTTATATAGTATTAATCCTAAAAGAGAATTTGAATGACAGCCAAATTAAAAATTATAGACCAATATCTTTATTAAATTCGGATTATAAAATATTTGCCAGAATTATGGCTGAAAGGATGAAAAAATTTTTAATCGAAATTGTACACCCTGACCAAAATAGATTTGTGCCCAAGAGACAGTTGGAAGAATAATACAAGGCTGATAATGGATGTATTAAAGTACTATGAGGCCTATCCGGAGAAACAGATGGCGTTGATGTTTTTAGATGCGCAAAGGGCATTCGATAATTTGAATTGGAAATTTTTAATTAACCAATTGGATATGATGAAATTTGGGGGTAAATTTATGGGGACCATTAGGGCACTATACACCCGAACAGCAAAAATAATTTTGAACGGAGAAGTATCTGATAAAATAAATATAACTAAAGGGGTAAGGCAGGGATGCCCACTATCTCCATTACTGTTTATACTGGCTGCAGAGGTGTTACTGATGAGAATTAGGAAGAACCCGGAAATAAAAGGGTTGAGAATTTAAAAAGAATATAAAATGCAAGCCTTCGCTGATGATATGGTATTTATTATGGAGGATCCATTAGAAATAGGGGACGTACTATTACAGGAAATAGATAAGTATGGAAAAGTAGCGTGGCTTAAAATAAATAAGGAAAAGACAAAATTAATAGCGAAGAATCTCACCCAAGAGCAGAGGGCACAATTGGGAGAGAAATTGGGACTTCAGATGGTAAAGAAAGTGAAGTACTTGGGAATTTGGCTGACAGCAAAATGCACCTCGATAAAAGAGGACAATTACAATAAATTAAAGATACAAATACAAAGAGACTTACAGAGATGGGCAAAAATACAATTATCATTACTTGGAAGAATAGCGACGGTCAAAATGAACATCCTGCCCAAAATTTTGTTTCTCTTCCAAACTGCCCCAGTAAAATTACAGAAAAACTTCTTTGATGAATGGAATAAAATGTTAGCGAAATTTGTATGGTCAGGAAAGAAGCCCCGAATAAAATTAAAACTTCTGCAGGACAGTAGAGACAGAGGGGGTTTGGGCTGCCAGATCTGGAATTGTATTACCAAGCAGCTGTAGTGGTTTGGTTTAAGGAGTGGGTCAGCCTAGAAGATAAAGAGTATTGATAATAGAGGGTCATGATTTGCAGATTGGCTGGCATGCATTCCTCTGGGAGGGGAAAAATAAACAGCACACCTACTTTCAGAGACACCATGTGAGGAATGTATTGTTTCATGTATGGGAAAGAATAAAGAAAAATCACTAGACAAAGATCCCACTATGGCTATCGATGATGGAAGTAATGATTTACCCGAATGCATTAGATTTGAGTAAGATGGCAAAATATAAAGAATTATTAGATGAGAGAGGGGAAATGAAATCACAGCAAGAATTGAAAGCTCAAGGAATAGAAATAGATTGGTGGCCCTACTTACAAATTAAGACAAGGTACAAAAAGGATCGGGAACAATTCGGCATATACAATACCCAACAGGAATTAGATAAAATCTTACTTGGGATGGGAGAAAAAATGATTACAAAAATATATAGATATTTATTAAATTTTAAAATGGCGGAAGAAACTATGATAAGCTGGGCCAAAAACTTTGGGTATAGTCTACAATTAGAGCAATGGGAAAAATTGTGGCAGAAGAATTACAAACTAATGTCGTCGGTAGCCTATAGGGAGAATTTGTATAAAATGTTTTACCACTGGCACCTCCCCCTGGCGAGGCTAGCTAAAATGTTCCCAAATAGGCTGGCAAATTGTTGGAGATGCAATCATAAACAGGGTTCGTATTATCATATGTGGTGGACGTGTCCTCGAATTCGGGGATATTGGCGTAAAATCCAAAAGTGGTTGCAGGAAATGCTGAGTCAAAATATTGAACTGAAGCCAGAAACTTTTTTATTGGGTATAACGGGTTTGAAACTTACTCAAAATTGTCAATATTTGTTAATCCATGTAACAACTGCGGCTAGAATAGCCCTTGCTCAGAATTGGAAATCAAATAACATCCCTACGGACAATATGATTATAAGGAAGATCTACAAATGTGCGGAAATGGACAGGCTGACTATGAAGTTAAAGGATAAAGAAGAAACTGAGTACTATAAGATTTGGAACATTTGGTATGATTGGTTGGAAAAAAGACGATAAAATTTGGACAATAGTTCTAGAGTAGCATATATCTGTAAATATTGGTATTTAGAACGTGTATTATGGTTAATCGTTCCTGTAACACTAAGGATATTGTATGTATTGTATGTTTTGTAATTATTCTTAATTTTGAACTTGATGAATAAAATTTTGTTATAAAATAAAAGATGGCATGAATCATTTTTATGGCTCAACCCAAAATTAACCTAATTTTAGACAAAAATGTAGTGATAACATTTTGGGGTTCCAATTTGATGAAATGGGAGATGCTGGAGAGAGATTTTAATTCACTTCTGGATCCACTAGTGAATCAGATTTTTTTTTTGTAAAGACCCCCCCAGAGACACTTTTTCCTTCTGTCCATCCAGGAACTGACGTAGCCCTGGTGCCTCAAGTCCTAAGACCGGTACAAGTCCTCGGCAGCTGGCACCCCTATCCGCACTTTCGGCTCAAGCAGGAGATCCTATACCATCTCAGGATCTATTGGTATTCCTATAGGATCTCTTTCAGACAAGTGACTGTCCGGTCTCTTCTTAAAAACGTCCAGTGATGAAGCATCCGCAACGTCTGAAGGAAAGCTTTTTCCACTGGTTAATTGAATTCACTGTAAGGAAGATTCTCCTTAATTAGAGGTTGTTTCACTCCTTGATTATTTTACATGCATCGTTTCTTGTCCTGCCCTCTGGTGCTTTGGAAAATAAATTGACCCCCCCTCCTCTTTGTGGCAGCCTCTCAAGGACTGGAATGCTGCTATCCTGTCACTCCTAATCCTTCTTTTCTCTAGACTAGTGAAACCCAAATCCTGCAACCGTTCTTCATATGACTAAAACTGGATGCAGTATTCCAGATGTGGTCCTACTAAGGCTTTATGAGACGGTACTAATACTTCACGTGATTTTGATTCTATGCCTCTGTTTATACAATCAAGGATTATATTAGCTTTTTTGGCTGCTGCCGCAGACACGTGACTCATGTTTAAGTGATCATCCATTCAGTCTCCCAAGGCCCCTCTCACAATTACTGTTTTTGAGCCAAGTTTCCTGTAATCTGTTTTTTTCTGCCCAGGTGTAAAATCTTACTTTTCGCCACATTATTTTGTTGGATTCAACCTTGTCTCATTTGGATCAGAAAGGCACAATATGCAAACGCATACAAATCTATAGAGACATGGTGGGTCAGTGGTTAGAATGCAGTACTACAGACTAATTGCCCACAGCCAGGAGTTCGATCCTGACTGGCTCATGGCTGATTCAGTCTTTCATCCTTCTGAGGTTGCTAAAATGAGGACCCAGATTGCTGGGACAATATGCTGACTTTGCAACCTGCTCAGAGAGTGTGGTAAAGCATCGTGGAGTGGTATATAAGTCTAAGTGGAATTGCTGTTGCTATATAGTTTGTCCCAAGGGTGGATCCTTTCATGAGAAGATGACCATTCTGAGCAAAACTATCTCCACATTCCATCCATTTATACGGCTTCTCCCGTGTGGATCCTCTCATGGGAACTAAGACTCCGTTTTTGAGCAAATGTCTTTCCACACTCCATGCATTTATATGGCTTTTCCCCTGTGTGGCTTCCTTTATGGGAAATAAGATGACCTCTTCGAGCAAAGGTCTTTCCACACTCCATGCATTTATGGGGTTTCTCTCCTGTGTGGACCTTTTTGTGTCTTCTAAGTCCACTGCCATGAGTAAATGTCTTTCCACACTCCATGCATTTATATGGTTTTTCCCCTGTGTGGATCCTTTTATGGATAGTAAGTGTACTGCTATCAGCAAAGGTCTCTCCACACTCCATGCATTTGTAGAGCGTCTCCCTTGAGTGGATCCTTTCATGGGACCTAAGTTGCCTGCTTGTTCTAAAACATTTTCCACATTCCGAACATTTATAAGGCTTCTCTTTTGTGTCAATCACTTTTTGAGATGTAAGGAACTTATTTCCAAGAGAAAGAATGAATGTCCCATTGTGTCTTCTTATAGCATCTTCTCCTTTGTTTTGGGTTAAATAGTGTTCATTTACTTCTACTTTGGCTTTGATTAGCTTCACACGTTTTGCATCATATTTCTTCCTTATTTTCTCTTGTTGGGCAAGAAAGTCTTGCATGGGAGCATCACTGGAAGATGAGCTTGCCTGACTGCAATTCTTTGACTGGTTTCTCTCATGGCTTTCGAATTCCATCCGAATTCGGAACTTCTCCGTTCCATCTTTAGCATTGATCCCTTGGAACAGTTCACAGGAATCTTGATTCTGCTGCCCATTATTACCTTCAAAGCAAAAGAGAAATGAATACGATAACAAGGTTAGAGAAAATGATCAAATTCAAATTTATTCGTCATATACACAATCATACAAGGTACAACCTGCAGTGAAATGCTTTATACAACTGCTCCAAAAGTATAAGATATAAAAAAACAAAACTGTAATTGTAATTGTAATTGTAACTGCACGGTGTGTAAAAGACTATTAAAAAGTCCATTGTAAAGTCAGTTGAGTGTGGTGTAGACCTTATTGAGGGCCCTAATGGCCTGCGGGAAGGAGCTCCTCCTCATCCTTTCCGTGTTTGCCCTCAGGCAGCGGTAACGCTTTCCTGAACGCATCATAGAAAAGAGTCCATTGTTGGGATGGTTGAGGTCTTTCACTATTTTCCTGGCCTTGGTCCAGCACAATAGTTTCTAGGTCAGGGAGCTCCGTGCGAATGGTACGCTCAGCTGAACGCACCACCCTCTGAAGAGCTCGTCTGTCCTGCTTGGTGCTGTTCCCGAACCAGGCTGTGAAACTTCCCGTCAGAACGCTCTCAATGGTGCTGGTGTAGAAAGTTCTTAGCACCTTAGAAGGCATTTTGAAGTCCTTTAAACGTCTAAGATGGTAAAGACGCTGTCGGGACTTCTTCACCACAGTGTCAACATGACAGGACCAAGACAGGTCCTGCGATTTTAAAGATCTTATTGCTAAAAACGTACTTCATGCGAGCAATAAAGTTAGACTCTCTCTCTCTGTTGCTCGTAGACACGGCTTCTCTTTCTTCATTGACCCTGAATGGAGCAGCCCGTTAGCTATTTCAGACAAAGTGAAGCACATCGTCGTCACATTTCTCTGACAAAAAAGATGGGAATTGATTCAATGTAAGAGAGTTCCAGCTGCCATTAAGCAACAGGGGCTGGGACATCTCCGCCGTATTCAAAATGATGGCTGGAGAGGAGAAAAAGACAGATTCTAATTTATCACCGTCTCCCAGATCTGTAGCAAAGGGGACAGGTTTTAACTATTCTTGTCCATTTCCACAATACCCAGAGGAGTATATAAATTATCCAATCATCTAAGTGAATGATTTATGACTCCCTTTTGGCTCCGATAGAGGATTTTCTAGCTTCATTCATCTTCTGAGGTATAATTGGAAGTAAAATTTAAAAAAAATACTTTGCTTTTTCTTTTTCTTCTCCCAGTTTGTTGGAATGAAGCTAGCCACAGCTTTAGTGGGAGCTGCAGGTGTGACGTCCATTAAGGCTGCAACGGATATTTCTTTTTCTCACTCTTTTTCTGAAGAGAAAAGGGGTGGGGGAAATCAATCAATCTGCATCAACTAACAAAACCAAATTGGGCCTCAGTGGAACCTTGACCATGACCACCAAATGTGCAGGTTTTGTCCTCCTCTGATCTACTTCTCTGCTGACCTTCATAAAAATGACATGTTAAATAGAAACTGTAGGTGTGCGGGAAATGAAAATATAGCCTATTAATCTATTGGATTTGATCAGACCTAAGTGATTGATAGCAGGCCCCAAGAAAGAGTTATGAAGCAAAGTCTTCAGCTAGGATGGTTTCATAAGGACAATGAACTGTTTGTCATCTGCTGAGCTGTTGCAATTTATGTAATATTATTTTGCAAAGCAGATAAGTTTTGACAGTATATTTGGAACTAGAACCATGAAACTGAGAAATAAGGAACGGAAAGTAGCAGTCGGACAGAGGTTTCAGATCTACATGGGTGTATGTTGAAACTGATGGTCAGCAAGTAAGAACAAGGCAACAGTTCATGAAACATTGCAAGTAAGTGTCCATCTGTGTGTGGCCGTTAGAAAAAGGGTATAAAAGATAGAGCTCAAGATCAGCTTGGGGCCATTGACCTATAGCTGTCCTTGCAGGACCAGCTATGTCATTGGACCTCATTGCAATGGGTTATTGATGTAAGTAATGTAAGTAAACTCAAGGCTATGGTTTTCCCAGTTGTTGCAATGTATAGCTGTGAAGGTTGGACCATGAGAAAGGCTGAGTGCCAAAGAATGGAGGCCTTTGAACTCTGGTGCTGGAGAAAATTCCTGTGCGTCGCTTGGACTGCAAGGCGATCCAACCGGTCAGTCCTAGAGGAGATCAACCCTGACTGCTCTTTGGAAGGGCAGATCCTGATGATGAAACTCAAAGACTTTGGCCACCAAATGAGAAGGAAGGACTCCCTGTAAAAGAGCTGAATGCTGGGAAAGATGGAGGGCAAAAGAAGAAGAACGGGACGACGACAGAGAATGAGGTGGCTGGATGGAGTCCCTGAAGCAGTCGGCGTGAGATTAAATGGACTCCAGAAGATGGTGGAGGACAGGAAGGCCTGGAGGAATGTTGTCCGTGGAGTTGTGATGGGTTGAACACAACTTCGCAACTAAGAACAACAACAATGAGATGGGGAAAGGGAATACCTGCCAGGGCTGAAGCTTTTGAACTTTCAACCTATCTTTTCTCGCCATTATTGTTCTCAGGGATTGGGAGGAGTAGGCCGCGTTTAAGGCATGGGCCACTGTCCAGATGGCATTGTAAGTTAAGGAATTGTCTAGCGAGAAGATCCTTTCAACCTTCTCTTGAGGCAGATCCTCCAAGTTCTCTTTCTCTGAGCACCTTGTCCGCCCTTTCACAGACAAGTTGGACTTTGCATACGAACAGCGAAAATGTTTATGAGTGAACTGCCGCATAAGATGGTAGAGATATTTAAAACCATCATATCTGGTCTTCTTCTTTGTCTGGATAAGAAAAGAAAAAATACTGTGGGTGTATCTGAAAGGGAAATCACTATATATTATCTCCATAGTGAGGTCCCATAAAGCTGTGGTGATCCATACTTTCCCTAGAACACGTTTTCTCAAGAGCTTAAATATATAATCGGTAATAAGTATTCCATCTACGAAAGACGTCAACTCTGCATAGTAAACAAATACATTGATTTGCCTCCATTTGTGGAAAACAGAAATCAGATAGTCGAAATTCTTGGTATTCAGTAAGGTGGGTTGGGCGAAAACGACACAGATGCCATTCTGTGCCAGCACAGGAGCGAAAGTCCTTATGAAACGTTCTCCATTATCAGTGTTGGCAGCAAAGAGACCCGTGAATGTCCACCGAAAGTATTGGAGCAATTTAATAATGCCCAAATATTGGGCGCCTTTTTTGGGAACGGTCCGGGAGAAAAAAGGAAACTGAGATTTATCACTCATGGATGGAGAAGTAAAAGTGTAGCTGATCTGAAATAAAAAACAGAAGAACGACGCCTAATCAGTGGTGAAATCTTAGTACCTCTGGAGACCTCCCGAGAGGTCCTAGGGCCCATGTGAACGAGTTCTCGGAGCCCGTATCAGCCCATGCCCCATGCTCACCTCCTGGACCGGTCACTCGCTGCCACCTGTGCCATGCCCACGCCCTATCTATAGTCTTCTGGCCACGGGGTCGGGTCAACCATTTCCTGCTCACCTGAAACAAAGGTAAGCACTTAGCACTAGCCAGTCCCTGTCCCCCTTTCCCGACTGCAAGCAGCCCCCTGCCCTGAGCCTACCACCCCGCATATTTTGATTTAAAATGCATTGGGTCATGGCTGACGTCAATGTGGCCATGCCCACCAAGTCACATGACCACCAAGACATGCCCACCAAGACACGCCCACCCAGTCACATGAACACCAATACACACCCACAAAACCATGCCCACGGAGCCTCTTGGGAAAAATTTCACATTTCATAAGACTTCAAGGATTTGGGAGGGGGGGGAGGAAGAGGTCGTTTCCTGCAGGGCAAAGACTCCAAATTCAATCCCTTCTTAACTCCTCCCTCCAGTCTAGCTGGAAATTTCACCACACACACACTATGGGTAGTATAATGACTCAAAAGGAGGGGTACTGTTTCTTTCTCTTTTGAAGGGAAGATGACAAGAAACCTCATGGATGGGCCCCCAAAATTAGCTTACCATGGTTAAAAAAAATCACTCCATTCTTAAACCGCCTTCATGGATTTTATTACTCAGGCTTAACTCTTTAAACATATGTATATGTATATGTATATGTATATGTATATGTATATGTATATGTATATGTATATGTATATGTATATGTATGCAAGTCTTGGTGTATTTGGGTCTTTTCCTGTGTAGGATTGAAAGTCTATGTCTATGTCTATGGGCTGAGAGACAGTGTGTGAATGGCCCAAAGTCATCCAGAGGGCTTTCATGACTAAGGTGGGACTTGAGCTCATGGCTTCCCACTTTCTAGCTAGTGCCTTCATCATTAGATCAATCTGGTTGCTGAGTTAATATACTGTACTTACTGCCACTATAATATGATTGATCTGGATTGTTCTTGCTCTGGAAAGAGACACAAAAGCTAACAAAGGTCATATGGTAGAAGTAAATATGCTCGGTCAGGTAAAATGCATGCACTGATTTTGTATGCATCAGAAGGAAAATAAAAAAAAAGAGAATAAGCATCTAGTAACTGCTGTGAATGCAGGAAACTGAAAGATTAAAATGACAAGAAAGGAAAGCATGTGTTAAGGGGACATTTTCCTTATTAAAACCACATACACTGATTTCTTGCCTTGTGTCTCATTTTGATGACTGCCATTTACTTTATCCAAATGATTGACATCTTTACATCTTTTCCCTTTGTAATTCCTTTGATACTTCAACACAGAACATTATTCCTCGTGTTGCCCTTATTACAAAATAAAGGCAGTTGACTTTCAGAGCTGAATGCAGCAAAAGCATGGATGTTCAGATCTATTTTAAGTCATACTTTAGAAGAACACAATATTTAATTTATATATCAGCCAAGCATTGCAAATTGCTTAGTTCATATTATGAATTAGGTATTAATTATCTTTGCTATTACTATTCTTTCATCATTTTCCCTATCCCAGAGTTGCAAAACAATGCCATGTGAGACACATTTACTTCCTCTCTCCCGCCCCCCATTTTAAAACATAGGAGCAATAGGAAATGATTATTTTGCACAAAATATAATAGCTGATTATTATGATTAGTTTGAAAAAAACAAACTCTTTGAATATGGAAACCAAACTGATTTTTATAACTATAGGGAAACCAAAGCAAAATATTTATTATCTATAATTTTATTACTGCATAAAAGCTTTTCAAACTTTAGGTTTGATTGTGAGATAGGTTTGTCCCTTATCTATAAATTATGTAATGTGGTACTTTATTTCCTAATAAAATAGCTATATTGTAATAGATATTATACACATCTACTGGACTTTTAGTAAAGCATATTATGAAATACTTCCATTGATGTATTCTCCCCCTCCTAATACTAGGAGTGTATTATAATAAATATTAGATGGATAGATATGAATAAGCTGCAAAACAATAATGCCCACTCCCACACCAGAAACTGGTCCAGAAAGATACAATGGTCAATGGTATTGAACACCTTCAAGAATTCAGGAGGATCTCCATCCTCAGCCCTCCAGAGGTCATCCAAAAGGTGCCTTCTGAAAACTAAACTGATGTGAAACCCTGACTGAACTGTCTCTCAAGGTAATCCACTTCATTGATGGCTCTCAGAAGTTAAATATCTATCACAACCTTTTCTAAAAAGGGAAACCTGGAGAGGGAACAAAAGTTATCTAATGCTTTTGGGCCCAAGGAGAGCCTCATGAGAAGGGGTTACACCACTGCGTCCTTTGAAGCAGGTGGTACAATTTTCTCCTGCAATGAAGCGTTTAGACCCAACTCCATGCCACCACCTGGGAAGCTCAACAAATATGGGTCGAGGACACAAATCACTGTATAGATCAGTGCATTTCTGACAATGGTTGTCACAGAGTAGAATTATTATACAATTCCTGGAATAAAATAGATACCATATAAAAGATATTTGTGACTACTTCAGAAAGCTAGGGACATCATGACAAAAACGTATTTGTCAAAAACTATCATTTTTTCATTTAATCATGTATTTTTCATCTTTTTTGGGGATAAGGGTAAAATAACGGATTCAGTGCAGTTGTGAAATACTTCACAGTACACAGCAATATGCCTGTAGAGCTCTTATATGACTTTATAATCCAAAGTACCCACCGAACCAAAAACAAATTGATGGTGGTAATCCTATCCACATTGTACCACTCCAAAGTGCTCTCTTCAAGCTTGCCACCTGTTTTTCTTTTTTCCAAGCAATGAGCCACACTGTTGAACAAACCACTGGACCACAGCCTGTCACCATCTTTATTCTGCAGTAATATTTATAAAACCTAGACATAGTCTTAGAAATAAATGCAATGTCTGAGACTTGAAAGCCACTTCCGTTTTAAAAATGTATCAAATAAAAACTTTGGAGATGCTACTCCTGCCACTTGACCTCTCTAGGACCATCTTCTCTGCATTTAATATGTTGAATGGGAGAAGGTGAGAAATCCTAATCTTTCACCTTACAACCTATTCGCCAAGCTTTTTTTTTTCCCTTCCACCATTTCCATATTGTGGCACATTTTGGGGGAAAAAAAACAATAGGGAGATGAATTTTCAGGAGAACTACATATATTTATAAATGGAGAGTTTGGTGATGATATGAGTTGGGCCAGGGTTAAGCCTTTTTTCTTTCACCTACACTTCAAAAAGTCCCGCTGCCACTAACTGCAGCTGTTTGTAAAACTAAAAGTTAAAATTATATTATTAAGAAATAGAGGGTAGTGCTTGCCTTCCAAAACTGTTTTGGAAGGCAAAATAACTACAGTTTTCTTCCTTCAGTCAACCATTATATAATTCAATATAATGCCAACACTAGGAATCAGTCCACATAAATATCAATATAAATTGTGCTTGAAACCAGTAAAATACTAAATATTTTAACATTGCCTTTTAAAAGATATAATGAGATGGGGATGGATTTTAAACATCCAAATTGAATATTCTTAATTAATCTGATCACTATATTGTCATTAGGAGGCAGGCCTATATTTATGCTTATCATGTACCAAAATAATACGTTTGCATGTTGCATTTGAACTAATTCAGTTTTCTAGGTTTTCAAGACTTGTTTTTTCTATAATATAATTTAAGATCTAGCCCCCAAAGCTTACAACCATTTGACTTTCATTGCTATTAGTTTAGAATGCTTTGAATACAGTAAAATTGGTTGCATGCAGAGAAGAACATTTTCAGGATATTAAAACTGATGGACCTTGTACCCCATTAGAAGCAGTACTCACGGTTTCACTTTGTGTCTGTATGTGTGCGTGTGCGTGCTTTAGTACTCAACTGAATGACCCAAAACAATATTTGTGGAACTAATAAAACATGATTGGTATAATGTGATCATTTATTCATTGTTACAGTTCATTATATTTTTGATTGGACATGAGAATTTGGAAAGAAGTGCCTGAACATATTTTAGATGATTTAATTGTTTAGTTTACTGGCTTTGTTCCATGTAAAAACACTAAACTAGTTTAAGAAATATTTCAGTTTTTTATCATAAATTATGTCCTTTTATAGAGGACATAAAATATCAAGATATTACTTATTTTTTATAGACTCTCTCTCTTTTTAGAATCATCTCTGGACAAGATGGGTGGCACATACATTTAATAATAAATAAATAATCCTTCAATGCTAACATAATTGGACCACAAATTCATCCTCTAAAATAACTTAGCTATGATGTATCCTGCGGGAAAATACAATTAATTAGAAATGATGTGTTACAATATTAAATTATATTGCATTTCTTTTTCAACCACAATAAG
>JAOYMU010000098.1:73536061-73546766 GCA_025802295.1 Psammodynastes pulverulentus
ATAGTATCTCCAAACATCTTGTCAGTTTGGAAACATAAAAGTACCTTCATGGTTCAAATACACATTACATGGTCATAGCCTGCACAATTTTATGCATCTTCTGGTTGAGTACAGTGAGATGATGGCTGTTCACTGCACTCAGGCCACACCTGGGAATGTTAAAAGCAAACTCTTGCCCTGCTATCATTCATAATTCAAGAGAAATGAGGGTTAGGAAAAGTGTATGAGCAATCAACATAATTTATATGCGGCAAGTAGAAGAGCTGGCAGTCTCTCACATCATAAAGTTTAAATAAGGGTAGCTTAACACCAGATGTACCCACAGCTGTCCTGAGCATAACACCATTAGCTCCATTACAGCATGAAGTAATCCTTTCCTGACTTCAGCATCTCCATGAAAACATCACACCTGTCTGCTTGACTTAACAGATGCCCTAAAGTAAGATTTCAACTTATCAGCCTCACTGTTGTTTTGAGAGGGCTGAATGTGAAGGTGACAACTTAAAACCCAACAAAGCAACCAACCTCTTAAGGGAGAAATTACTTTAGCTATATGTTCTAGCCATATGGTCTCCAATAAGATTAAGTGACTGTTCACATGTATTTAATTGTTATTTTCTCTCAAAAGTAGTAGTTTCAGTACACTATTTCAATATAACTTTGTAATAATATATACCTGTATCTATCATGATATAGGTATCTATTATATGATATAGTAATAACAGTCCTTTGCAGCCCTTATGGCTGAGGAGTTATGTGCTCAGTGAAGGTGTCACTGCCTAACAATCCTGCAACAAGTGGAAAAAGATCCTGCTTTCCAATTGCACAATTAAATGTGCTTATGTTTTTTGTAGAAAAGCTTTCTGGGAAAGAAATAGGAGTATGTCAAACAACAGTATTTTCAGGGAGAGCCCTAAAAGCCAAGATGGTGGTTGCAGCAGTGCAATTGAAGACCTACTCTTTTGACATGTGAATTGATGCATATACAAAAAAAGGACAAGGTTTTCTTGTGCTGCTGTGATCAGTCTCTTGACTTCTTTGACACTGTTCTGGATCCTGATGTCAAAACTTTATTTTGAGTATATTGATACTTCAAGGTCATTCTTAACTAGGAAATAGACAATCTTACATTTAAGGAAAGAGGTACAGACTCTGATCTTAATAAATTATTTGTTTTAATCAGGATTCAGGTCCAGATATAGGATTAAGACAGCATTGATTTCACTTTTGGATGATTCCTGACAAGAGCAGGATGAAAGTGATGTGTCTGTTCTTGATCTTCCTGACCTCCCAGGGACTTTTGATACCACTGATCATGATATCCTTCTGAACCAGCTTTGAATTGGGGGAGAGGGGGTGACATGTTGCTGTGCTGGTTCTTCTACTTCTTTTGCAACTGGTTCCACTCAATGTTGATAGGGGAAGAAAGGTCCAGTCTGCAGTCTCCGTTATTTTGCATTCCACAAGGTTTGATGCTCTTTCCTCTCCTGTTTAACATCTACCTGGAACATCTACCTATGTGAAATCATCTGTCAGTTGGAGGGAGGTATAATCAGTACATATACTAAAGATTCCCAGCTATAAATCACTACCTTGGGTCATCTAAGTGAGGTCATGGAGGTCCTGTCTCATTGTCTTGAGTAGTAGGATTTTGATGGAGAAAAATAGGCTTTGGTTCAACTTTAGTAAGACGCAGTAGATTTGGGTGTAGGGATATCCTAGTTTGGGGAACATTTCATCTCTTGCACTATTCCAGACAGATTCTGTATACAATTTGGGGATAGTTGTGGGTTCTGCTCAAAGGTTAGGTGATAACTGTGGTCAACACGGCTTTTACATAGCTTTGTGTTGTGCCAGTTGCAACCATTCCTGGACCAAGTGGCCTTGCTCACAGTCAGTCATACCTTACTCCTGCTTGGATTATTGAAATGTGACCTATAAGGGACTGTCTTTGAAGAGCATTCAAAAACTGGTGCAAAATGCAGTGATGTGAGCAATTACGGATGCTAGTTACCTGGCATATGTGACATATCTGCTCTGTGGGCTGTGTTGCCCACTAGTATGCTTCTAGGTACAATTCAAGGTGGTGGTGCTTAGCTTTAAGATCCTTTGTGGCTTGGTATGGGCTAATATAGGACCATCTTTCCTCAATGGTGTCTTCCTATTATGTGAGACATGAGGGGAAGGTTCTGATTCCTGACCGTGAGACTGCCATCTAGTGGGGCCCAGGAAGAGGGTATTTTCTGTCCTGATGTCTGCCTGCCTGCCCTCTGGAACATCATTCCCCCCAGAGATTTGTCCAGACCTAGCTGGCATTTTCCTAGGCATTGCAAATTTGGCTTTGTCATCAAGCCCATGTCTCTGATAGCACACAGAGCCCCTTTCTTGCTTATCATGGTTGTGTTAACTGAATTTCTTGGCTACTGTATTATTTTTTGTTGTTTTCAAATTTGTTTCTTATTATGTTTTTATTCTGTTTTGTAATTGTTAGCCACCCAGAGTCCTATATATAAGATAGGCAATCAGATACATTTAAATAAAGAGATAAATAATCGTGCTAAAGTTTTTACTGTGCCTGTTGTTATTTTAGCACAAAGTTATCCTAATTAGCCATTCAGGAAATAATATGTCTTGCTTGGTTAAGTTCCTCTTACGATTTTTAGAGTAGCTTTGGTATTCCATTCTGTTTGGATTCATTTACTCTATATTAAATCTTTAGGTGAGATCTTACATTTCTATACACAGAGTAAAAGAATACTTTGGAGAAAAAGCAGAGCAGAAGCATTGTTACATCTGTATATTCCCTTGGGTGTTATTAAGAATTTTAACCTTCCCTGCTCAGCACAATTGTGTATTATAACTTACTAATATTGTACCTACCGTAACTGTTCTGAAAAGGGTTTTCCGCTTAACATATCAGGATTGACATTTTGTATATGTGTACCATATTTCTTTCATTTGGGTAAGTACATTTGAGTTCAAATTAGAATTAGAATTTAAATAAAAGAATGTGTTAATTTCTTAGCTCATCATTTCACATATTTCAAACCATGAAACTGTAAATGTGTTAAGGCAGGAGATTTTTTTTTTTTGAATTTTAAAAAATGCAATACCAAATGTCAAATTGCTATTAGATCTGAGAGTATTTTCCAAAGCAGTTTCTGAAACAGTAAAGGAGCTTATTTGTAACTGAGACAGAGAGGGAGAAAGAGGAAGAAAAAGAGATTGATTATTTTTGGCTTTGGCCAAATTTAAGAAGCATTTTATTTGTAATATAAGAAATATTTTTAAAAGTACTTTTTATCCCATGAATTAGTCGTACTGACTTTTGCAGTTTTTCCTCTTCAGAAATAACTTTCATTATGGAAAAGTCCACAGACCAAAAGCAACTAAGTCTGGAACATTTTCAAAGTGCACATAACTATGGAAGCCTCAATAACACCCTTATTATTGTTATCATAATGTACATTACTATCAAATTTTTGCCAAAGCCTAGATTACACTAAAGATGGTACTTCAGAAGAGATTCTTATTTATCCAGGTTATAGTAAAGAAGTCTGAATCTATAGTGATCGGGTTCTGATTTCTACATTAGTTCTGTTTTTCTCATTTGTAATAAGAAAGGTAGAAAAGGAAATTAATCAAAAGCAACAAAACCCCCAAAAAGTTACTTTAAAATACAATTTTGTGAATCTTTTAAAATATAATTACATCACTTTCAGCACCAAAAATATTATTGAGAAATTTATATTTTTTTTCTAAAACAGAAGAATAAGGTGGGGATAGAAATCAGTAAACATGTCATTTAGGTTTTCCTATGATTTACCTATTCTCTTCAATAGTTGCAGAAGAATTTAAATCATAGATCTCTGTCACAACTTTCTGAACTAGTCAATTCTTTTGCTGAGGGATAAAACATAAGAAAATTCATCTTCACGGGCATCCTATTTGACATTTCATTAAAATGAATTGCCTATCTGTACCTACTGTAGTGATTTTGTAGTTCTTCAAGCTGGTGTCTAGAATACATGAAACTCTGGCCACTATGAAAGGGATAAAATTCCTACCTGGACCACTTTGAAGGGCTGACACCCTTAGGGTTCATGTAAATATTGACACCAAGGATCATTCCCTTGATAGGTCCTCTTAATCCAGTAGTTTATGGGAAGTTAATTGGAAGATCCACAACCACCTACCCAAACCCACAAATTATGCTGGCAGGTGTGTGTGTGTGGTCTTGAGCAAGCAGACACCCATATTGGACAGAAGCAATATAAGAAAATGCCAAAGGCAGACAATCATTTTAGTGAGAATTGCAAAGACATCAATTCATACTGGGTGAGAGAAGGCAATGGCAAACCACTCCAGTAGTTTTACCATTAAAACCACATTGATAGAAAATATGAAATGATTGATAATATAGTGCTGAATGATGGACCCCTCAGGTTGGATAGCACCAATATACTACTGAGAATCTTTCAGAGTACTAATGATGTTTTTGATGTGGCTAGGTGAAAGCCTTCAGGATGTCTACCTGCAGATGTTACCGTAAGCACAAACTGAATTTATTTTATGCTAAATGAAACTGTTATGAATGCAACCATTTATTTGCATGTACATCAAAGGACAAATAGGGAGGCTTGGAGATAGTTGTCCCTAGCTTTGAAATCTACATTTCTTCATATAGAGCATATTAATTTTGTTGCAGTATCTTCTCTCAAAATACTTGGTACTTTCAACCTCATGTTGTTTATTGGACCCGACAAGATCCCAGCGCAAAGTGGCTTAGCTGTAAGAATTCCTTCAGCAAGACTGGTTGAAAGGATGAGTCATATATATAATACTGTGCAGTGTATCTTGACTTTTCAAGCTTATTTTCTATTCAACAGAATGAAGCAGGATTCAAAACAGAATAAAATATTTGTTCATTTAATTTGTGATTTTTAATCAAGTTCCAGATGTACAAAAGTAGCATACATTCCCATTATTACACAAACAAATCTACAATGGAAATATACATAAAATATATGCAATAGTTCACCAAAATACCTGTGTAAAGAACATGTCAATATTAATTATGCCACTGTAAAGCCTAGGTAGAT
The DNA here is from genome assembly GCA_025802295.1 of Psammodynastes pulverulentus. Lineage (NCBI taxonomy): Eukaryota > Metazoa > Chordata > Lepidosauria > Squamata > Psammodynastidae > Psammodynastes > Psammodynastes pulverulentus. Next base: position 73,541,164 of record JAOYMU010000098.1, read on the forward strand.
AATAGCAATAATAACTCGCTTAAAATATATTTAGCTATGTTGAATGGCTATTTAGGAGGAACAAATGAGCCCAGTGTTATACACTGTATCTGGTCCTATAGAATGTGAAGTTAAATATCTTCCTCAAAAATATCCATAGGAGGCCATGGATAGATGGAGGAGACTGTAAGATAAAGGATGTGACAGAAATTTCCATACATTAAAACATGTCCATTTTCCTCCTGTGTATGGCTTGCTGCTTAGGGTTATATTCCATGATAGAAGGATAATGCAGCCTTAAGAATATATTGGCTATTTTCTGGCAATATCATTTTTACCTTTTTTTAATGTGTAGCATTGACAACTTTATGTGTCTTTGTCAGAACATTGCAAAATATTTGTTTCTTATTCATCTAACAGGAATGGGGAAAGGTTTTCTCTGGTATGAAAAAAATGAAGCAAGAAGTTTGTTTCCCAAACAATGTGGATGTCAATCATTGGGATGAATATATTCACTGGAGGTGGGGAGAGAGTTATAACATATTAGCAGGTAAAAATATGAATGGCTAAATATATGAGCTGTTTTACTTCCTATCTCGGCTATTATAAAAGTTAGATACTTGTTCCTTGTTTTTGCTTTGCTTGTTTGCATGCTTGTTTGTTTTATGTTTCTGTGAATTGAGAGATTTTATAGGCAATTGACCCATTGCTCATCTTCTGAATACTCATGACATACCTGTCTGGCTCTGAGATACTGACTTCATGGACTATCACCTTTGTTGGAGGTTTTCCAAACCAGCTGTAAGCACAGTGATGCAAAACTGTGGCAGAAATATTCCAGCTTGGTGCAAAAGATCCTAAATACTAGTAAGCCAAGTTTCTATTTTACCATAATTGGGTTTAGAAAAGTGTTTTTCTCCCCCAAAACTCATGTTGTGTTTTGATTTATTTGTGCTTTTCCTGGACTCTCTTCTAATAAGCCTCAAATCCCTGTCTCCCTATAGTAGAACGTTCCCAAAATAGAACTGTGCTCCTGGATAGCCTATCAATTTTACCAGCCACCCATTATAAAGGAAACTTAAGGAGTTTCTAGACCTTCTGTTGGTGTGCATTTAATTATAGCCCTTGCACAAATCATGATTGTTCTAGTTAGGTGCTTGACAGAAAAGACAGAATTAAAATCAAATTGCAATTTCCAAATGCCTATTAAAAACTATGCTCTACTAGATATACAAATATTTGAGCCATGGTGGTGCAGTGGTTAGAGTGCAGTACTGCAGACTACTTTTGCTGTCTGCAATTTGGCAGTTCAAATCTCACCAGGCTCAAAGTTGAATCAGCTTTACATCCTTCTGAGGTGGGTAAAATGAGGAGCCAAAATTGTTGGGGGCAATATGCTGACTCTGTAAACCACTTAGAGAGGGCTATAAAGCACTGTAAAATGCTATTGCTATTTATGAGTAAAGCAGTTTTTTAAAAAAAGCATAGGATTCATTCACAGTCATCTGTGTTTTCTAGAAACAGTTATTACTGACTAAGAAGACATTTTGGAACAGGAAGTGCATGTTGCTCAACAAGCTTGTACACTGGATATGCTTGGGTACAGATAGTCATTTGTTGTCATGGTTTCAGTCCAGTTTCTGCTGGATATTCTGAAGTCTAGCCACATTGGAAGGTCTTGAATCACCTATCATTCAACCCATTTTCTGTTTCGATTTTATTCAGTAGAATCACCAATAAGTTACAAAATCCAAAAGTGGAGTATTTTATATTACACTCTGATATTCATAAGTAGGCAATTTATAAGCAGATGGCTTTTATTAGAGCCTTCTTCCATTATTCTATAAATAATGTACAAAGCAGAAATTCATTAAAAAATCTCTATTTCAAGCTTATAAAAATGAGAGTGCGTGTGCAAGACAGAGAGAGAGAGAGAAAGTGAGATAAGCTGTAGGAATCATATTGGAGAACAGACTAGTAATTAAAACATTTCATTAAAGTTCCTTCCCCAATTTTCTTACCTCTCAATGAAGGATTAACATGATTGATTTTTCTGGTTATTTTAAGAGAGTGAAATCGTGGAATAGAAATGAACATTAAAACTTGAAACCAATACAGTAGTCAGTTTAATATAACTCCTAAAACAGATGTGGGGGTCTATCAGCTTTAGCTTCAAGGATACCCAGATTAGTTATTTCCTCATATTTTATACATTTGATCCTTGGTACTACCTCTGATGAGATGGACAAAAATATCACAACATTTAGTAAAGTGATCTTGGCATATTCATTTTTGTACAAGGAAAAGTTTTCAGTAAAAGAAAATGCAGAACACCTTTTATTCATGGATGTATGACATTTCACCTATTAACTGAAGACCTTTTGAGGAATTTTAATACTTTCTTATACAGTTAGTTGCATTTTTTAAAAAATATCATTTTTAATACTCATTAACTTTTCTGGAGGGAGATTGCTTTCATTATGCATCTTTATAATTTCTCATTTCATCCAGTTTTACTTCTGAAAACTAACCATAATCTAATTACAGATGATAGTGAACAGTTTACTTCAGATGATAGCAAACATCTTTAAAATGTATTTTAAAGAAAACTATATGCCAATCATAACATTCATTAGTCTCAAGAACAATACTGTTTTTCCAGGTTCTGTGAGAATCACCCAGGGATTCCCAAAGACAGCTTCCATTTATATTACATAAAATGTATGATTGCAATTTTAATTGTAATGTTTTGTTCAAATAAAATGTATTGCATGAAATGTATTTATTAATGGAGCAGAGGAAATATTCAAGTTTCCTTTTGAAACATATAGTGGAAAACTTGAAATGCAACTAGATTTGGCCATTAACTTTCACAACAGATTTATAGTAGCACTGAATTAACTTTAAATACCATACCTGATGTTTCACACTTTCAGATATTATATTGTGTACCTGAATGCTGATTTTAAAAAGAGTTCTTTAAGGTAAACTCCATATCAAAAATTCACATACTTAAGGACTGAGTTAAATTGTTGTGATGTCTTAAGATCAAGTCATACAAATATTTCAGTCTATCCTTTCTAATGCTGTTCTCTAACCTGATTCTGTGGGGATATATCAAGTGTCAATCCGATAATCTTTAGACTCTGTCTATAGTGACTAGGGATTTTGTGGAAGTCAAAATCTAATTCATCTGGAGGGCACCAAGTTAAGAAAGTACAGCATAAGGTTGCTTTATAGTATTAAATCAATTTAACCGTCATTGGGATAAATGGAGACAATTATTTAGTAAGTGGTAATTTACTTTGTTCACATACGAACTTGGTTAATTGGTCATTCGTTCTGCTCTGTTAAGTGAAGCAGAGAATTTTACTATACTTCAAGATCTGAAATGAAATCTGTAAAAACAGGAGCTATTAATTTTTTTTCTTACTATTTAGCAGAAAAATTCATATACTTCATTATGAAGAAATGATATTACAAGAGACTTCATCAAAATGATATGAGCAAATTAGTTAATACTAATTAGATATTAAGAATTTTCTGTGGAATAATTTTTGGAGGAAGTAATTCTATCTCATGAAATAATAGAAGATAATCAACTCTCTAATTGAATTCATCCTATTCATTATTACTAATCTGCAGATCTGTGCACACTGTCCTATTCAATGTGATTCAAATTCTGTTTTAATTCTCTAAGAGATGGTGGGAAAAAGATGAGGCTAATAACCTCATTCACCTTGTCCATCAAATGTTCTTTCATGAATGGTCAAGTCATCCTATTAATAAATAATGTTCAGGAATTAGTGAAGAAGCTATCAGTTGAGGAAAGTTTAAAATCTTGTTTTCATAGAATGAAAGTGGATTTAAAATGATATTGACTATCAGAACAATGCAAAAAAAAAATATGTTGGCTACATTTTTTCCCAAGGTTTTGCATCAACTAGATCAAATGAAACCCAGAAAATTAAATTTAAAATCAGATCACTTGTTTCTCTGTGATCTCCAAGCAATCAGGATAACTCTGCACAAGCATTATCTGCTTGTAAAGAGACCTAAAGTGCATGGTAGAGAGGATGCACACTTCCTTAAATCCCGCCAACTAAATCGGACACACACACCCCTCATGTGATTTGTGTACGGAGGTCTAAATCAGCAAAAGCACTTCCAGTATCTTTTATGAATCCTGTGCTGAGCATATTAAATTCTAAACAAGCAGTTGTCTGAGGTTTGGGAAAACAGGAGAAGAAACTGAAGGGGAGAGGGCATTAAACTTTTCTTATTTGTGGTGGGAAAAGGAAAATACTGGTCTTTTGGTAAGCAAGAGAACTTTTATTGTTGTTTTTTACTGGGGACATAGATTAAAAATGAAAATCTGTTGCTTGCTCTCAAAAGTATATACATAACATGTAAGTGTACAGATACACACATACATATGTGTGTGTGTATTTGTCCATCTTGAATACATGGGTGGAAAGAGGAAGCTTGAGAGTTCACAAGGTTGATACTGTATGGAACAAAACTGTGGCTGAATCTGGATGTTCTGCTTCAAATATCATGAAGCCTCCTCCCAAAAGGTAACAAGGAAAACAGGTCATGAAGAGGATGTATAGTTTCCCAGACAATACTGTGGACCCTGGTCAAGCAACACTTATGTGCTATGTCTTGGATAGAAGGGAGTGAATTGCCACAGGTCTTCACCGTGCTTGTGGATTCATGCTGGATTAAAGGTTGCTCTGATGAAAGAGCACAAATGGAGGTTGGAGAAGAAGGTGGAGGAAGATGGCAGATACCTGAACATCACAACAAAGAGGAGCCTGCAAAAGAAGTGCTACCAATTTCTCTGACAAGGCTTCTTTAAACAGATTCCACAGCTTTCTATGCTGCCTAGTTGGGACCAAGCTCATTTTCATTAAATAGAGCTGATTGCTCTATTGGAAGTCCTTATGGGAGGTAAGGGAGAGGCCAGAGTCTTCACAAGTAGGGAATTATCTGTTTGCTTGTGTGCTGAGACTGGTGAGAAGGAGAATAACAAGAAGGAAACCTTTTGGTCTGTTCCCTTGAGTTTGCTGCTGCAAAGGAGGATAACAAGCCTCAAACGGCTTCTGCTGTTCCAGTTTCTCTCTTGGTTTGATATTTTATGTTTGAGAATTTTTCTTTTGTTATGGTTTGGACTCCTGATACGCCAAAGAAACTGCTTTGTTTTCAGCGCCTAACCCTGAATGCTTAAGGGTCTGGGAAGAATAAACGGCGGCAGATTTTCTGCATCTTTGAACTGTAGTATTTGTTGTTACTCATGAGTCCGCTCTCCACTTCTCTGGCTACAAGGAACTTTGTCATACAACTATTCGTGTGTGTGTGTGTGTGTGTGTGTGTGTGTGTGTGTGTGTGTGTGTATACATTTGCCAGCCTACAAGGCATTGAGACATCAAGACAAGTCCTGTAAGAAGAGCAGAAAACTGCTTCCCATAACAAATAAAACAACAAATGAATCTAATGGAAAAAACAAAGGGGCCTCTTTAAGACAGAAGTCTGTTGGGATGAAGAAGGAAACTAGAGAGAATGCTGTCAAAGTCATGTGCACAACGGTCATTGGTTAATGTTATATAAAGGCACATATCTCC
>JAOYMU010000098.1:73587674-73600534 GCA_025802295.1 Psammodynastes pulverulentus
CTTACCAAGAAGTAGGTTGTGGTCTACTTTGTCGAATGCCTTGCTGAAGTCTAAGTATATTATGTCCACAGTATTTCACTGGTCCACTAATTTAGTCACTATGTTGAAGAATGAAATAAGATTGGTTTGGCATGATCTGTTTTTGACATTAATAGAGGGATAGAATCTAGATAGTCCCTTTGGGGAGAGGGGGCGGGTTATAAATCTAAATAAAATGAAATGAAATGAAATGAAATAGAATCTAGATCACGTGAAGTATTAGCACTGCTTTACAAATCCTTAGTAAGACCACACTTAGAATACTACATCCAGTTCTGATCACCACAATACAAAAAAGATGTTGAGATTCTGGAAAGAGTGCAGAGAAGAGCAACAAAGAGGATTAGGGGGCTGGAGGCTAAAACATGCGAAGAATGGATATAGGAACTAGGTATTTATAGTTTACAGGTGCCAAACTTGGCACGTCACATTGCCGTTATGTGATGTATTGTGATTTTTTTTCCCTTCGCGGAACAAGGGTGGGCATGGCCTGTGTGTGATGTATCCGGCCCATGGGCTGCCAGTTTGACACCCCTGGTCTAGTCTAATGACAAGAAGGACCAGGGGAGAACATGATAGCTGTTCTGTCCTAGGCTCCCCAAAAAGCACTAAGCAGATTCTTTGTCTCGAACGAAACCCCTTTTATTAAATGAATGTGAATTTCTTGCATTCACATTCAGCCAAGTGTGTAATTAGGAGCACAAACCTTATCTAGCTTGGAAAGCTGCCAAGTAAATATTTTCAAACGCAGTACTGACAAGCAAGGGTTTGGCATAGGTTCTAGCTGCTCCCCCACCTCACTGCTGTCTGAGCCCAAAGACAGCTGATGACTGCCAGACTGCCCTGGCCCCAACTCTTCCTCTGATGCAGAGTCTCGTCTGAGCTTTCCTCAGCCTCCAGGACTGGCCCAGTTTCCTCCCCAACCTCCTCAGTGTCTGACTCTGCTGCCAGCTCTGCCAGCCACTGGCAGGCCACAACAATAGCACTGTTCCTATATTTGAGTACCTCCTACCAAGATGAAGGGGTCAAACTATTTTCCAAAGCACCAAAAAGTAAGACAAAGGCAAGCATGGGGTTGGATTAGAACCCTTCTCTCTTATTCTATGTTATTTTCCACTTCAACCACAGATGGAAACACAATACTTGAACCTGATACAGTGCTTGATCTTTGAGTATGTTTATCCATACTGCATTTATTTCTTGCCTTCTTCTGAGAGCTCAGGGAGCATCACAGGGATCTCCTTTTTTTATCCCCACAAGTGAAAATGACTATCTTAAAGACCATCTTTAAGAGATACCATTGTGGTGCAGGGGTTAGAATGTAGTATTAAAGCACTGTGAAGCGTACTTAAGGGCTATTGCTATTGCTAACTAGTGAATGTTATGATGAAGTGGCGACTTAAATCTGCATCTTTCTACTTCAAATCCAACACACAGATTTTCAGCAAAAGCCTTGTGAACATTTAGAGAAAACTATGCAGAGTCAACACTGCCTGAAAGAAGAAGGCATTCCAGTTATTGCACCACAGTTGCAGTGCTACTATAACCCTATGTCTCATTCACTGTTTTAAACAATATCTAATAAAAACTTAAGGGCGGACGGATGGTGATAGTTCAGTGGTTGAAGACACTGAGCTTGTCAGCTGAAAACCTGATAGCCGGGGTTCAAGATTAAACCACCACACGATGGGTTGAGCTCTCATGACTTGCTCCAGCTCCTGCCAACCTAGCAGTTCAAAACCTAGCAGGAACATACATGTAGATAAATAGGTGCCACTTTGGTGGGAAGGTAACAGTATTCCATGTGCCTAGGCATATGGACATTAATACCACATATTAATTAACACCACATATTGGACATTAATACAATTGAGAGAGCTCAGAGATATTTCACAAGAGTTCTCCACTCTTCGGTTTGCAAGAAAATACCTTATACCACCAGACTTGAAATTTTGGGCTTAGACAACTTAGAACTATGCTGTCTTTGGTCTGACCTAAGCATAGTACATAAAATTATCAACTACAATAACCTACCTGTCAATGACTACTTCATCTTCAACTGCAACTATACACGAGCACACAATAGATTCAAACGCAAAGTAAACCAAACTTGATTGCAGGAAATATGACTTTAGCAACAGAGTTGTAAATGCCTGGAATGGACTACCTGACTCTGTGGTCTCTTCACCTAACCCCAAAAACTTTAACCTTAGATTGTCTACTGTTGACCTCACCCCATTTCTAAGAGATCTGTAAGGGGCGTGCATAAGCGGACCAAAGTGCCTACCATCCCTGTCCGAATGTCCTTTCTATTCATACTTGTTTATATTTACCGGTATATGTTTATATGTTATATTCATACGTATACTTGTTTTTCTCATATACAGTATGCTTGATAAATCAAATCAAATCAAATAAATAAATAAATAATTCTTAAGGTTTCTTAAACAACAAGATAATTCAAAATGTATTCAATTCATTTTTAAAGCAAAATGATATTACAGCTGATCTCTCCCTAGCCAGCAGTTCACTGTTTGAAAATTACTCATTCTGGAGGGCTCCTCTCAGTTTCCATCCATTAATCTACTCTGAGGCCAATATGAAATGAGAAAAGATTATGTTCCTATAGGACTGCCTGCAGTTGAGAAGCCATGCCCTCTCAATCAATTTTCCCATTCACAGGTAATTAATAGCTGACCAATACTGTAATTGCCCATACTAAAAAAAAATCAAATGGATTCTTCGTAAGAAAAAAAGTCTAGTAATTGTTCCCTTGAAACATGAAACTTCTTAGGTTTCCTTAGACATTTGTGAAATTATCTAAGCTCTTTCAACCTTCTGGGTAGAAATTATAAATTACACTGTCAAGGTCAAGAGGAGAAAGTTATAAGCAGTGTTCTCCACAATTTAGTCATATTCTTGGATGTTACAAATTGAATTTGCTTCAATTCCACTAGCTTAGAGTATAAATATGAATGGTTTTTCACTCATTCAACCAAATGTACTGTATATTGGCTCTTTATATCAGGTCACCATACATACCATCACATGGAACTTTGAGAATCTGAGATTTATTCTAACATTTTGTTATTATTTATGGTAGAGTTATAGTAGACTCTGCTATGGAGAAAAGACAAGAGTTGACACTCATCAGACCTGTCTAATTTGATTCCTAAATTAGCTATTACTCACGTGTACTTGTTATTCAATTTAGAGTTCTGCAAATAAAAATGCATCAACTTCCACACTATCAGTTGTGTTAATTTCCCTGATAAGCAAGCTAAAGAATTTAGTTAATATTAAATTAGATTGTGTCAAAAAAAAACCTCAGAGCATCATTGCATCATTTAAGCTTACACAAGATGCAAGATAATACATGTATCTCACCTTAATTTGGCAGAGAGGCATCCACATTGAAGATCATGCACAGAATAAATCACATATAAGTATTTACTATTGACTTGCATCAATTATGAGAAAAAAAAATCCAGTGGTATGGAATTTTGATATGAATTTAAGTGAAAAAATGAAGTATTTTATTCTCTTCGAGGCTTTTCAGTTTGTTTCTCTTTCAGTATAGTAGTTTTTTTTTATTTCTACCATATTAGAATATTAAGTTTTATATTCCATCCAAAGGATGTATTCAGTACACAAACTCCCCTGAAAATGGGTAAATAGCTGAGACTACTCAAGAGAGAAATTCTAAAAGAAAATAGCCAGAATGGGAAGGAGTTATGCAAATACATCCTGTCTTTTCTTAAGTAGAAGCAGTCTCTTTGAGAGTCACAATCCTCAAATTCTCAGCTTTTATTTTAAGAAAAAGCAACCCCCAGATCATATGTAAACTGTCTTACAAAGTGCTATCCAATCCTGCTTTTTAGGCAATGAATGAAAAGTCCTAACAATGATTGATATACTCTCTGCAAAAGGATTTGCTTTTTAAAAGTTTCCCTTTTAGAAAATTATCGGTCTCCTTCAAAAAACAAAAAGAAATACAGACTTCCAGTATAAATCTGATGAGAGAGCAGCATATGCAGTATATGTATCCACAAGTAAAGGTAGAAACAAAATATAATTTCTGTAATATTTCTGACCTAGGTCTTGATTAAAAAATATTGTTTAAATCCTAGTGATTACAAGGCTAAACAATGTAAAATGTTATACCACGTTGCATATAGATGATGTCCATCATTACATACATTACAGAAAGCAGAATGGTGCATGACAGACTAAATTTTGCCAATCTTCAAGGTAGCTTTGTATTACTATCCACATTATTCAGGAGGTCAACCCACATAATCCAGTGTTTGTTTTCCAATTTCCTGTTTTATAGGGTTGGTTTGCAAGAGAAATGTAGTGATGAAGGGGATTCCAGCTGATTGTTGTAGCAAGGCATTAAGGACTGCTGGGAGTTGCATTGTTTGAAGGTACACTATTAAGGTCTCCCTTTTTCTTATTTCCTGCATTGGCCTTTTCTCTCTTTTGGCCTTGTGCTGAGGCAATTTGCTACATTGATGTTCAGCATTTTGTATATTCTACAAAGAACATATAAAAACTATTGTGAAGGCACCAGATAGTTATAACCAGAGAGTTATAACTGTCTGGTGTTGTTTAATTTAGTCACTTTGTCAAAGAATGAAATAAGATAGTTATAACTAGTAGCCAGCATGAGTTTGTTAAAAACAGATCATACCAAGCCGATCTTATTTCATTCTTTGACAAAGTGATTAAATTAGCGGACCAGCAAAATGCTGTGGACATAGTATATTTAGACTTCAGCAATGCATTTGACAAAGTAGATCACAACCTACTACTGGTAAGCTATAAAAATGTGGGATAGACAGCTTCACCACCAGATGGATTTGTAACTGACTAACAAACTGTACTCAACAAGTAGTCCTTGATGGTACCATATCCACATGGAGGGACGTAAGCTGTGGGGTATCACAAGGTTCTGTTTTAGGCCCAGTACTTTGCAATATCTTCATAAATGACTTAGATGAGGGAATAGAAGCAGAACTCACCATTTTTTCAGATGACACCAAACTGGTAGGAATAGCCAATAGCCCAGAAGACAAGCTCAGGATCCAAAAAGATCTTGACAGACTTGAACAATAAGCCCTATCCAACAAAATGAAATTTAATGTGGAGAAAAGCAAAGTTTTACACCTGGACTGAAAAAACCAAAGGTACAAGTATAGATAAGGCAAAACCTGGCTCCAAAATAGTACTTGTGGGAATCTTAGTGGACAATCACTTAAACATGAGTCATCATTAGCCAAAAAAGCTAATACAATCCTTGATTGTATAAACAGAAGCATAAAATCAAAACCACATGAAGTATTAGTGCCACTTTAAAAAGCCTTGGTAAGACTACATCTGGAATAATGCATCCAGTTTTGGTCATCACATTACAAAAAAGATGCTGAGACTTTGGAAAAGGGGCAAAGAAGAGCAACTAATATGATTAAAGGCTTGGAGGCTAAAGCATAAGAACAGTTGCAGAATTTGGGTTTGGCTAGTCTAAAGAAAAGAAGGACTGGGGGGACATGATAGCAGCATTCCAGTATTTTAGGCTGTCACAAAGAGGAGGGGGTCAATTTATTTTCCAAAGCACCAGAGGGCAGGACAAGAAACAATGGATGGAAACTAATCAAGGAGAGAATCAACCTGGAATTGAGGAGAAACATCCGAGTTGATAGAAACTTCCTAGTGAGGACAATTAACCAATGGAACAGCTTGCCTTCAGATGTTGTGGGTGCTTCATCACTGGAGGTTTAAGAAGAGATTGGATAGTCACTTGTTTGAAATGGTATAGGATCTCTGCTTGAGTAGGGGCTGGACTAGAAGACCTCCAAGGTTCCTTCTGGCTCTATGCTGATTCTGATTCTGATATTTTTATTTTACGCCTGAATATAGCTGATATTAAGATATTTATACATCCCCCAATATGTACAGAGACATCACCATGCTGACAAAGGTCCATAGAGTCAAAGCTATGATTTTCCCAATAGTAATGTATCGGTGTAACATTTGAACCATAAGGAAGGCTGAGCGCTGAAGAAATTATTCTTTCAAATTATGCTGTTGGAGAAGATTTTTGAGAGTTCTTTGAACTGCGAAGAGATCAAATCAGCCAATCCTAAAGGAAATCAACCCTGACTGTTCTTTGGAAGGACAGATACTAAAGCTGAAATTCAACTATTTTGGGCACCTAATGAGAAGAGACAACTCGTTGGAAAAGACCCTGATATTTGGAAAGATGAGATGGTTAGATAGTGTCATCAATGCAATGAACATGAATTTGGGCAAACTCCAGGAGATAGTGGTGGACAGTGGGGCTTGGCATGCCAGACACAACTTAAGAGACTGAACAACAACAATAAATGAATTGGTTGTATTTCATTCTGTTTGCAAGCAAGAGAATCTCAGAAAGACTGGCAACTATTGACTCTGATCCACAATGCATGTCATTGGTCCAAGTAATATACCCATAGAAAGCAGAACTCTGAGGCAAGTAGATTCCTCAAAAAGCAATTTATTGGATACATCATATTGGCACAACTAGTGAAAACTGACTCTGAAAGTCCCCACAGTTTTCACCAGATTAAAAAGTAAAAGTTCCCCCTTCCCCCAAATCATCAGTCACATTGCCCAATAGATGTGTTGGATGGTTGTTTGGTTACTCTATTCCTCCTCTTCCCAGCCACTTGTTGAATGTCCTTGGTTCCCACAGGAAAACTTTTTGTTTTGACTACAAACCCCCAGTTATCTATTTCCCCCCCTCCCTGACCCTTCTTTTTCCTTGTGGCAACCCCGAAGCCTCAAAGATGGCCTCAGCCAGGTTCATTTCAGCATTGACAATGCAAGTGTCCAAGATGGTCATTGCACCAACACAATATAACAATGAATTTCATTTTTTTTCATTTCCTAAAATTTGTAGAAGCAGTTGAGTGTTTTTCTCTGAATGCCTCTGATCTTACAAACGCAAGAAACTTTAGTCAACTCCATACCTCTGATTTGAAAAAAATATATATGTTTTTTTCTGAATGCAATACTATTATGGTTCCCAACATTATTGGGAATACACTCTGAAGGCAGCTTATTAAAAAGATCTAAAGACATCAAAGTAAAATAAATTCAGAATGGAAAATGTATCATTATCATACCCAGCTGTATCTAATTCCTTACATGAAATACTACAGAGCAAATTGTATGGTATTACACTTTGTTGCAGTTCTTTCTTAAATGAGGAAATTACATTTCAATTAGCTTATTTATAAATTTAATCACAAGCATCAAAAGAAATTATAATGTACTGGTCTCTGGGATACTAAGTAGCAATATTTTCTACAAAATAGAGATAAACTCTTTAACATTATTAGAGATTATATCGAAAATAAAATGCTGTAACATACTTTCACTCTTAGTCTTGAGTGTTAGCCCAAATGGAGATGGAAGAAGGATCCAACTGCCTGATCCCACTGATGTTCTCTGATGTGTTCCTTTTCACTCCTCCTTCAGCAAGATACCTTAGAGAGACATCCCTCTTAATTCAGTGGTTCAGAGTGACAAATTGTGAGACCACTTCAAGTATAGGTATTTTAAAAAGACAAAAGGCCATTTCCAATCAGAATGTAATTAGGCAGGTCAGAGAATACAGCAGGACACTTGGCTCCTATTTAATTTCAGTTTTCAAAATAGTTCCTTATAGAACTATGGGTGGGTTGCAACTTATTCAGAATGTAAGTGAGCCCAGCACCTCTTTGGAATTCTTTAAATCAGTCCTTCTTTTAGTTTCTGTGTGAGTTTGGAGAGTCACATTCTCCTTGCATCAGCAATATCTATTTTTCAGACACCCATGGGAGCCAGAAAAATGCAGCATGCTTTATTGAGTGGCCAGGACATATGCTCTCACTTGAGCCTGATAAGGACCTGAAACACTTTTTCCAGATTACCTTCCGCTATTCAAATTTCCATTCACCTATATATTGTCATCTGAGATGAGGCTCAAGTGCTAGACAGGGAAGAACCATGTAGCAGAACTGTTTCTTCTGAATACATTTTTAGAATTATTTTTAGAATTGTTCTATTTATACACGTACAGGACTTTTTTGTCTGTTGCAGATGGGCCAAAAAAGCAATGGATTAGATAATTAATTAATTACATTAATTAAGGATCAATATTCACTTGATGAGAACTACTTGGTTTAATGGTTAAGGTACCAGGTAAAAGGCACCTAGAAATCAGGAGATTAGACATCAATTTCAGTCCTGCCTTAAGCATAAAACCTGTTGCTTAATCTTTGGCCAGTCATACTCTCTCAATTCTAAGAAGGCAATGGTAAAGCACTTCCAAAATTGTTGTTAAGAAAACTGCAGGGATTACTCCAGGCGGTCACCTAGAATAACTCTGGCTCAAATGAATAACAATAGCAAAAATCATTTGATACACTCAAAGACAGAAATGTAATGTTGACAATGTCCTAGTGGATGATCACTTAAACGTGAGTCAGCAGTATGCAGGTAGCAGCCAAAAAATGTTAATACAATCCTGGATTGTATAAACAGAGGCATAGAATCAAAATCACGGGAAGTATCAGTACCACTTTATAAATCCTTAGTAAGACCACCAGTTTTGGTCACCACATTACAAAAAAGATTTTGAGGCTTTGGGAAAAGTGCAAAGAAGAGCAACTAAGATGATTAAGGGCACAGAGACAAAAATATATGAAGAATGGTTGCAGGAATTGAATGTGGCCAATCTAGAGAAAAGAAGGACTTGGGAGGGCATGATAGCAGTATTCCAGTATTTGAAGGGCTGTCACAAAGAGGAGGGGGTAACTTATTTTCCAAAGCACCAGAAGGCAAGGCAAGAAACAATGAATGGAAATTAATCAAGGAGAGAAGCAACCTGGAACTAAGAATGACAATTAACCAGTGTAACAGCTTTCCTTCGGAAGTTGTCAATGTTTCCTTAATGGAGGTTTTTAAGAAAAGACTGGATCGCGACCTATCTGAAGTGGTATAGGGTTTCCTGCTTGACAAGGGTTTTGGACTAGAAGACTTCCAAGGTCCCTTCCAACTCTCTATTCTGGCTGGTTGGTGCTTTTCAGCCTCAGGAACCATGGCAGGTATTCAGCTATACATTTGCCAGCAAACATATATGCAAGTGTTCAGGTAGGCTCAGTCTCTATATACACAGTTACAAAAAACCACCTGCTTATATACTGTAGATACCGTATAACCTCCTCTTCATACATACCCTTCCCCCATAAGCAATGCCTCCCAAGATAGAAGAGCCTCCTTTCACATGCAAATGATATGATCAGTCTTTTCAACATTGCTATTTTCGTAATGAATTATCAATTTATGTGTGCACGTTGATCCTATAGAATGCAGATAGTGAGAGATAAAAATGAATTGATATCATTGGCAAAGAGCGCTTAGTAACTGTTTTTGAATGGAAAAATCTTTCTACTCTGCTCAGAATAAAAACAGAAATCTTGAAGTATATTATAAGACCGGAACCCAGTTAAAAGTAATTCTGAAAACTTTCCTATCTCCTGGAAAAATGGTCATATTTCTTTAATTTTTCAACTTCTGTTCATCTTTTAGCTACTGTGAACATGCATTTAGTTTGTATAGTACCATCCTTTTTCTGATGCCCATAAATTCAGGAAGTTTAGCAAGATACCCTACTGAATTTTAGCTATTAAATCATGGATGTGGTAAATCTATTGAGGATTCGAATAAACACAATAATCTTTCTAATGTATCAACCATGATGAATTATACTTGCTCTAACTCTGGCTAAAGATATAAACTAATGAAACAAAAATATAATATGTTAATGTCATACAGAATAAACGACATAATTCACCTTTCTTCATTGCCTACTTTGGGCAACAGGCTCAAAATCAGACAAATCCAGGACTTCTTATTGCTAGAATGCACTTAATATCCCACTGGATTAGTCCACTTTGCTATTTCTACCTGCCATTTGCATAACGGAACACATAATGCAAAAACAGTAAACCTTATTACCAAGTATCTGTAGCTCAAGCCAAAACTATTTGGCGACTTGTTTGCATTGGGAGCTGGCTGAAAGCTTCTCATTTGTAGTATGTTATCTTCTGCTCTGCAAGGGCTCTTGATATCATATTTAAAGTGATGTTAAAGAACAAAAGAAGATCTTGCTGAAGCAGTGACTTTACCATTGCATTAATGTTCACAATTAATGGAAACTTCTGCAGCCTTCTATTGCACACCCTAGAACCATGCTGTCAACTTCATTTTCACTCAGTGATGACTATGCATTCACTCAGCAGACCTTCTAATTGCTACATCCTTCCAATACTTATGAACTGCTGTGCTCTCTTTCCCCAAACCTTTCTGGCACAGAATCATTCCTCATTTTGCCTCATTGCCAGCATAGATTAAGATCTGCCTGCAAGAGAGAAGATACACTATACAAAAATCAAACCTGTACTGTAGTCAGACTACAGATGTTTTTTCTCTCTAGTGGGGAATGCAATCTTACACAAATTTATAGTAGAAGCAACAATCAGCATCTGATTTTATCTAATTTTTCATTACCCAACTAGGTAACATCATCAGTGCTAATCATAGGCTAGCAGTCTGCATGTCAGGAGTAGGTAACTTAAGACATACCAAATGATCTTGAACTATAAATCACAACATTCCCAGGAAAAATAGCTAGTAATGAGGGATGGTTTGATTAGTTGTCAGAGTTTTTAGCTTTCAGGACTCCTCCCCGAAATGACTGCTAAGTAGAAACTGTTTTTTTTCCTGCTGCAGATCTGCTGGTTTTACTACCAAAGCTGGTTCTTTGGCAGAGCTGCTCCCTGGATCTCAATGAGAGCATTTAGGAAAGACCCAAGATGGCTTCCAGACAGCCATCGACCCACCTGGGAAAATGAATCTTGAAGACTGCAGTTCCTTGTGGGAGCTGTCGGAAAATCCCCAATCATTCATCTTTCCTCTCAGCAGTTTGTTTGTTTTCTTAAGTAAACTGGATTTTAACTTCACTTTTTGAATTTTGTTTCACTTTGCTCTTTAACTAAAAATTGACCGGCTGATTGAATGTTGATCTATTTTAACCCCCTGATGGACTTTATCTGTTTTTTTCCCCTTTCCTTTTAATTCATGTTGTTGTTTTGAATAACTTTTGCTTAGGCAGAAAGGAAGAAAATCACTGTATGTTCCCACATAATTAAAAGTGTTTTCATTTTATTTACATCTATACTGGACTCTCACCACAAGAATTTTGCATTTTATTAACTTGCAAAAAGTTTGTAGCTTATTTTTTTCTTTTAATTTTGGATTGAAATATCCAGAAAATATCTTCCTTTATCTATTTTTTTCACTCTGAGAAATATTAATTCAATGTTCTCTGTTTCTGTGTTCTCTCATCTATTGTTGCTAAGTTACACAGAGCAACAATTATCAGATTACAGACAAGCAAATGTAGATGGCATTTAAAAAAAAAAACCCATTTGGTAACATGCAATCCTTAGTTGAAAGCTTTTTTTAAAAGTTTGATGAAATGATAATGGTTGAAAAATTTGTTCAGATGCAAGTAAGTGTAGATAAATCAGATTCACAAAAGGAATTTGATTCTGATTTTGACAGATTTGGTAAAGAAGATTGAAAGAAATATGGATTTTACAGACTTTGAACTAACTGAGTGGATTGCACATGCCTTCCCAAAGTTGAAGCTTGTAATCCTTCACAACAGCAAAAAACTGACCAAGTAGAAAAGTGATAAATTCATTTTCCCTAAGACAATTGAATGAGATTGGAATTTTGTATTTTAATTTTTTTTAATGAATTAAAAGTAGATTTAAAAGATTAGATTTCAAAATCTTTGGTCAAGCCAGGCTTTAAATATTTGAGAGGTATCTATGAGCTTCTTCCAATGATATACATACATACATACATATATTTTAATTTGAATATTTTGCATGCTAAAAATTAGGCAATTATTTTCCTAATTGACTGAGGGCAGATAAATAAGCACAGAATTGCAGTAAACAAGTATTTTCTTAGTCTCATCCACTTAAAACTGGATTTCAGTCCATTGTCCAGTCCAAAGTAGGCTTTTTTCCTGATCAATTTGAGCTTTCTTTTTATTATGGAATTTCTTGAAAAGTGAGCTCTGGCTACTCAGGTGCATTCTCATCACGTTCCAGTATACTAAAAGTTGCATTCAATTTAAAATTAACAATTTTAGTTGATTTTGTACTTTATTCAATTAAAATTATGCTTATTTGTGTGCATGCCTGTGTGAGTATGTGTCTGTGTATTCCATAAGATTAGGGAAAATTAGGAAATAATTTTTATAAATATGTATCTGTAAGCTTAGGGAAAATATATTTGTAGAACAAGTGAGGGAAATGATGAAACTGAATCGAGTTCAACTCTGAGACTTTTCAATATTTGTATTAATTCAACACAGTAAGAATTCTTCATCCAGGTTTGCCTTGGTGCAGTAAATATGTATTTAAGCGTACAATAAAATACTCATGAAATTTATTTGAAAAAGTAATTATATCTAAATATGCAGCACTTTTTTCACTCTGGCTCTAAAAAAGTGACTGAACCATTTACAGATTTAACTTATTAAAAATATATTCACAAACACAGGCTTTAATTATTAAATCAGGACCCTGTTTGCAATAATACAGCTTGGAGCAAGCATTTATATAGGAAATAGAAATGTTTATTTATTTTATTTGTTAGATTTATAGCCCGCCCCATCTCCACAAAGGGACTCGGGGCGGGTAACAGTCAGGCAG
>JAOYMU010000098.1:73639012-73649422 GCA_025802295.1 Psammodynastes pulverulentus
GAGCTAATAAGCTCGAAATAGATCTATACTGGCCTCCCTGAATTTTTAAAAATACCAGCAGAAAAAAAATTAACCAATATATATATATATATATATAGGGCTTTTTTTCCGCCGGAACTCGGCGGTACTGCGTTCTGGGACCTTTTCAGAGTCCTGGTCACGTGGTCCGTCTCAACCAATCGCACACTATCATTTCCAGTTTTTTTTAGCATGACGACAGGGGTGCGTTCCGGCACCTTTTTTCAGAGAAAAAAAGCCCTGTATATATAATGTGTAAGTCTCCTTTTATCACTATTTTTCTTAGAATCATTTCATTTATGGCACACATAACCACAAACAAATAGCATAGGCTATATATACAGTAATTGGGTAGGCTATTAATTCCAGTGATTCTGAGAGCAAACATGAACACTGAAGAATGGTATATATCATAATCACATTACATGTCACATACATTTGGTGTTTTAAAAGATAATTAAATTTTGCATATTTAGAATGCATAAAGCTTGAGGTAACTTGGATACTAATGCTTTTTTGAGGCATAAAGTAAAGTGCTCAACTGTCAGCATTTTGAACTGTAAGAATGTTCTACAACAAGACTGAAATTCAAATGCTTCATTAATAGGCTGAATCTTTCAAATAACATCTGTTGAAATAATCACACTGTCAGTAATATGTAAGATCAGAATGACATTTTCCATCATCACCTTTCCTCCAGAATCATCACTCTGTTTTTGAAAATCACCTTATAGTTATGTACTCATTTTTCACTGTAATTTCTTACCATCTTGGAAATATTATGGAAACGTACGATATCAATATTTTACTCTAAATGAAAAAATAATGATCTCTAGAATCCAACCCATAAAAAACAATAAGAAATTTAGTCTCAGAACAGTAGGCAGGTTCCAGTTCCTTGATTTCAGATAGGACTGTGTATTGTACTAGGAAGAAATTTTCAGAATTGGGATAGGCATTTTTCTAAGAAGTAACTACATTTTTGGTTGAAGTGATGAATGTTTTATGGGTCACTGCACTGCTAGTCTAATGAACAGATTCATTCTGTTTCATGTCAGATTGACTTCTCAAAGGTCATTTTTAAGACTTAATCATTTGTGTCAGAAGGACTATTGTTTCATTATAGTCACTCAAAAACATAAAAGTCTCGATTTATTTTCTTATTTTTACTGAGCGTAGGGACTCAGCTAATATGTCTTTTATTTACCAACCTGAAAGATCTGAGTTATTTTGCTCACCTGGCTATAATACTGGAGTGCCCAACTTGAAGAGGAATTTTAAAAAATCACTTCCAAACCCAAATAAACACAAGCATCTAACTTTTTAAAAATCTTCAGAGTTACAGATGCATGCATTGCTCCATTGTAATTAAAATGACTATACGGGTAGTCCTCAACTTACAACAGTTCTTTTAGTGACCATTCGAAGTTACAACAGCACTGAAAAAGTGACTTATGACCATTTTTCACACTTACAATTGTTGCAGCCACCCCATGTTCATATTGATCAAAATTCAGACACTTGGCAACTGACTCTTATTTATGATGGTTGCCAAGTCCCAAGGTCGTTTGATCACTTTTTGCAACCTTCCGACAAGCAAAGTCAATGGAGAAGCCAGATTCACTTAACAACCATGTTACTAACTTTAGAAATTCAGTGATTCACTTAACAACATGAAAGGCCATAACATGACGGAAAACTCACTTAACAATTGTCTTGCTTACCAACAACTGTCTTTCTCATCAATTGTGGTCATAAGACAAAGAGTACTCTTATATTAAAGATCATAACAACATATAAGCATCATGTATGAAGCAGTAATAGACTAAAACTGCAAACGGGATTAATGACACTGCCAAACAGATCAATTTATATGCACAAACATTTATACTAATGTATAGAATGGTCAGGAACCTTTCTGAAAATTCATTAGCACATAAGAGAAGATTGCCATCAGTATATTTCACTATTCTTCTCCTAGGTAACTGGACTTTTCTCTCTCCCCACTTCAACTTTGACAATAAACCTTTTAGACAAAAATTCAGTAAGCGATCTGTTATTTTTCTCTTTTAATTTGTATCACTTCTGATCACTTATCTGTTTTCTCTGTACAGTTTCTAATACACATTTAGCTCTTCAAATGCTAAACGCTTATTGCAGCAGCAGCCATGTTCTCTATACAGATTATCCTCAAGTTACAAATGTAATAGAGTCTGCCAATTACATTCTTAACCTGAGAATTCATTAATTGGATCGTATTCATTTGACGTGTACCTCCCCTGCTTTTCCCCAACACATTCGTTAATCAAATGCACAGGTTATTAAGTGCACTTGAGGTGTCTCAGGTGGGGAAGACCGGGGGGGGGGGGCAGTGCTGGAACAGGCCACCTGCTTCAGACTACTCAAGGCCTCCCCTAACCCACTGAGGTACCTCATGCTCCCCTGGTGTCCCCACAATTACTTCCCCCATTTATCCTGCCCTGCTGGCTCTCAACGGGCCTTTTGCAAAAGCTTTTGTTGCAGAGAATGGAGGCCTTAAGTAGCATGAGATTGTGACCCCAAAGTGCTTCAGTCCTCTTTGCAAAAGTTTTTGGAGCAGAGGATGGAGAGCTGAAGAAGTGCGATCTCACACCTCTGCAGGCCTCCATTTTTCCCAGCAATGTCTTTTGGTGCAGAGACTGGCAACCTTTAGAGATGCAATGCCGTGCTTCTTCGGATTCAACATGGCTGCCCAGTGCTCCAAAAGCAGATCAGATGTCCTGCGTAGGCAGCTTTGGTAAGTCAGCCAAGCTGAGCAGGGCACGCTTGTTCCACTCTGCCTCTGGTCTTACTGCTCCAGGAGCAGGCAAAGAAACTGTGGTAGAGAGGCTAAAGAGGAAACAGCTCGCTTGATCATGCAGAACTTTGCAAGTTAAATGAATCTCCACAGGTCCAGTGCCTGTTAGGTCCTTGTGGAGGTGGAGGGATAGGCAGAGGGAATATGTTGCAATGTCTCTGTGGTCAGTCATAAGGGTGAATGACTGTTGCTGTGCTGCAACATTCATAACTTTGAGACTGCATCATTAGTACTTTTGAAGGTGATGTAACTTTAAACAATTGCTAAGTGAACTGTCGTAACTCAAGGATTACAAAAATGTTGTGTATAGTAAGAAAAGGAAATTTATATGAAATTATATGAATTTCTATTTCACCTCCCTATGAAAGAAGATAAAAAATATCAAAAAATGTAAAACTTTAAAAATATGTTCAAAATAATTGGTTCTTCCTTCAGCTGCAGAGATGGTGACAAATCCTAACTGGTAGGGTACTGTATGCCAGCCATCACATCTTGTAGCAATCATATCCGGCCAGTTTTCTTTTGGTTCTATTGTTACATCCAGTTTCTTCAGGATAACTCTGAGAATATAAGTTTAAAATTTAAAAAATAAGCTTTCAAATCTCTTAGTATGTACTTGCAAATGGAAGGATCAGCAATATTTAAATATGAAAGAATCTCTTTGTCAAGGTTCCGACTAATGAACCCAAACCAGTTAGCACTCTCGAAGATCTGCTTTGTTTTCTCGAAGATCTGCTTTACTGAGTACATCATTTCAGCACAGATGATCCTAAAACCAGCTCTAGTTATTTCCTGCGGTTTCAGCAGAGTTAAACATTAGAGACCCCCCCCTCCCTTAGTGTCACAGGTCACATTGTCCAACAGGTGTCCTTGTGCCTCCTTGATGGCCAGTCTCAGTCTCTGGCCAGCACCTATTGGGAGCAACCTTGGTTACCATCAGATAGTAGTTTGTTTTGACTCTATCGCATTCCACTCCTGTCCTCCCTCCCTGAGCTGAGAAACGGAAGATGGCTGCCAGGGCTCAATCCGTTTCAGAACTGACACTTTTCTTTAACAAACCAAGACTCCAATTCCATTATACAGTTATTATACATTATACTCTTATGAAAAAGCACCATTTATGAAGTATTTTGCATCACTCAATTCTATCATGTGAAATAAATTAATTACTTTTTGCAGATTGAGACAGAACAGTGGTATATTTGATGCTCTGTGACCTCAGAACTGATGGTAAGTGACATGTAAATATCTTTTGGTTCTAACTCTTATCATCAGATGCATTAGCATCCTCCGTGCAGTAGTTGAAACTGACCTAGATCTTACATAGATCTTACTTAGCTAGATCTTACATAGAAATAGTAATTTGTACCATAGTTATCCTTTGCCCAGATAAAGGCTTTGAAATCATCTGAAAACCTCAGTTACAAAATACATAGAAGCAAGTATATTAGCTAGGGGATTATGAGCATCTGCAATTTTACATTATCCTCATTTAATCCCAGATCATTTATGGTCCCAAACTGAGTTATTGTATAACTTGGAACCACAACTATGCAAAGGAATGCCTTTTCCTACATATTTAACTGCTTCTGGTTCTGTCCCATGTTGCATATGAAAAGGAGATGTCCTGGAGTGGCCTTTCGGGAGTATATTTCCCAGTCAGAGATGCCTGCTTATTATCTTTCTAGCATTAAGAAAGATGTTTATTTTCCAGATCTTTTAGTGTATTGCCCTAATATTTAATTCTGTGCTAACAGTCCTTTATGCAATATATTTCTATTGTCTTTACTTGTAATTTTAATCACTTTCAGAAAAAAAATTATATTTTCAAATTTGGCAAGGCTCCCTGAGAAACCTGTTTAGAAAATCAGCTTACAAACATTTAAATACCTCAACCAAATTCTGATCAACATTCATAAGTGCACCTACAACCCAGGCAAGCTGCAAATTTAGACACTTTTAAAATTGTGTTGATTACAAAGAAACAATTGGCCCTAGCTGAATTGCATTCTTAATATTTATACATGGCTCCAACTCCAATGTGCTTACATTCAACATTGGATGCAAAAGAGAAACACTGGATCTATAGAAGCAGCTATATTTCTAAACTATCCAAGAATATGAAGAAAACATGCAACATTTTTAAAACAAAAATATTAACTAAGAACTAATTAAGTCTTTAGGATTCAAGAAATAATAGAATTAATTCTTATTTCTCTGGATACTGCCCCAGAGCTTTCATCCAACTTATTTAATCTTTCTGTCAAGAAATTTTTGACAGCCATTTTTTCATCATCATGTTTGCAATGTTTCTTCTGCCTAAAATTAGATTCATTGTCAAGTATTTCCAAAGCTGAGGTCAAACTGGAGCACAATGGAATCTAATGTATTTTGGATTACAATTACCATCAAATGCAATCCAATGGGTCTATATTAATGAGCAGTTTATTTTATATTAGATTCTGTTTAAATACTGCAAGTTTTATATAAAAGAAGAATGGAACCATGCCAGGGTGCAAGTCAACCAGTATAACAACTGGTTTGGTGAACGCGCGATATAAAGCACTGACTAGAGTCCAAGCAGGCAGGTGGCTCAATAGCTGATTATCAGAGAGAAGAGTTTCCCTCGGAGCTACCGGTATGCCCAAACCGGTAAAATCCCACCCATGGAACCACAGCAGAAACCAAACTAAATGCCATCTAGGATAATTATCATCATTTCAGAACATTGATACTGTAACTCTAAATAATTGCAACTAAAAAAACAGATATTAGCTTGCTTCATACATTGTTCCGTTCATATTCCAAAAAGAGATACGTCCCTGTTTTGACCTGTGAAATTGACCATAACGAGCTGGGCAATAAAGAGTTTTATCCAGCATTTTAAAAAGGCAGAGATTGTTTTACATACATCACTAATCGCACCAGTATATACAAATATAAACTAAATTCTAAGTAATGGTCGTCCTAGATAACGTGAGAAGGGTGACGCAGCACCACATTTCAAATCATCTGCTGCAATATTGGACTACAGGTGTCAGCGTTCCAAGTAACAACCTCCAGAAAAAAAGACTTCGAGGTTAGTCTTTCCTCAAAGTTCCATTTTATTAGAGATGTCATATTGGCACATATGGGAAAACAAGAATCTGAGAGTTCCAGGTTTTCCCCACCCAAAAGAAAGTCAAAAATCTATCCCCTGCACCCACAAGTCCATCACATGGTCCAATCATGTTTTTGTCCCAACTGGCTACCCCAGTCACTCCCCTCCAGGTGCAGGGTAATCGTCCTTGACTCCCAGAGAAAGGAATGTTGTTGTGGCTAATCTTCCACCGCTCCTTCCAATACCCCTCCCACTTTCCCAGGCACTAAATGTAGCAGCCTCAAAGCTCCAAAGCAAAAGATGGCTTCCAAGGCTGACGACAGATATATTTTAAATATAATACAAGCAAATTACTAAACTGAAATGTACAGATTAATGGAGAAATAGGATAAAACAGCAGTAAATACATAACTGAAATTGAAAACAAAATCATCCAATCGTGCCAATTTCGTGTTCATTCTTCAAGAATGCATTGATAACTTAAGTACCATTTTTTTCTTGAATTTTTTTTTAGAAACATTTAACTTTACAAGGTATTTTCCTCTATTCCTACAAAACCAGCTTGTACTGACAGATAGCAGTACCACTACCCTATGCTAGGTCCATAGATCCTTAGGGTATCCACAGAGATACAATATTCATACTAAGTAATTAGGTTGCCTGGTCTTTGGGAGATCAATACTGAGATAATCATAGATTCTGCCCTGATCCTATGAAGATTTCCTCAGCACAACAATTCAAAAATGGGGATTGCCTTTTAGTGTTTGTAGACTATGTTAAGTTTGGAACATGAGGGGTCAGGTTGAGGGAGGGGATGATTGGAATTTTCCTGGAAGATGCTGATTAATTGGTTGCTGTGAATGGTGTTGTTACTACTTTGATTGAACAGCCTCATCTGTTTGCTGTGTGTGGCCTGAATCAGGTATCTGGCTAGGTTGTAGAATATATCCAGTTCTATTGATCGATTGATAACTCATTTATTTGAGTGCCAGGCTTCCAGGAATTCTTTGACTTTTCTGTTGTTTGTGTGATCTATTATTTTTTTGTGTTTTTATACTAAATTATGTGACCTGCATTGATGGCATGGGTGGGTCTTAAGAATTTATTATTTTAGTACTTTATTGCAGTTATGTGCTACTTTATTTTTAAAAATATAGCCATCCAGCTCCCTGTTTTTCCCTGGTACTTAGCCAATTGCAATCCCAGTTGTTAATTCTGGAAATAGTGTAAGCTCTGTCTTGGTGAGGCATGCAGTCTTTTGGGCTACATCTGATTGGAAAAAATCCGTAAGATATTACATATGGGTAATAGATACATATATTACATAAATATGTAATATACAGTAGTTATCTCTCCCACTGCCCATTTGTAAGTAATCTACATTCCATTACCCATTTTAAAATAAATATTGTATTATTTATATCCTGCCTTTCATTCAGAGCAAAACATATGAATTGCTTCCTCCTCCTATTTTTCTCACGACAATATTTGTAGTAGGCTGGGCTGAGCTAGGAGAAAGTGACTAGTCCGTAGTCATCCAATGATTTTTTTTTGGGGGGGGGGGTTCAAATTTAATTCCACTCCATTAACAATTTGAGTATTTCTATTTGTATTAAATTATCCATACTTAGCTAATTATTTCATTCTAAACACTATACCAGTATAATGTAGTGGTTAAGGTACTGGGCTAATTCAATGGAAACTCAGGTTAAACTCTGTCCCTAACCACCAAAGCTCACCAGATTTCTTTTCACCCTGTTTATTAGACAGGGTTGTTGGATTTAAAATGGGAGGAGCATGTGTATTTTGTACTTCTGGAGGAAATGGGAATAAATAATACATGATTTTATTTCAGCTGTAATTTTGTATTAAGCACAGATTACAATGAATGGCCAGGAGCCAACTATATGTTTTTCTCTCCTATGTCTAATATACAATTGTAAGATCCACCCTTTGTAAAATGATTCTAAGAGGCATATTTTAACAGTCGGATATAGAAGTGAGCTTAGTTTTGATTTTTTTTCCATAACATAGGAAAAGCAAGTGATCAACTATTATTAGAAATTGAGGATTTTGTAAGAAAGATTTAAGGCATTTTAAAAAATATATTTTTGATGGTGTTCTGCTATGTAAATAGTATGAGGGTCAGTTTCATTTTATCCTATAGGGAAAGTACACAAAACATGAATAGATGCGTACAGTTAGTAAGAGTCAGCTTTTAAAAAACGCAAGAATATAAGCAGTGCCATGCTAGATCAGACAGACGGCTCATCTACTCTACCCGTCTCTTCTCATGGTGGGCCGGCCAACTGCACAAGGAAGCCTATTAGTCTCCCAGCAAATGGCTTTCAGAGCAGTTAGGCTGCCATGAATAATTCTGTATACTTCAGTCATGTCTCTGCTCATTCTTCTCTTTTCTAAAATAAAAGGGCCCGAATATTGCAACTCCTCCCCATGGAATTTTAATAATTTTATTAAAAATTAAGATTGCCACAATAAAAAGTATTACAAAAGGAACTAATAAAAAGTACAGAAAAATAGAAACAGAAATAAAAGAATAAAAGAATAAAGTAAAGAAAAAGAAAAGCAGTTATGAAGCAATTTCCCAAAGCGATTAGAAAAGGAAGCCAGTGTCCTTTGGAAAATGCCCACCATAATTTGAGCAAAAAGATGGCTATTCCCTCAGCTCCCAGAGCATTTAACCCACCAGAAACTGCTGTCTCGCAGTCTCCTCATAAGCAGCAACTCTCTGGAGCACTTTTGTTCAAGTCCTCTCCTTGTCCAGAGAGGAATTACAAAGAGTCTGTCTTCTCGCTGGCTCTTCATTCTAATACAATCATCGGCTTTGGTTATCACAGAACCATCTTCAGATTCTCATTTCTTCCCTGGAAGTCCAGGAAACTGTTCCAGCCCATTGATAATCTTAATTGCCCTTCTCTGAATCTTATAATGCGCTACTATATCCTTTTTTTTTTTTTAAGGTCAGGACTGTACACCAGATTCCAGATACAGTTTATTATTGATTTCTATAAGGGAGTTATGATATTGTATCTTTATTTTTAATACTGTTTCTTACTATTTATAATACATCGCTACCCTTTTTTTAGTGGATGCATACTTTCGCAAATCAGAATAATTTGTTTTATTATTTTTAAATAGTAATTTTACAGAATCAATGTAAGTAGATTACAAATACAAATAAGTATTTGAAAGATAGTAAGTAAAAAGTACAATTTGTTTTAAAAAAATTCTGTCCAGAGTCACATTGTGTAAGATTGACAGCCATATAAATGTGATTAATAAATAAACAGGAAAGGATATGTTCCACAATAGGTTAAAAATATCCACCATGCATTCCAGTGAATGGAATAGGCATTAAGCATCTGGGTTAAAATAAGTAGAGGACAGATTTTTTTTTAAAAAAAGCTGTTGTTGGTATGTTGCCCAATGAAATAAAATGTATAGCTCATGCTTTCCTAAAGCAAATTGCGGTTCTTTCAGATAGGCATGAAACAGTACTGATGGGGGACTTTAATTGCCCTGACATCTGTTGAAAACACACTGCCAAGGATGATTTTTCCTATGAATTATTGCCCTGAATTGCTGACAATTTTCTCCTTCATGGGTGGAGAAAGATCAGCTATTCCTGACTCTTTCTAACCTGAAACTAATCCATAGGCAAAACTACTTTTGGGGAAGTGGGAATAGCAGAAACACTGGGCTGAGGGATGGGGAGGAAGAAAAGACCATGTAACATTGGAGTTCTTACATTAAGATTTTAATACAAAAAGCAATGTAGTTAACACAATATAATCAAACACATATCTTGGACTTCAAAGAAAGAGAATTTTAGCAAATTCAGAATAAAGAGTTCATGGAAGGGGAAGAGAGAGTTCAAAGTGAAAGAGTTTCTTAAAAAAACAAAAGGCACAATTGACAACAGTGAAAAAATAAGAGAAATTGTCAATGGGACTGCAAAAACCTTATGCAAAGACAACAAAAAGAGACATACTATAAGGAGATAGAAAGAGGGACAGTGACCCACAAGTTACCCTACAATTCTGGGATACAATTCAAGGTATCCCAGAATTGTGGGGTAACTCGGAAAACGAAGAATGAAAAGGGCTGGTTTAAATAAAAGGATGACCATCAATATATCAGCTGCTTAATGATGACAGCAAATGCTAACAGGTAATAAAGAAAATGTACAAGTATATTCAATTCTTATTTTGGTAGAGATATAAAATAAGAATACCTAACCTAGTAAAAAGATTTATGAAAAAGATTTCAGAATAGCAGCTAATGTCAAAACAAGTATGAATCACAAGTGTGATGCTGAAAAAAAAGAAAAAACTTTATTTTATTTTATTTTTTTTAAGAATTTTTTTATTGTTTTAAAACATAAACAAAAACAATATTTAAAAATAAAACAATACATAAATCACCCAGTGCTGTA
>JAOYMU010000098.1:73798368-73808744 GCA_025802295.1 Psammodynastes pulverulentus
AAATGTTTTGTATGCTCTAGTTAGTAGTTCAATATTACCAGAGAAGAAGCTACGCAGGATTAAGTTTACAACTCTTATTTCCTTTTTGGTAATGTTGTTACAGTGGGCTCTGGCACTTAAATCATTAGAGATAAGTACTCCAAGGTCCTTTACAGAGTGAGGGTCATCTGCTAGATTTTGACCATTCAGCTTGTATTTTATGTTCTGATTATTATTTTTTTTGCCAATATGTAGGACAGAGCATTTGTTTGTTGAGATTTGAAATTGCCACTTGTTTGACCATTCTGTTAAGTAGTCAAGGTCTTTATGAAGGGTAGCAGTGTTATTGGTGGTGTTGAATAATGTTACATCATCTGCAAAGAGAACACAGTTGCTTTTAATATGATCGCAAAGGTCATTTATGTAAAGTATCAAGAGTGTTGGTCCTAAAACACTATCTGTGTTTACTGGTACAGGATTTGATAGGGCACTTCCTATTTTGACCACTTGTTGCCTGTTTGACAGGAGCACAGCTATCCAATTTGTTTCAATGAGCCTAATTTAAATCTAATGACATCTGGATACAACCCAGTTTATACTAGTAAATACATCAAGAAATTGTCATCTTTTACTTAACAGAAAACAAATTGCACTTCTCGGGTTCAAAAAGGCAGTTTTCATGCAGGCTCAGAAATCTGTAGGGTTCAGGAACTGTGAGGAACTGTTAGAAAGGAACACTTCCCCCCTTGAGTCAGTTTTGAGAATGGAGTTGTTGTTTGTTCTTATTCCTGATCAATGAATGAAAAGGCATTTAAACAATTAAGAATAACTTGGAGTTCCCAAGGTCTCCAGGCCCAGAAACAACATCAAAACAACATTCATCTTTCATTTGGATTGCTGTTTTCAAAACATATAATTAAGCTTCACAAATTGGAAAGACTGCATAAGAATGGAAAAAGAGTGGGTGAGGGGAAATGGGCAGTTATGAATATAGAACATTAGGAATCAAAACAAAAATTGGATGTGCATGTGTTCAGCTCAACTCATAAGCCATCTAGAACTTTCTAACTGATATCGATGCTTTCAATTTTCTCCTTCCAGATTTTGAAAAATTATGGAATAACAATTTGAACAGGACTTTTTCAAATTCTATTGCTGTTCCCTGGATCTGAATAGAAATGTTAGCACATGGGTATTGCTTCCTGGATACCACATTTCCTTTAATTGTTATTTTTAAAAGAAAGACGTAGAAGTAGTCACCTTTCTATAAAGCAATCCTGCTGAATTTGGTAAGTCACTTTCATTTTATGGCAGATACATTTCAGCTATAAGAAAGAAAATGATTGCACATTTGGAGCCATGGGAAGGGGAGACTTGATGACAGGACAGTGCCATTAGGATGAAAACTGTCTAGTTGAAAAAGATCACCACATTCAGTATATGAAACTCATGTATTTCTGTAATTAAGAGTCAAACTAGACATGTGAACCATTGACATTATTGCTCTTTAACTCATAGGACATAAAGGTTGTGCATTAATTTACCTCAGGATTGAGCTTGAGGAAATCTAGCTACAGATCTATAGTCAACATGTTTTGGCTCATCTCCTGGGATCATTGAGGCCTAGGTCAAGTCCCAACAGGCTCGGCCTTTAGCCAAACCTGCCTCACAGGGCTGCTAAGGAAAAACAAAACAGGAAGAAAGTGTGCTATGAGTTGGGTTAAGAAACGCTCTTAATCTGAAGAAAAAATAAGCTGCTTTGAGTTTAACATTTCCCACTCTCTAAGGATATTTTGTTGTTTTCACCCTTCAATTTGCCTTCCTTCCTTTCTCTGTGAGATAATTTTACTTCCATAGTCAAAAAGCCTAATGTTACAAAGAGCACCCCATGATTTCAGAACTGAAAAACCAAAATGAGCTGAGGGAAAAAGAAAAGCCAAAATGTTGTTTATATTTAAATGCTGGTGACACAGAGAAAGGAAACCACACTGTAATTTAACAATTTGAAATCTGTCACTTTAGAAAGGAGCCAGAATAATTTCCTGCCCAGTTTTAGAAAGGAAGCTGTCATACAGCACATCCATCACTGTTGTTCGAGAAGCAAGTGGTACCTCTGATCTGGCATGCCTGGATGAATTTGCACTTGCCAGTTTTCAATGGGTAGCTGGAGAGTTCCAATAATAACAACCAAAGCCTGCTTAAGAAGCCATGTTATCTTGCTGCGTTTGTGCATCATGCATAACCACACCATGTGATGTGTTTGTTACTTTGAATAAAAAGAGGCTCAAGGAATTCAGCCATATTTTGGACATCAGGTGGAACAGGATTGTTTTCTGAAATGAACAACAAAGGAAGCAAGCAGTAAAATGAAACAAAGTACTCATCAGTCTAATGTGAAAGATGCAAATAAAGACAGCCAAAATGTATGAAAAGCCATAGACTAAGGCCCTCAGTTTAATTTAATGATCAGGGTGTAAATGGTATAGGGTTTCCTACCTGAGCAGTGGGTTTGACTAAAAGACCTCCAAGATCCCTCCCAATTCTGTTATTCTGTTATTAAATTTCAAAAAAATGCATATATTTGGCAACAGTTTTCTGCTAGTCAATTGCATGGTCAGAGAAATGAGGCCATTACAAAGACAATTGGTCAGAGAAATGAGGCCATTACAAAGATAGATTGGACATTGGGTAGCTCCCGTTTGCTTAATTCTCACCCACTATGGTGATGTCAGGAACTAGTATGGTACATGGTTAAAGCACTAGGCTAGAAACTGGGTGACTATGAGTTGTTGATCTGCTTGGCTAGTTGACTGACCTTGGGTCAGTCATCATTTCTCAGCTCTAGGAAAGAGGCAATAGAAAACCATTTCTGCAGTCTTGCCAAGAGAACTGCAAAGATCTATCCCAGGCTGTTTCCAGGAGTCAAGACTCATTCGTGGGAACCACCCAAAAAATTAAATAAAAATGGTGATGTCACCCCAATCACGAAGGGAATGAGGGCTTTGACAGGAACATAAGTCTGCCTTCGCCTGCTTCATTTCATGCCACATGAGCTATAAAATTTTTGTTCAGTCTCCTGGTCCTCCTCCATTTCTGCTAATTAGATTTTTGGCAGGAAGAGTTTGGAATAGTATCAGTGAAGACATTTTACATCAGGGGAAAAAAATCAACCATGAGTTACTCCTGGAATCTATTTTAATCTACTGTGGAATTTGGGGGGAAGCACTATGTCTTGTGCAGCTGCATTGGGGGATTTTGAGAAGGGATGATTCACCTCTTTAATCCTTTCCTGGCACAACCTTCCCTAATCTGATTGACCAAGAGGACCCTGTGTATGCAGGACACTGGGTCTAATCCTATCCTAATATGTGGCTCTGAAACATCAGGAAGAATGTTACTACTTGACCAGATCCTTTTCTGGTTTGTGCTTTGCAGGAAGTTTGAAGAACAAGGAAAGCAACAGGGAAGTAAAGCTTTTCTTGTTCAATTTGTTTTTGCTTGCAAAGGGGCAGAGTCCAAGAAAGTACCACAATACTCCAAGGGTTGAGGGCAGAAAGAAAGTTTGCCATTTGACTGAGTATTTCCTTGAAGCACTCTTATACCCTCCTAATTCGTGAACTTTTTGTTCATAAAAGAGAAGAGTCACGGAAAGCATGTGGCATTGCTCCTACAGCTACTGAACATATGTGCATTTTGTTCCTGCCTGCATCGCAGGAGTGCTTCACATGGATTTTTACCATTCAGTCCTTCATCATGGATGGAAGGTGTTTTTGAGTTTCTATGGAAATTTAAAGGAATTATTAATGCTGCGAATGGTAGCATTAGCCCGTCAAGGTAGTCCATACAAGGAGCACAACCAGGAGCATCAGCAATATGTTTATTGTAAGGTTAGTTTAAACCGAATCTGGTAAGCCAGAAAGTATGTCTTTCCCCCTCCCTTCATTGTCTCTGCAAAACTAGGGAGGGTCCCTTCTGAAATGCTCTCCATGCTTTTTCTTCCACCTGTGGACTGAATTGCCTCTTATCCGATCATTGCTCAGTGTGTGGATCTTCCTCCTGGAACCCAGGGTGATTCCCATATACCATCACAGATGGGGATGAAAATATCCAAGTGAGAAGTCCAAGGAACTCTTCTCCACCCCACCCCCAAAAAATACCTTAACTGTGGAGAGACCATCTAAAAATATTCAGGAGCTTAACAGGGATTTTGCCACCATTGCCATTCTCCCAAGTTTTCTGCCAGCTCTCGTTTGTAAACTTTGGATTTGTTTTATCTCCAATTCCCACTCCAGCAGATTCACTATACCTAATAAATCTGTGATTGGCCTGCCTGTTCACCATAGCTCTCACTCCCTGTCCAAAGCATCTAAATGAATAATAAAATAGATTCTCTCCCGCCTTAGAATGGTGCAATCACTGTAATTGAACAGGAGAGCTTTAATTCTCACATGGCATATTCTAAAATTGAACATGAGGGAAGGGTGAACCAGATGAAGCCAGTATGCACCCTTCTATTTTCCACCAGGTGAAGCAATAGCAGATAAGAGAATGAGAACAAAGAGGAAAAAACAGGAGAGTTTGCTGGATTTCCATCTATTACAAAAACCAGGTGGCAAGGATCAAAAAAGTAGCAGGTCTTATTGAGCTCATCAGAATGGTGAATAACATGGCCAATTGGTACTGGGAACACTCCAGCCCTATCAGACTAAGATTTGCTAAGGAGGTAGGTACATACATTCTCTCTGATGAACACTGAAGAGAGGTCAGCATCCTGATGGCAGGATTTACAGTTTTCATAGTTTTATTTCTCTTAATGATAAAACTGCTTCCATATTCTATGCTGGATTTAATCTGTTGGCAGAATCAATATTGTTCCACTGTAAATTCTCACACAGACTTTCTGCAAGGCTTTGTGTGTGTCTCTCTCTTTCTTTAAAGTAAGTGACTGGGAATATTAAATGCCCAATGTGAAAGTGAACCTATGATTTCACCAGAGATAATGTTTGGACAGGTCTGAAGCAAACTTTACTAAATTTGAAGTGTTCCAGGAGGTGGCCCAGCACTACATACATAATAAATTCCATGAATTGGAGATGTATTGTGTTTATTTTATAGATAATAGAATGTTCAGATAATAAATAGCAGAATTTCAAACTTGGTAACAATCTGATATACGAATAACCATATATGCATACATAATACATATACCAAGTGGATTAGGTTAAATAATAATATTCAAGCTTTCTCTATCTACTTTTTTAATGAACATATTTATAGTTGCTTGAATATTGCAGTTTTGCAGCATCCATTAGCCATTAGAACGTAACATTGATAAAGAACATTGATGAATAATACAACCTCTGCATTTGGGAGGAACTACCAGCTTTTTGCTGATATTTATCATAAGCAGGTAATCAGGTTAGATACCAACATATTGCCAGTTAATCACATTTGGCAAATCTAAAACATGGAACTTCTGGAACTCTGACTATATACATTATACATTTGGGTGAAATAAAGATCAATTTATTTGAGAAAATGTTTATCTAAAAAAGGTAAGACATTATTCTAGACATCAAACCCTCAAAGATTCAATGAAGAACAAAATTATGGCAAACTTATTCCTGAAGATGTTAAGTTCTATATAGCCCATCCTTAGATAGATTCAACAATTTGACAGAATTAGTCCTAGAAATTTAGAGATATTGAGAAGGATAAATACAAAAGCCCATTTTTTCTATGTCCAGAATATTGAAACTCCTCCTATTTGGATTTCATCCAATCTTTCCTTCAGCAAAATTGCTTTTCATTGGTACTTGCTTCCTTTTCTGCCTTTTTTTACAGCCCACCATTTTGGCAAGGACCCAGAATCCTTGAACATATAGCACATTTAAAAGCTGCTGCAAAAAGAGATGTGGAAGTCCCTTCCTAGCAGGTGGTGCTACTACCTGTTCGGTGATAGTGCGCATGCACGGCCCTACCGCCAATCAGCTGAGAAGAGAAAGAAGAGTGTAGGAACAACCCTCCAACCCTCCCATCCACTTTTTTCTTCTTTTATCCAGCTGAGCGTTGGAGAGTTTTTTTGCTACCAGTTCGGCCGAACTAGTAGCTTTGTTTTTGATACCAGTTCAGCTGAACCTGTAGCTTTTTTTGATACCGATTCGCCTGAACCGGGCCAAACCGATAGCATACCATCCCTGCTTCCTAGCATTCCAATTCCTGAGTTTTTTAAATGAGTCTGGAAACTGTAATGTACATAAGCATTCGAGGGTGTTATATCCTAGACCTTAGGATATCTAAGTCTATCAGAAACACTGAATGGGATTTGGAAAAGTCTCCCACTTCCAAAGAAAACTGATCCAATGGGTCCACAATTAAATGTTAAATGTTTCATGTGTTTCTCTTTACATGTTATTTGGAAGCATTCTGTGTTTGTCTAGAAAATAAATATACTTCGTTTTTCCAATTTTAACATACAGCTACTGAAAAAGAAAACTCTGAATTTAAAATTATCCTTCCCCTTTAAAAAAAAAAAAAAGGAAAACTACACAGAAAAAGCACTCTTATCTGCCTCCTTTGCTATATTTTTTCTCAATCTAAAATTACTTTTCCATTTGAGAAGTAAACTGGAGGAAAAAATATTTTTATGGAAATAGTCATTGTGTTATCTTTAATTGTCTGCTGTGTCGTGTACAACATTGTTTTTTTTAAAGTTGTTATTGTCCAAACAGATGATATTAGCATACATTCTTGCATGCATGTTAACACTGCAATTTTTCATCCTCCTTAGGGCTGTTATAACCCTATTTGTGACATATTGTCTATGTTTGTAAAGCCTGATGAGAAATGACGTCTCAACAGATTTACTTAAAAGTTTAACTTGATAAGATAGATTCAAGTCTGTTGATACATTACACATATTGAGTCTGTCATCTCTGGGTTAACAATAGCTGAAGGGTAATTAATCTATTCATGGTATCAACATACATTAATGTCTTAGGAGGGCCAGATGGAGAACCTAAGGTACGGTCTAAGTTAGAATTTCCAAACATTTACACTAGACCTAATCTTTGTCAACATTCATCAGAATCATTTCATTGCAAATTCATAGACAATCACTGCATTTGACTGAAATACATAAGTCAACCAGAGCGTACAGTTCAGATAGCATTTAAATTTGTGAAATAAATCACAAAGGTTAACATCAAAAAATGTAGGTTGCTGACCCTATCTAACCATCTTGCTATATTCAGTGCACCAACTGAGCTACAAGAGGGAGGTTTTGACTCAAATTTGCAACTCCAGAGCACAATTTCAGTACTGAAATACCCTAGCTTATCCTTGTTCATTGTTTTCCCCATTCTATTATTGCTAGATTTGATTCAGTTCAATCCTTCTCTTGACCAGAAGTACAATTTCCTTCTTTTACCTACCTCAAGTAATATTGTTCTTGAGCCAAATGTTTGCTTTATTTATATACTGCTAATCATGACAGTTTACCAGCAGACAAATCAAAATTGGATAACTTTGCAAAAATAAAGCCAGTAATCATAAATACCAGCTGGATATCAGGAACAGTCACATCTCAAATGTCCTATCAAAATTGATATTTTGTGGGCTTTTTGGAATGAACCTGAAGTGAGAGCTAACTGGCACTCTTGGAAGTGGGGAGACTGTTATATAAAATGGCTGCCACAATAAAATATTGTTGCTAAAACCCTCATTCATATCTCATGTATGAGTAACTCTTAACATCCCCATTGAGGACTAATGTTCAGGATGGGCTGGTTCCACAAGCAGTAAGAAAAACTTGGTTGTTTTTCCCCCTTTTTCTCCTCACTGTGGCATTTTATTACTACCTATTGTTTGTGATTATTTAATCTCTTATCAAGGGCAACAGAAACAAGCAATGAAATGGTATCTAATAATCTTTTTCTTACAAACATAATTCCCTTCCTACCATCCAGCAACCTCAAAATTTGCCTGAAAGTGGGCCAGCTTTTACAATGGGAAGGACTTCCTGACAAAATGAAATATATAAAGGAACTTTACAGTAAACCATGCCTAACTCCAGTATATGAAGTAGCTCATTCCAGTTGTATGAAAACCTATGATAAAAGAGCAAAATGATTGCTATTTTAAATCTTGTCCTTTAATTAAAAGTAAATTCAGATTGTCTATTACCACCTTTACAGTGGAAACAAATTTAACTTAAAAAAAGTTAGACAAGCGAATGGTCTACATTGCAGTGATGGTAAGGATGATTGTGATGACACTGTTACATATCTGAGAATCACAATATCTCCAAAACAAGTCTGGGAGATGTTTTTGAACTCAAGTAGTTCCTCTCTCTCTTCTCTGCATTTGTGCTTCTCAGTGTATGTTTCTCATGAGCTACCTCAATCAATGTGAATTTCCACAAAGGGAATGTTAAAAGTATGACAAGAATTTGTTTCCAGACAGATATGCTACAGATATAACCAGACATTGTACATTGTAACTCAATCTGATGCTGCCTCATATGATCGTAGATTCAAGATTTTAAAAAGGATGTGAGGTGATACAGCAAACCTCAGCAAGTATATTTTCCCTTGCTTTATATTAGTAGGCATCATTTGGCTTCTCATTTAATAATTAATGCTGATGTACCCCCAGTGACCTGTACAAGGTGTTGTTTTCTTAGAGCTGTTTGGTTTTTAATTTTATTAAAAAGAAAAGACAATACTCCGGAACTAATTCAGAAACCCTGTACAGAAGGAAAAATCTTATTAGATTATCTCTGGCCCAACAGTCAGGGACACAGAGACATAAAAGGGCTTACATGACACATTTTTATAATGACTTATTGCTTGGTTATCTGAAAAATAGTTCAGAGTTATAATTAGCCAGGCGTTTCACTGCTTTAAAAGGCAAAGATTCTTATCAGTCATACACCTGAACATTTGCATTTTAATGGGCCAAAGATGTATATCAGCAATAGCACTGACTAATGCTCTCTTATCTCTGGCAATAATGCAAAAATATAACAGAGGATGGTAACCTATCTGCTGTGCATCCAGTCGGATCAATAAAGGACAGGCGCTGGGCAAAACAAGGCAGACCTAAATGTCATTGTATCGACATGTTTACAAATAACATTACAATGCTTTGGCTGCAGGTTAAGGCCAAAACATATTGATGCTCTGAATCTGCAAAAGGTTTGGTTAATTATAGTAGATTATGTGTTCAATTTTTCTATGCAGAAGAAAGAAAGAAAGAAAGAAAGAAAGGAAGGAAGGAAGGAAGGAAGGAAGGAAGGAAGGAAGGAAGGAAGGAAGGAAAGAGGGAAAGAGGGAAAGAAAGAAAGAAAGAAGGAAAGAAGGAAGTTGTTTAAAAAATTAAATCTATTAGATTGAAATTCAGCATTGTCCAGATTTCATATTGTTTCATGAAGAATAAACAGTATAAAAGAAGTAAAGTACAAAGGGTGTATCTATTCACTAATCTATTGAGTATTTCATTGGGAGTTT
Organism: Psammodynastes pulverulentus; assembly: GCA_025802295.1. Taxonomy (NCBI): domain Eukaryota; kingdom Metazoa; phylum Chordata; class Lepidosauria; order Squamata; family Psammodynastidae; genus Psammodynastes; species Psammodynastes pulverulentus. Next base: position 73,807,857 of record JAOYMU010000098.1, read on the forward strand.
TCATTTAATAGAAGATTTAAAATCTAGTAGTAGCTGAGATCTCCATCATTCATTCCACAATGAACTTTAATCTGGCATGAAATTTGTCTTTATTCATATCTGACCTGGCTATTACACTGATACTGATTACCAGCCTTTGGAAAGTCATTTACCAAGCAATCCAAATCTTAAAAGAGTTTTGACATCAGAATCTCTGAGAAAGAACTTATTAGACCAACTTAGCAATGGGCTTAAATAATTCTCCAAATAGTGTTCCTGAAATGGCATTGGCCATATACAATCTATGACTAATCTTAGCACACCCTTCATTCATTTATGCCCCACCTACCCTCAGATCTTTTACAATTTTCCCATGGTTCACAGTGTTGGAGTTTCTGACATTAAGAAATTAAACCTCATCGGCCAGAAGGCCAGGCAAGAGGAGTGTTCTGACATTATATTTCTTCCCTTTCAAAATCAGAGTTCTCTCTCTACTCTCAGAGGATGAAATCCAATCTAGTCTTTGTTCCTTAAAATGTTGCTCTTCTGACCATAAGATTGCAGCATCAGATTTAAAAGTGCCCATTAATGGGTATTTAATCTAGTCACAGCCTATTAACTAAATTCTTGCTAATAAATCACAGGATCTGCCTTTCTGCAACTTAAATTTGTCACTATCCAAATATTTTGCTTAAACTGGAATGTTCTGTAGATCATTAAATATGTGTGTGTGTGTTTGTTTGTGTGTGTGTATGTATGCATGCATGTACGTATGTATATAGCAGGAAATAGTTCATATAAAATGTACCTAAACTGGCATATTCTTTTTTTAAAAAAATAATTTTTATTAAGTATTAACTTTAAAAACCAAACAATACAATCCTTATCGCGTGCATCAAACATGTTTTC
>JAOYMU010000098.1:73856740-73873174 GCA_025802295.1 Psammodynastes pulverulentus
CAACGGACTCGAACCGGCCGAAAAAACAGCTGGGAGGCGCGCGCATGTGCAGTGCAGGTAACTTTGGTGATGGCTCGCGTGCCGGCACAAATGGCTCTGTGTGCCACCTGTGGCACACGTGCCATAGGTTCGCCATCACTGCCCTAGAACAAAAGCTGGGTATGATTTCATTTTCCATATGTATAGTAAACAAACATTAAGTATATTTCATAAATATGACTAAGGTTTATGAAAATATAAATATGTTGCCCAACAGTTATGTGTTTAATAACTTTCTCTTTCCTTCACAAATTAAAACAGATTTCAACTAAGGCTTTTAAAAACCACATATCTTTAATTTAGAATGAAAGGCTATAAATAGCTGTCAGTGCTACTAGATTACAATGCGTCAGCTTCTTATTCACCCTCCTTCTATCAGCAACTACTATTTTTCTCTTGGACTGGGAGAGAAGCAAGAAACCAACACCAGAAGCCTCACTTTATCATGAGGAACCACATTTGGGGCTTATTGGTAACATTATCAGTACTCCAAAAGTCAATCTCCATGAACCATTCTAAAACTGGCTTGATTTTCTCCAATTTAGTATGATTTCTTTTACCAGATTAGTAGGAAGGCAAAGCTAGTTCAAAAGTACATGGCATTCTAAGGAAATGGTTCTATTATGGTTATTTTGGGGGGGGGGTGTAGAGTGACAAAAGTATGTCTTTGCAAACTCAACATTTTATAACAGCTGAAGTCATTTTTAAATAGTTCAATCCTCTGCATCTCTAATCAACAACGTCTAATTTTTTGATGCATTTTCCCTTCAAACCTACTTTCTTTTCACCTAACATCATTTGATTATTTTCAAGGTTGAGTCCCTGTTTATTGACTTCTAATGGAACAATAGTGTTCCATCTAGTTTTGGTGATCCAGTTCTGGTGACTTTGTGGACATATTCTTATGGTGAGCATATAGAAATTATTTTTACTGTCTTTTTCTTGGTTGTTTTAAACTATTCATTCTAGCCTTCAGTTTTGCAATTTCCTTGTGAGTTCTCATCCAAGTACTAACCAAGGCCAGATTGTCTTACTTTCTCAAGATCTGCTAAGGTCAGGTTAGGATCTTGTAGGACAGAAATTGGCGCTAAGAAGAAAAATATTCAACTAGTTCAAGTGAGTGAATTAAATTTATTTTATTTATGTCACCTTGATCTATATATGCATTTTTTCTCTTTAAATTCTTTTGATGAGTTCAAGGAAACAGTACAAACACCAAGCCTGATTTTATCTCTATAAGAAACCCATAGAGTAATAAAGATTTAAGAATATTATATTAAAAATATGGTATGATTTAAAGTCATATCTACTCTATTGTCTTATGTTTATAATAGACTTGTTGCTCTCTACCTTTCTATATAAGTTCATACATATATTAATATACCCATTTATCAAATATATAAATTCCTTGTCATCTTTGGGTCTATAACATTAATGCCAGGTTCTGGTGAACTGCTGCTCCCAATTAGAAATAAGATTTCTTTAATCAGAAGAAAATGAGACCCATCCTCCTGAACCCAATCAGAGTACCAAAAGCAAAGGAGCATTTATGCTATAAGCTTATAGTTCAGACAACAGTGGAATCTTACAAAGTGCTCTAAAGACCCCTTGTGAAAAAAATCATCTTTAAACCATAAGCTATAAAATATATCTGGACTGTACAATGAGTGGTTCAATTAAATAAATAAATAGAACAACAACAGTCATCAAATTAACATGAAATGTTTTCTTGAATGAATCAATACAGTTTTTCAAGAAGCACTGTATTGTGTGAGTAATCATTCTGGTATCTGAATATTCAAAACGCAGCATTATGCTGCAATGATCATTTAAAGCAAGGGTCTTCAAACTTGGCTAACATGACCAGAGGAGGAATTCTGGGAGTTGAAGTCCACAAGTCTTAAAGCTGTCAAGTTTGAAGACTCCTGATTTAAAGCAAACAAGTTTAAAGAACAACAGAGAGAACCAGGACATGCTGCCAAAGAATCTTTTGTTCTATAAACCTAGCCTATCTAATCAGTATCAAATTTGTCCTTGAAGAATAAACATGGCTCTTTCTATTTTACATTAAGCATTTTATTGTCTCCAAGTATTGAGACATTATCAGGGTTGTTTTGGTTTGGATTTCTTGGGAACAACTCCAGGAACAACTTCCTGAAGAAGGAAGAGACTTCTAACATTTTGTAGGATCAGAGTTCACTTACCATTGTATAGCGTTGAATATTGTCATAAACAGTTGAACATTTCAACAACATTCAAAACTACTATCTACAACAGTTCTCTAGCCCTCTCTCTTCTGGCCAAAACCAATTGTCCCCTTTGCTAGAATCATTTTAAAATGGCTGCCAGTCATTTGTTTCTTTAGCAATCACTTAAGTTGCATCGTACTTAGCAGTTGTGAGAAGATCTGTTTCTTGGCCATTTCAAAATGCAGAATAACTCTATGCAAATGTTTATGGGAAAATATGTGGGGAAGTATGTAAATCTTATCAAAAATTCCTTTCCAGTTCTATACAACCTTTCCAGCATATGATATTGCACAGATCTGAAGATGGAGATTTATGTCTATTAACCAAATTGCCCTACAAACCATCACTCCTCCAGATGGAGACTTAAGACTACTGGCCTAAATCAATGGGTGAGGCAGTTAGCTATGGGCAATCCCCTTAAGAAGATCTCTGATAACTCTGACATTCACCATTTTTATTGTAGACATTTTTTCCAGTTTTTCTATCTCGACATTGAAAATATCATAACATTGATTGAATTTATGTCATTTGCATGAAACCTGATCAGTACACATTTAGACAGGGTGGGCAGGAATCAGAGGTGGTATTCAGCAGGTTCTGACCAGTTCTGGAGAACCGGTAGAGAAAATTTTGAGTAGTTCAGAGAACCGGTGGTAACCTTCCCCCAGGAATGGGGAGGGAATGGAGATTTTGCAGTATCCTTCCCCTGCCACATCCACTAAGCCAGACCCACCAAGCCACGTCATGCCCACCAAGCCATGCCCACAGAACCAGTAATAAAAATTTTGAATCCCACCACTGGCAGGAATAGGTATGAAATGACAAAGCAACTTCTTTGTAAATTAAGGAAATCCATTTCAAGTTCCATGTGCTGTACCATACATGTATAGCTTCAATATTTCAGTAATAAAAAGTAATATTTTGATTATCAAAACAGATGTCCACCAGTTGTTTCCTGATAGACAGGTGCATCTTGGGAAGCATGTGACTGTATCCTACAATATAGCTGGTAAATTGACAGCCAAATTACTACTCTGCAATAATATTGTGGTCTTCTGGCTAATGTAACAATATCTAGTAGTAGCAATAGTAGTAGTAGTCAGATGACTTATTAACCTATCCAAGTAATTTGTGTTTTGCTTCACCTCCCAGGAACTGCATACATGATTAACCCCCTACCCTGCAACTTACATTCACATGTATTCCAGTGAAGTAATTTTGACTAATAAATGTCCCAAAGTAATTCAGTGAGGTTCATGGCTAAATGCCGATCGGAAGCACATACCGAGAGGATATTCACAGCCAAGCACCCCAGTCTAGTCCAATTCCACTTACATTATGCCACAAATGGAAAAATCTTTAAATAGGCACCAAGGTGATATTTGCTTCTTGAATATACATATACACATAGACATGCAGATACATCATATACAAACCTAAACTGAAACAATGCCAAGTAGCAACTGTCAGGGAAAGGCAAATTATTCATGTCATCACTTCAGTACATAATTATAAAAGCAATAAGTGTCCAATGCTTCTCTGTCAACATAATAATTAGCATGTCAAAAAGAAGGAAAGGAAGATGGTAACTTTCTCTTTTAAATTTTTGCACATATCCTTATGATTTAAAAAGCCAGTAAAGGAAAGGGAAAAAATATTTGGGGCAGATTGGGGATTTAAGGGTTTGGAAAGTGAAAGATGAACATATTTTATGACTTGGAAAAATGCATTAAGGACTTGAAAGAAACTGAAAATCAGTTCTCAGTTACGGTGGAGAAATAGTTGAGAATCTCACCCCTCTATGAAGTTTGTTCTTTTGATCAACTGTCTACTGCAAACATAAAGTGGCAATTTTAAGTAACAAAACATAGAAAGATATTAACTTTCAAGTCTAGCAATCACTGAATGTTGCATCTTTCCAGAAACCACCAAGTTTGCCCAGATGCTCTAATATTCCTACATTTTATCAGCTGTACTAGCAAAAAAAAACACTGAACACTTCAATAATCCTATGATATCAGAGTATGAGTTTTCACAGCAGCCTTGAAATTAATTGTCTGCAAAATGAATTCTGGATAATGCTGGGTGAGACAATGAATTTGGGCTGACCTTTGGCTAAGAATGCCTCCTGAGGGCAGATCTGAAATGCTACATGGCAACAGATGTCACCTCATTACATAATTTTTCTATCAATTGGAGTGGAACAGCCATTACTCACAACTATGTAGGATGATATTGATAATTTTTCTCCCTGCTTAATTTGCTGTATTTTTTGCACTATAAGATGCTCCAGACCATAATACACACAAAGCTTTGGGGGAGGAAAGCAAGAAAAAAAATCTGCTTCTGCCTCCCAATAATTTGCCTTCTTGCAGCAAACAGCAAACTGCCTGGTCAGCTTCAACATAACCTGATTTAGCACGAGCAGCTGATTGGCAGTTGGATCTGCCTCCGGAATACCACCGATCAGCTGTTCCAGGCTGCGGGGATCACCTCCACCATTGCCGCCGATTGCTGCCACCTATCACCACCTCTATGCACCCCATTTTTGGCCTTAGCATATCCCGTTTTTGGCCAGCTCCAGGCAGTAGGGATGCCTGTCGCCTATTGTCACTGCCTAGCACTGCCAATCATCACCTATTCCCACCAATTGCTGCCACCGTTCACCACCGTCAATCGTTGCCGTCGGTGGTGGCAGTGATTGGTAGTGACAGGTGGCAGCGGTGGCAATACCTGCCACCTGGAACAGGCTGAAAACAGGATGTGTGTAGGCTGAAAATGGGGTACCAAACAGGCCAAAAACAGCTGAAGAGTGGGGGCTGGCAGGTGGGCGAAGTTTGGCAATATTCGCTCTATAAGATGCACAAACATTTCCACCCACTTTTTGGGGGGGAATGTGTGTCCTATAGTGCGAAAAATAGGGTATAAGGATCTTTATCAATCTTTGTTATTGATTTAATAATTCTGGAGAAATATCTGTTACATAATACCAGGATGCTGATGTCCACGTTTATTTTGTGATTTAACTGTGTGGTTGGTTTCAGGCAAGGTAAAATGTTCTTTGTTAAAGTCTAATTTTCTTTTCATCTTCTTTAATTCTGTGGTCTATAAAGCCTCTATTCTGACTAATGAAAACCTCTACATGCTGACAATTTATTTTATTTCTTCAGTTCATATTTGGGGAACATATCCTTGTTAGAAACACCAGAAATTTGGTCCAGATTGTCCTTGTCCCAAACCTGATTCTTCTATCATATTTTTTGAGTATTTTTCTCATCCTGTTACACCTAGAATTTTAAGAAACCTTTTATTTTTAATTTTAATTGAGTTTTATGAAGAAGCTGCTTTGAGAACGAGGGTAAAATATGGAGGGCTATGTCATCCATTTTTCTCTTCCAAGAATGATTGCTAGTCAGGTCCAGTAACAGAGCAAGAGATAAATTTGGATTTAGGCTAAGATTATCCATCCCATTTTCAACCGATATTTTTTAACATACACATCTTTTTCAAGAAAATAATAATTATTTAAAAAAATAAAACAAAGTATAATTTACTTACAATACATGCAGACTAAAAATGCATTAAATATTTGATTTATAAAAATTTGAATGAAGAACTTATTTCATCAGGAACTAAAGTGAAAATCTTTTGTATATAAGACCACTATAACCAGAACCTGTACTAACTGATGAGCATGGTAGATTTTTTGTGATAGAAGTTAATTTGTTTGGACTAAGACTCTTATAACAAGGATTTATGCCCCAAATTAGATAAAGTACAGTTCTATAAAGAACTTATGATAAAGTAATGGGTTCTTCCTTGGCAATTTTGTATTTAATAGAGGTTGAAATGAAGTGATCACCTCACAACTGGGTAAAACTTCTTAAAAAATATTAAGATTACTCAGTAAATTACACTTTAGGGCTGGTTAATATATGGAGACTGAAAAGGAGCAATTCAAGACATAAATCCTTTTCAAGAATAGATATGATTTGGATTTCAAAGAATTTGGTCATTAAGGTTTATAAAGTAGTGACACTACCAAAGACTTTTGGATCATAATCCTACAAGTTTGGTTGTAAAAGGAAATGCAGTTCTTTTACATGTAGACTAAATAAAATGTTGCTACAAAAGGAAGCAATAGTGGAGAATTGTAAAAAGAAATAAAAATGTTTTTGAAAATAATTCTGATTTAAGAATGGAGAGAGAGAGAGAGAGAGATGATAGATACATCAACTAGTTATTTACTGTACATTAACAATAAAAAAGAAAGAAAATTAAAAATGAACTAAACAAACTTTGTGTTTGCAAACAATCCAGGGAAATGATTTGCATATAAATTAAGAAAAGAAAGTGATACAAAAACAGATAAATATCTATAGAAACAACTTTGGCCAAAGATTACAGAGGAACAGAAATAGATTATGAATGGATCTATAAGGAAAGTTTGGGAAGCTATAAAGAAAATTAAACAAAGAAAAGTGCCTGGACCTGACAGATTAAGTGGTTCTCATTATAAATGTTTTGAGAATAAACTTTTATAACCTTTACAAAATACGATGGATTCTATTTTACAGGGAAGAACATTGCCAGAAATTGGAAGGAGACCAACATAGCATTAATACTTAAAGAGGGGCAAGATTTGATTTTCGAAACTATTGGCCGATACCATTATTGAGTAACAAATACAAGTTATTTACAGTGATTTTTGCTGATGGGTTAAAAATAATTTTGAAGAAATTATTCATGAAGATAAATGTGGATTTTTAACTTAAAAGACAGTTAAAGGACAATTTTATAAATGTGATTGACATTTTGCAATATTTGAACCAACATATTGAAAAACAAGCCACATTGATTTTCTTAGAAGCAGAGAAAGCCTTTGACAATTTGAACTGGACTTTCTTGTTCAACATTTTGGAAGATATGAACTTTGGGGAAAACTGTATAAAATGTAAGTTCAATTTATACCACACAAAAAGCCCAAATAATTGTTAATGGACATTTAGCAAAGCCTTGTGAGATACGAAAAGAAACAAGACAAAAATACCCCTATCTTCTCTCTTGTTTATTTTAGTTCTTGAAATAACAATTGGTGGCAGAGGGATATAAGTAATATAGAAATGGAAAAATAGGAAAATATGTGGTTAAAAGAATTGAAATGTGGACTATGTTGTAATATTGGCTTCATTTTATAACTGGGTTTAGTTCTGAAATATAAAATCCTTGAGGCTTTTAAAATAAAAACTATAGGATGATCATAAAAGATGAAAGATCTATACAGCATTTCATGAAATCTTTACTTGGGAATATTTTTCATTTATTTATTTATTTTCCAGTGATCTTTGTTTACCCAGAGAGTCCATCTTCCTCTGCTGCCTGACTTGACTTCAGTCATTCTTTTTCTCACTTTAATTTGTGCTTAGAACTGCCTCCCAAAATATCTCAGGATGGCCACTGCTCTGATTCAAGTCCTTCCACAAAGTTCAGTTTTCAGGGACCATCTCCGACTCCCTACATGTTATTGTAGTTCTGACATTGGGATTGCTTGCAGTGAAAAAAGAGCTAAAATGTACTGTAAAATGAATGAGCAGGTGAATACATACATGATCAGATAAATGAATTATTCATTTTTTTTCCTGTTCATTCTTCTATTTGTCCCATCTTCTACTTTCATTCTCTATATCTATTTTAAATTGTAAGGCCCTTGAGGTTTGTCATAGTCATTCTCGGTAAAATGCCAGGAAGAGTGTGTCTGAACCCCATGATTCTCAGAAAATGATCAGATTTTCTTTCTCTATTTTATTTGTGACATCAAAGATAACCAAACTTTTTAGTTTCATTGGGAGCTATATAAGGCTAATTATGTAGTTATGACAGTGAAACCAAAATTTCTTCCTTCATACGCATCCTTATCTGTATCAGCCATAAAAGAACAAGGATTCAGCAGTGATTCCTTGCACATACACTAGTGTTTCTAACTATGTCTTTGACATAGTGTGTGTGTGTTTGTGTGTGTGTTTGTTATGTCTATATCCCCTTGCCTCTTAAGAGCTGAGTAAGAAACATGAATTACACTTTACCAACTAAGTAATTTCTCAATTGGCAGAATCTTATGTACTTGAACAGGGCTGTCAAACTCCTGGCCCATGGGCCAGATGCGTCACGCTCTGGCCATGCCCAGTTTAGCGAAGGGGGGGAAAGTCCCAATACATCATGTGACATTGCCGTGATGACATGAGTTTGACATCCCTTTTCCTTGAATGAGGATACCATGGCAGATAACTTTCCTTCTTTGGATAGAATCCCATGGTGAATTCTACAGATTTCTTCAGTGGTCTTCCGGCCACTCTGGAATAAACAACTTTCTTCCAGCTCATTATGGAACAGGCAAGTCTTCAGCAGCCAAAGCTGTCTAATTCTTTATGGTTCACTAACCATCATCTCATTCTTCCCTGAAAGTCCAAGCCTAGCCAGATTTTCTTTCTGCCAATAGTTCAGCTCTTCTTTACTTTTTGTTCTCTTATCATGGCAGGCAGTGTTCAGCTGCTCCATTCAGTCACACTGATTGATCGATTTGTTTCTTCAGGACTCTGTTTAAACTGACTGGTATGCTGGCTTGGAATTTAAGGTTCCTTTCTGAAGTGTTTAACCTAAAAGGAAATTATTGCAGAAAGAATACACTGCAGTTCCTGGAAGAGATGCTTGAAGGTGGCTACACCTATTATATATGCTACTACAATGCTACTCTTTTAAGGTCCATTAATAGGGAAAAGAAGTCCTTCTCTCATTACATCCTGCCAGATTGCATTTATCTTGTTCAATAAATATGAAACGCCAAAATAATTAGCAATTATTAAACATATCTTTTTTTAGCAAAATGTTGATATGTGCTTCACACATGACTTCCCCCTCGCGCATAAACATTAATGGAGATTCCAAGTTATACTAAACTATAAAAAGTTCAATTGGATCAGTGTTTCTCAACCTCAGCAAATGGCTGGGGAATTCTGGGAGTTGAGATCCATACATTTTAAAGTTCCTGAGGTTGAGAAAGACTGAATTAGATGAAGAAAGACAATTCAAATCATTGTCTCGGGCAATTCAGCACCGCAACCTAAACTGCTTGCCTTTCGTGCTATCCTCCCTTGTTTCTCAAATCAATTTCAGAAATTTCAATCTAAATTCCAGTGAGTGGGTAAAAGGCCTGCTTGCTACACAATTCAGACTACATCTACTGAAAAACCTGGTTGTTTCCCTGCTTCCTGTTTTCCCCATCAATGAGGGAGGGCAAGCTCACTTGCGCTGACTGGTCTATCAATATTTGCCTTTTTTTTCCTTCAGGAGCAAATATTTGCTTCTTCAGGAGGGCCTCTCCTCACTAGCCTACCTGTCTTTTCTTTGTTTTCCCAGATGGCTGCCTTTATATCTCCTTCTCGCCTACTTTTTCTGTCACTAACGCAGGTCCATTTTTTAAAAAAAAAAATCCTTTATGGTACCATCATTTCTCTATTGTGGTAATAATAAATTCTGGACTAATGAAGAATTAATAGTTCAGCTTTACAAAAATGAAGTAGCGATGTCCCTACATTGCACCCTTAACAAAGTGCTTGCTTAAAAAAGAAGGGAAGGGAAGTTTTGCAGTGCTGTTGGCAGTTTTGTGGAAATTAAGCGTGTGTTAACCAGCCTAGATAGAAACAAAAATGGAACCCCCGGGGAGATGTAAAGGTTGGTTAGTGTATATACTTAAAGGATTGAGGATGGTTTATTGATTTAACACATCACTGTTGAGTCAATGACAAGGTTATAAAAAAAAGTAGCACCTGCTGATCACACAAGAACTTAGCAGCTTAGAACCCCCTGGAGGGGAAGAAGATCATGTCAAACAGTGCAGCCAATCAGAGCAGGCGCTACTATTGGAATGGAACAAAGTGCTGGAAACAATCCGCTTAGGCTTGGAGGGCTCAGATCAGAAAACAATCATTTTTAATCAAAACTGTTCTGTGCATTTGCAATGAATGGGCTTGGAGTGGGAAGACAATAAGCTCATCTATTCCTGCACCCAGGAAGGAGTGAATCGTCTATACTGGTGATGGCCCAATCAGAAAGTGCAGCTCTGACATTAATTTGGCAGATGTGGCAAATATATAAAGCCCTTCAGGAAACAAAACAACAGTTGTCTTTCCTTCTTCCCTTTCCTCTGATGCTGAATGGATGAAACATATTTAAGCAAGATAACTCTTTTTTAAAAAAAATTAACACATAATAACAAATGCTGAACCATTTTCTGTGCCGCACATAAAGTGAGTAGCGCTATGAAATGTTTCAGATTCTTAACCTTTCGAAAAATGGAGTACATTTTGAGTTGAAGGAGATGAAAACCAAAAGATAACTCAGCACAGTTTGTTCAAATAAACAATTGAAACTGTCAGTATAATACATGCCAGCAGTTCCCCCCCCCCCCAAAAAAAACATTCCTTATTCATAATTAGTAAAGAAACCAAACAAATCAGCCACAAAGGCTGAACTTAACATCCTGGCTCAAAGGCCTGAGGGAACAACTCAACTCAACTTTAATGCATTTTGAAAAACCAAAAAGGTTGTACTCACCCAGATCCCTGCTGGGAGGCTTGCCCCACAGGGCAGGTGCTGACACAAGAGGAGGCATGATCCTGAATATCACAAGATGGATATTGGTTAATAGAAGAAACCCAGAGTGTACCATCCTTGCTGGGTCTGGCAGGGTGAACTGAAACAGCTGGGAACAGACAGTCCTACAAATACAATAGCCCTATCATGTAGGGTTTCATCAGGGATAACCAGCACTTTGAATTGCTTGCTGCAGTTCAAGAAACAATGGTGGTTGCACTGCAGTGCACTGGATGCATTGTGAGACACCCATAACTGCCTGCACCACTGCGTTCTGAACAAATAGCACTTTCCAAATGCCTTTCAAGGGCAGACCCATGTACACTTCAGTATGAGTTATAGTAAAACAATGGTACAGTAGGTGAGTAGGGGGCGAATTACTGTGAATAAGGCCTGCTGATGCAGAAAAAGTGCACACTAGGTACACAGAATATATACTTGAGAAAGAAATAGCAAGTACAACTAATGTTTAGTATGGATTGATTCTTGTTTCCGGTAAATGGCATTTGGGGAGATGCTATCAAAAATCACAGTGGAAGAAATTCTCTTCTGAGGATACATTTTGTCTACTTATGATTATCAATGTGTGCATTTGTAGGTGTTTATATACAGTTTTTTTACTCCCCTTGACATTTGCAGAACATTTATAGATATTCTTCGGCAGGTAAATAATGACTCTAAAGCTTTTATATATAGTAGGGTAGTAGCCTATGCCTCTTGGAAGAATGATAGGGAAAGTTACAAAAGGAGACAAAAGAAGCTTTGAATGTATATGCCAAAAACCACTCTTTGAAGCTATTATGCTTTTAAAACTATCATATTGAAACTTGATCACTTATATGATTTCAAAAAAAATATTAAATTGTATAAGGTGGTTGTTTTGGGAGGATAAATCTGATAAATTATTGTGTTTGCCTTGGAAGTAATTGAAACATAGTGATATAAACCTTACAATAAGAAGCTATTTTGGGGTACAAATGGATACCCATTTGGGAGGGAAGGCAAATGACAAGACATGCATTAAGAGGCAGCCTTCCTTACTCATCCTGTTCCCTCTCTCCCCATCTTTTAACTGTATTTCAATTGGGATTTATATTTTTATTCTTTTAAAGATATTTATTCATTGGGTTTTTAATGTTTCCATGCTGGAATCCACCCAGAATCATTTTCTAAGCAATGGACAGCCAATGAATTCAATAAATAAATTATACTGGTAATGTCATGATGAAAATTCTCCTCTTTATGTACTTATGTGCAATATGGTGACACAAGTTTGAAAGGGTAAAACATGTGTCATGATATCACCATATATCATCACAGCTAATAGTCTATAGAGATTCTCAGTCATCCCGGTCATGGTTGTCCCAAAGGTGCTTTTTCAGGAGGCAACTGGACTTTCTTGTTTTTTCTTTGAAGACGTTTTCTTGTTTTTTCTTTGAAGATGTTTCGCTTCTCATAGACTTTTAGCTATACAATTTGGAATGAACCACCTTTCATCCCAAATTGTATAGAGCGTGTGAGTAAGAATGGATTTCCAGAGAGAAAAATTGCAGATTATAGGAACCAGGAGCACTACTCAGGTGACTCTGAGGACACTGATAAACCTCCAAGTGCTTCAATGACCCTTTAAAAGGAAGCAAATGACCAGCTATCTCCAAGAAATATAAAACCTTTCATTCCCCACTATCCTGTCAGAGTTGAAGAAGCTTCTTGGAAGAGAAGTGAAACATCTTCAAAGAAAAAACAAGAAAGTTCAGTTGCCTCCAGGAAAAAAAAAAAGCACCTTTGGGACATCGCAGCTAGTGCTTGACAACTCAGGGGATATTTCCCAGCAACTGCAATTAAATTAGTTCTCCATTCACAGAGTTCTATACAAATTTGTATTTTACAGTGAATTATCGTATGAACATATGAATGTTATTTAAAATGTTCTAAATCTTCCACAGATATTGGATGCCCATTCAAGGAATTGAGACATACATTTAACTTTACCAGAATGTTTAAAATTAGTGAAAGTTTGACATACAGAAAGGTTTTGGGTCCAGGTGGGATACCATACAATAAGACAGATGATAGAGATAGATAGATAGATAGATAGATAGATAGATAGATAGATAGATAGATAGATAGATAGATAGAGGATGGAATAAAAACAACTTGGCTTCTATATAGAAATATAAGGGACCTTTTGAAAAAAAACCCCATACTTTGAAGGTCATATTACAAATATTTTTAAAATAAGATAGGATAAATCATCATCATTATCCTCCTGCTCAGGTAATTACCAGCAGGATAATCTTCCCCACAATCAAGATGAAATGTGAAATACATCAAGAATGCCTACACTCTCCTTAATATTTAATTTTATATTGGAAACTTTTGTCTGCTTAATAAGACAATTTGATGATATTCAAGCTGTTTGTAGATCAGAAAGTGAATATAAATTGCTGCTTATTATTATATTGGGTCTGCTTAATGATAATCACCAATCTTTACCTTGGTTTGTAGAAATGGCACAGCAATATAATAAATACCCCGGATACACAATAAAATGGAATAAATGGAACACCATGCCAATTGGTAATAAGGGATTCATGGAAGTAAGAAAAAACCCAAAGATTTGTTCATTGCCATGTTTACATTAAATACCTAGGGATAATTATTCTTAGCAAGATATGCTGTTTAATAGATACAAAGTTTTTTAATTGTATCTTTCTGATAAAAAAAGATACTACATGATGGATAAAAATATTGATATATTTGGTGAAGATGAACAGGACTTCAATAGCCTTATTTAAAACTTGTGCCTTGATTTCATTTTTGCCAAATAATGATTTTCTCTCTCTCTTTTAAGGAGTATGTGCTCCATTTACATTCCATGTTAAGCATTTGTAATCTATAATCAAGCCAAACATTTAGAAAAATCATGTGTTGGAATGTGGTCTGGATTCCTGGAGGGAAGAGCTGAATTCCAGAGGACCAAGAGGTAGCAAAGCATGGAAAGTTTAATTGAGAAGAAGAGAATTTAAAAGATTCTTCCCTAGTGATTCCCAGAGTATATTTATAGCAATACAAATAGTTGCTTTAGTTGGGCAAGATTTCTGCCTATAAATGAGGAACAAAGAAACTACTCAGAAGTAACTTCATGTGTCTTTCTTGGTTCCTGGGAGTCCTGATGAACCGATACTTGACTCAACTAGTTCAGTATTATTCTTTCAGTATCTGGTTGCACCTGTCCAGGTTTATGGGTAGTCTCATCTGACATCTCCATCACCAATTCTTTAATTTTTTTTCTAGAAATTCTCTCTCCTTCTGGACATAATTCAGTTGAAAGCCCTGCTATTTAATAGTAAAAAAAAAAATCATACCTTCCAATTTATCCCACTAAAATGGAATCTTTTTCTGTTTTACTCTACCAATTAAAAAGTACTCTTTTCTCTTGCACAAAATTCTAATCGAAATTTATTTAAGAACAATTAAATGTATACTATCAATTTTCAATCTTGTATTTAAATGCTGCTGCAAAACTTGATCGCTTGTCTTCTTGCTGACAAAGCACATGAAGACATCCCTTGGAACATTTCTTATTCTCAAAAGTTTGTGTAAATTAAGGGTGGCTGGAAGGAAGAAGGGAATACAGAAAACATTGGTTTATTTGATGATGGTTAAATGAGTTTCTATCTTTGATGATGCTAAATGATTATCTTGACTGGATAATGGGTTGGGGGTGGAAAATGTTTCACTGAGTGTAATGGATTAGTTTGCAATATATACATTTTTGATATGTAAACAAGGGGTAACTAGTTCTGGTAATGTTTAATAGGTTTTTAATTATTTGCAATGTTTAATTGCAAATTGGAATTAGGGTTTAATTATTAAAGAGAGGAATGATTTGGGTTTACATTAAATGAAAAGGAAAATTATATAAGTATGCTATTTCTATTAATTTTTACTGGCGTTTTCCAGATTAATAAGGGGAAATGAAGATTTAGAGATGAGATAATAGAAAAAGAGCTAAGATATATAATGAAGATATATTTGACTGAATTTTAAGAAGCAGTGATAAGTTGTTAATGTTGAATATACTTGCTGGGGATGAAGAGGAAAGTTCCTTTTTTTGTGCTACTTTCTTTTGAGGGATTTTTTTCTACACCTTTTAACTGTTTTCCTCTCTCTTTTTATTGTATTTTATGTTGCTTGTTTTCATTTTATTTTTTTTAATATAATTCTTAATAAAAGTATTGAATAAAAAGACAAGAGGCAGATTTGCTTTTTTTGCTTTTTCAAATTAATAATTTCCCTCCTTTCTGATTTCAAAGCAAAGGAAAATGGCTCCACCAGATCCTATTACATATCAGAAACCTGGTTTCAATACTTTTTGTTAGCTATTATGCTGACATGAGCTTTCTGTATAGGTTTCTTTGGAACATAATAAACAACTATTTAGTATTGTGCAAAATTAATTAAAACCAAACCATCTAACAGTAAATCTTTAAAGTTCAATGAATTACATACTAAAATTGTCATACTGTAAAAATACAATAAAAATTACATTTGCTAAAAAGAGCCAGCCAGTTCAGGAGACAAAAATATAATCAGGGCCACAGCAATTCCAATAAGGGTACCTTAATTAATCTTTATAATTCTGGAAGGAGAGGAATTATATGTGCAGCTGTGAACAGTATTTGCTGTCAGCAAAGAAAGCATTCCTTTTATCAGTACATATGGGTATGCTTGCATGTTTGTGGATCTTGTTTGTTTGTTTTTTAGGGCCTTTGAATCAATGTTGACATGAACATGTAACAGAATTTTCTTTCTACTCTACATACAGAGAGACAGAGACAGAGACAGAGAGAGACATAGACATAGACATAGACAGAGACAGAGACAGAACTCTCTACCAAAGAGAATCAAGGTATGGGAAGAAATATCCATCTGGTTCAGTTCCAAGCCAGGAGAAAGGCACTGGAAACATAGAGACTGATTGGAAAGATGGTTTAATAACGAAGCAGAACCACCAAGCACATGGTTCTAGTGCAGCTGACACGTGGAATTGAGAATGGAGGGGGGTTATACCTTCTCTTGGGCTTTGCACTTGAGCTTCCTGTTCCTGTGCAAGAACATGTATTCTCTTGGCTGTTATAGGGGTTATGTAGGGATTGTGGCTGGTTCTATAGGTTGACTGACCTCCCAGGTTTGGTTGAAGTTTGCTGAGGGTGATGCAATGAAGGAAATACCCTTAGAAGATTGTGCAATGTAGTGAGCTCTGTGTCTTCTGCTAAATGGTAGTGGGTTAATCCTATTATGTCCTGAAGAATAATCCCATCATTCTGGAGCTGAAGGTCTTTTGTTTTGTAGATAGGTCGGCCCAGTCTTTCTTAATGGGCACAAAATATCTGCTGCGGGCAGGGAGCTGGGGTTCTGAGTTTCTGTCTCCCTTAAGATTTTTTTATTTCTCTTTTAGGGAAAATATTTTATCTTGCCTTTTAAAAATATT